>OZ020491.1:30274807-30669916 GCA_963971405.1 Psococerastis gibbosa
ATTGCCTGGGTGCGCTCTGGGTCCACCTTAAGTCCGTCATTTGAAAAAATATGACCCAAATAGCGTACTTCTGTCATCTTATACTTCAACTTATTTCTATTGAACTTCACATTATATTTCTTGGCCATTTCCATTACTTGTCTAAACTTAATATCATGATCTTCTTCATTTTCCCCAGAAATAATTAGATCATCATAATATATGGTAGTCCCTTCAATGTTTCCAAAAATTTCATAATTTTTTCTCATAAATACCTCGGGTGCGCTTGATATGCCATTGGGCATTCGAAGGAATTTGTAACGACCAAATGGAGTCCCAAAGGCACACAAATCAGAACTCTCATTATCTAACTTAATATGAAAAAATCCGTCCTTCATGTCTATGACGGAAAATAGGGTTTTCCCATGCATTTGTGGAATTATTTCATCTATTGTAGGTGTCTGAAAATGCTCCCTACGTATAGCCTTATTCAGTTGCTTTGGGTCTATGCAAAGACGCAATGCACCGCTTTTCTTTTCTACAATAACCAACGGACTTAACCACTGTGTAGGTTTCTCAATTTTACAAATAATTTTATTTTGTTCAAGTTCATTTAAGGTGGCCTTAAGCCTATCTTTGAGTAGTACTGGTACTCTTCTCGCGGGACAAATTTTCGGTGTAATATTTTGATCCAACTTAATTTTGTGCGTCCCAGGGTAACAACCTATACCTTTAAACACATCTTCGTATTGTGCAATGGATGCAGGCAATGGCCGGTCTGATGTATTAATATGATCAACTAGTTTGATGAAATTTAACGATGAGCATGATTCAAGACCCAACAGCGGCTCAGTGTCAAAATCAACAATATGAAATATATGCCTGGTGTATGCGTCATCATCTGATTTGCGGCAGAGCAGTGATTGAGTACCTAATGCATGAACTTTAAAATTTCCAAAGGCAACCAAAACTACATTAGTTGGCTTCAGATCAGTGTTTTTGTTTATCTGACGAAATATTTTTAAGGGTAAAATATTTACTTGACTTCCTGTATCAAGTTTCATTCGTACTAATCTACCCTGTATTACAACATTCCTGTACCAAACTGACTTGCAATTGCCTGAACCCTTACAAGTTTCTTTTGTTTCATGTACGAAAATAGTACCAATATCATTAATTAACTCACAGTCATTAACTTCGCTGTCGCTTGTGGTCACTACCAACTCGTTAGCTTTGCGTCGTTCTGTTACTCGCTTCTGCTTCTTAGGACAACATGAGGAGAAATGGTTTAGCCCTGAGCACAAAAAACACGATTTCCCGTATGCTGGGCACTTCCTGAGAGGATGAGATCCGGCGCAGAATTTACAGCTCTTTATTGCCCGATTCTGTATCGGAGGAATTTCTTCAACCCGCAGTACTGAGGGGTTAGCCATTGATGAAGCCTGGTTACGCCCTGCTTCTACCGCCTTAACGTAATCCATGGCTTCACGTAATTTCAAATTTGGTTTACGAAGTAATGTCTCCCTTATTTGTTGGTCAGTCAGCCCCATTATGAGAACACACAGTATTAGTTCATCTTCGAGAGTGCCCAATTCACAATTTTTTACCAATTTCCTTATTTCAATATAGAATTTTTCGAAACTTTCATCATCTTTTTGTTTCCTTGAAAATAATTTATAACGTTCATACACAATGTTTTTTGTTTTAAGAAAGTGCGCATCAAATTTTAGCACAACTGTGTCAAATTCATATTTTTCCTTATCACTTGCAAAATTGAAGGATTGAAATAGATCTTGACCTTCCGTCCCCAATAGATTGAGCAGGATATTTACTTTCCTTTTGTCTGAAGCTTTGACCAATTCTGAGGCTTCAAAATAAACTTCCAAACTCATCTTGAACTTCCGCCATTGCGTGTCCAGATCCAGGCTGCTCCCACCGGCAAAATCAATTGCCACAGGCGGCTTAAAAGACATCTTGCTGTTGCTAGTTAAACTTCTGACACCATGTCATGATTTACATGTTCCTTTACACAATAATAACAAGTATTCATTTAAAAGAGTCTTTATTTAATTCTTGAAATCGACATTCTCAATGCATCCAAAATGCCCACGCCGCGACGACTGCTTGCGCATATCGTTGCCATGCCAACTTTCTATTACAGTGGCTCATCACATTCTACTAGATAAATTAAGCATGGCTGGAATAAGAGGAATACCCTTACTTTTCTTAACTAGTTATCTTAAAAACCGTACTCAATGTGTAAAAATACAAGATACAATAAGCGACCCTTCCTTAGTTGTGTATGGATTCCCACAAGGAACTGTACTTGGCCCAATTTTATTTAATATTTACTTAAATGATGTATTTAAATTACAATTAAATGGATCCTTGACGGCGTTTGCGGATGACACGGTTTTAACTATCTCTAATGATGAATGGTCTGTAGTAAATGTAAGAGCAGAATGTGATATAAATTTGATCAAGGCGTGGTTAGATAAAAATTTATTAACAATTAATATTAATAAGACAAATTATTTGACATATAGTGAAAACTCATTGGGACAACCTAATAACAATTTTAACATTAAAATTCATAAAAACTATTGTAACTCTCATCATGATTGCTCATGTGATGCTCTGAAAAAAGTGAATCACATTAATTATTTAGGTGTAATTATTGATCAAAACGTTAAATGGGACTATCATATCATTAACTTATGTAAGAGAATTAGAAGATCTATTTATAAATTCAAACTGTTACGAGAAATTTTAAACATAAATCAACTACGAACAGTCTATTACGCTTTAATTCATTCGATAATACAATACTCTATAGTAGTTTGGGGTGGTTCTTACTCCACATACACGTCATTGTTAGAGAGAAGTGTGAGAGTATTGATTCGAGTGGCTCTGAACAGACATTATCGTTATCCATCTAATTTATTGCACTTAGAGTTTGATGTCCCTGAAGTACAAACAGTTTATAAAATAGCACTTCTATCATTACTCCCCGAGCGTAAGTTAATATTACCACCATTAATTGAACATATTTATGAAACCAGAACTAGGAACCAGCTATCTGTCAATACGCCCAACATAAATAAATCACTTGCTTTCCATTCACCTCTCTATCAAGTAACAAAATTATATAACCTATTACCTCTTTTCCTAAAATGCCATGTAAATAACAAACATAAATTTATAAAACTAATAAAAATCTGGATTAAAAAATAACTCAATTCAAATCTATTAGCCAATTGCACTTTATCCTCCTGTAATTTTCTAGAAACTTTTCAAAATTTATTATTATTACTTAAGTTATGTTAAACATCACAAATTTCAATCACACAAACCTTTCATAGGTTTTGATTGAGGTGCCCACGGAGGAATTTATATATATATATATTTAGTAGGAACATTGTTAATTTCTTAGTGGGTTTGTTGTATAATTAATTTCATTTTGTATTGTATGATAAATATATTTCTTTCTTTAAGTAAATGTGACTTTCAGTAGTAAAATATTGATAAACAGTCTTAAGGATTAACAAACTAAGCAGTAGAATAAGAGAATGCAATAGAGTGGAAATGTTCAGAAAAAAACTAAAAGAAGTGATAGTGTGTAAAAGGTTAAATGACTGAGCTGATCATGGATGAAAGACAATTAGTAGACTGAACTGTGAACTGTTGTAAACAAATAAGTGTTTCACTTCTAAGTTTTCAACAACAACAACAACTCCAGGAGCATCTAATTTCAAATATAATACAGAATAGGATTTATTTCAAAATTCATTGCAAAAAATTACTTTGTAAAGTTTAACATTAGTTTGAACCCCGCTTGTGTGTGTGAGTGAGTGCTTATTATATTTAAAAAAATATATCTATTCGAATTTAAATGGTATTGTAAATTTTACTACTGTTTTGTTGCTGACCACTAGTTGAGTGTATGATGGCCCTAACTCCGCTAGGGTGGTCTCAGCTAAAAATAAGTCATTATCTATATATAAGTAGATAATATATTACATTTTACATATAATTTTATATTTAAAGTGTCACCCTTGCACTAAGTACTCTATAGAGGTATTCACCGTGTTGATGGAAAATGGAAATATAGAGAAATAGCTAAGCGTGAGGATACCTCCGCCAACCATAGAAAATTGAAAAGCCTAACCTAACTTACCTCCAAAGTTTCTTTGCCTTTGGCTTTTAACTTATGAACATCTGATGTAGTGCACCTCTCGCCATATGTTTTCGTTTTCGATTCCCCAAGTGCAGATCCCCATGCTACGGGTTGGGCAAAGTGGGAATGTTAGGGAAACAGGTTTCCTAAGGCATTTTTTTCTAATCGAAAAACTGGAATTCTATTTTTCCATTTTCCTTCAGTTTCCTACTTTCCCTTACGATAAACCCAGCAAATTGAATACCCATTATAGAGACTTCCATAGCTAGGGTAAAATTAATTTCAAATATTTATTACAGTAGATAGGCCCTTCCTTTCCTTTCCGTTACCTCCCTTTACTCGATTCCGGCCTCTACCAACTAGACTACGTCTGTGTCCCAAATATTTATGTACGTGCCCTAAAATATTTTCACATTCCAGGTTGGATCTTAATTGATCGTTGTGGCAAGCATTTCGGAAGCATTCTGAACTATCTTCGTGATGGCTCCACCTCCCTGCCAGACAGCCCTAAAGGTCAAGCAGAATTGCTGGCCGAAGCGAAATATTATTGCATTTCCGAGTTGGCCGAATCCTGTGAACGAATGATCAAGCAACGGGATCAGAACTCCATTCCAGAACCTATTTGTCGGGTACCGCTGATTACGTCGGTCAAAGAGGAACAATTGCTGATTACTACTTCTTCTAAGGTATCTAACATAGATTTTCAGTTAATGCAGGCCCGTATGTAATATTACTATAGTGTCGTGAAACTTTTATTGTAACGTTTAACTCATACTTTACATTTTGGGAAATGCATTTATATTTCTTTCTAATCATAACTTAATTTGTTTTCAGCCAATTGTAAAGCTCCTAATCAATAGGCATAACAACAAGTATTCGTATACGCAGACTTCAGATGATAATCTATTGAAAAATATCGAGTTATTCGATAGGCTCTCGCTAAGATTTAGTGGGCGAGTTCTGTTTATCAAAGACGTGATCGGATCTAATGAGATATGTTGCTGGAGTTTCTACGGCCATGGCAAAAAGGCTGGAGAGGTCTGCTGCACTTCCATTGTTTACGCTACTGATAAGAAACACACCAAGGTTAGCATTAATTCCTATTTGGAGTGTAAGAGTCAACTATGTACAGTATGTATGCTGTGACCTATTTGTAAAACCATTACTAAGTAATTCTTCTGTGTTTAGTTTATAAGTAGTTTTTGTTTCCATTTATTTATCATATCTACTTCGACTATATGTATTAAACTATATGTATTACATCTAAGGGGCAATGTCCTTGCCCTGTTGTAATATAAGTAATAAGTAATAAGAGAGAGCCTTATAGACCTGACTCCTCTAGGTTGCGCTCAGTAATAAAACAGAAAGTATTTATTAGTATATTTTATTAGTATTTATTAGTATATTCCGTTCTAGAGTTCTACATGAGGCCATGTCACACGTTTTTTCAATACCAGCAGCCTGATCATGGCGATAATAATAATACCGGTATTATAATCGCCATGATCCGGCTGCTGGTCATTGGTGAAGTACATGGATTCAAAAATATTTTTAGCGCGCTGGAATGTCCTACCACTTTCATCTTTTCTTTATAGAAGTAGAGTCAGTTCATCTATTTTACGACACAGGATGCTTGAGTACGGCGCCCTTGTTACCCGCGTGAAACAACCACATTATTAGTTGACCTCTCACTACTTGGTTGGGTTTACTACAGCTCGATCTTTATCGGGGCGAATGTTAGAAGGAAACTACTGTTAACTTTGTAAACTCCACCCAGGGCAATCTGATATTGTGTCACGATTACATTTTAATTATATTTCCGATTTTTTTCACTCTTCTCTTTTATTTCTTCTCCATTTAATTTTAACCGTTCATCTATAATATAATGTTTTAGTTTTTAAGGTTAGCATGAAAACAAGACTTTATAGTCTTATTGTTCGCCTTTTATTTACTTGCAATAAAGTCGTTTTTCATTTCATTTAATTCATTCATTTCACAAATATACTGAACAAGTTACTGTCTGGCGTCACCATTGCCCAGGGTGGTGTATTGCCCAACATTCAGGCAGTTCTCCTGCCCAAGAAGACAGAGAAGAAGGCTTAATTAAGCCCCACTCGTCATTGTCCATCGAACTATTCGAAATATACTGCCCAGGCTTTCAGAGCTATAGGCTGAGGGTACAGGGAGCACTGCTGATGGGACTTTACAAGTCTGAAAATCTTGACGTCACTCCTCTTTATACGAATACAAATGCAATGCATGTCTACGAACCCTCGGCAACTTCCTCTCCCCAGCTCACAGACCACGCTTATGGTACTCGTTCAACAGTAAATCTAGCTCTTCTCCTAATTTCTCTTCCCTCAAACATTGGCGTTCATCATGACGATTGTAGTCATGATGAATTGTAATGCAGTGGTTTCCCTTTGCCTTCTACATCCCTGTGTCGTTGACATTGAGTTCCTTGAGGGCCAGTTTCGGAACCCCAGGACAAGAGAGTGCTCTGCACAGAAAAAGCATATCCCAACTCAAACTCGGTCCCCTATCTGTTCAGTCGCCGTCACGTGGTTCCATCTTTACCACGAGGAGGTACAGGTTAGGAATTTTCCCGTCTTTGCCTCTGAGTCTGAGACCATTACTCAGAGCTCAGCTACTTTGAATGCGAACCTGGATAGACAAGTAATGCAATGAGTAGACTTCGTAAAAGACTTCTTCTTCGTCCGACGTGTAGGCAGGCATATATAAGATAATTAAATTATCTTTGAAAAGTTGTGTATGTGAACATTATATGTTATCTTTCTAATGCACAGGTGGAGTTCCCAGAAGCGCGGATTTATGAGGAAACCCTAAACATCATGTTATACGAAAACAGAACGGCGCCGGACCAGGAGTTAATGCAGGCGACGTCTCCTAGGGGCGCTCCGGGCGCTGCCATGTCTGCCTATACGTCGGACGAAGAGGAAGAACGGTCAGGGCTGGCGAGACTGCGGTCTAACAAGAAGAACCCGTAGTCCATGTTGTACAGGGTCAGCGGCGTGAAAATGCGCAGGTCACGTGTGCTGGGGTGTTATTAGTGGGTTTGTCCGATAGATAGCAGCAGTACCATACGGCTACGAGGCTGCTTGACTTTACTTGTTGGTTTCTCCTGATGGTTTAGTTGACTGCGCATGTGCTTGGACTTCTATTTTCTGGAGAACTGTTTTATAAAGAAAATCTCCCTCATTTATCTGCGGGCCTACTTTGGCGATTATTTGTAATCTTAATCTGGGATTAAAAACGCAAAAAATACAATTTTTGAATGGAAAGTGCTTTTCAAAATTGTTTTGTTTACATTTTTGGCCGCCAGATTACGAATATACTAAATGATATACAATAATAGTAGTTGTTGAATTTGATTCATTAAAAAAACTTTTGTTGTGGTAGTCCCGAGGAAGGAGTTCAATAAATATGGCCGATCAGTATTAGTGACGGCCACATAAAGTAGGGGAATATTTCTTATACTCTATGAGTCTATGACATCTCATTTCTGGCTATACAATCGACATTTCCTGCGAATTTCGATTGTTTGCTCCCGTAAGGTTTTTCCACTCCATTTAATTGACGCCAGGATTATAAGTTGTGTTTGGTCCTGTGCCTAGTTACTACCCGTGACGTAGTCCTCTTAATTTTGACGTTTTCCAAGAGTTTCTCAAAGTACATTATGCTACAGAAATGGCTTACGTTACGAAAATATAGTGTCGAGGGCAGTTCAATAAGAGTCGTCTAGTATCAAAGTCGCCAATGTAACCAATGACCGATTTTTCCGAAACCACAAAACCTATTATTACAGTACAAAACATATATTAAACAAAAAGACAGGTACTTTAAGTTTAGTTTATTACAATACATGATTTTTACTGTAGTTAGCCTACAGGTTTTGTGGCTTCTAAAAAATTGGTCACTGGTTACATTGGTGACTTTGATGCTACCATAGATGACTAATAAGTCCTTAGCTAAATATAGACTAAAAAAATATACATATTGTGAAAATAGTTTCTATTTCTGCTTTCCATATTCTGTTTATCTACACTTGTTGAACTGGCATAGTATGAAGTTGAAATTTTGTGTTTTGAGTCGCATACTAGTCCATAAGTAAAAGCCTGCCAGTTCTGGTTTACTAATAATGTCCTGAAGGACTCTATATGAACCTTAACCTGCTTATAGTGGCCCATAGGTCCCTTGTCCAATGCCAATGACCCCATGGATTTCGTATTTGTATTGTTTCCGTGAAAATTTTTGGCCACTGGCAAACTGGTATATGCGCCCTCTATGTCAACCTGTCACTTCTGGTTTACTTCAATACGTTGTCTTAGACAATTATACTGCTGAAATCTGAATGTAACTTTGCAGTAGGCTACGATTTAGGGATCAAGTATATAGCAGATTTTATTTTTTGTTGAGGCGGTTTTCTGTGTTTCTGTTTTGTTTTTTTAATAATAGTTGTATGGTTTTTTGTGTTTAAGGGAAATTTTTCCAATTTTTATAATGGCAAAGTGGGTTGAGAGCTAATTAATTAATTTCTCGGCACAAAAAAGTGCTTTTTCAACACCTTCGACTTCGATGGCCAGGTGGTAACGTGCTTGCACTTGTGCGAGTCTTTACACGCCAATGCAGACGTGTCGTACTCATCACGGGTAATAACCTACAGAGGCGAAAGGTCAATCGGATACATTCATTAAATTGTTTGTATGCAATTTATCTTTTATATAAAAAATAAAAACCTCTTACAATAATAAGCTGTGATAATACACAAAAGAACTGTGAACTATCGTTAATCTATAATAATCGATAAAGTAAATCCTATTTCTGGAATACGTTGTCTTACTCCTAACTTATATACCTAATTTTATTTTATTGATAAGCAATAGTTCATATATACATATGTACAATATAAATTGTGTATTATTATTGCTGTTTACTTTTATATATTTCAGGATGTATTCAAACCACGATTTGGCCAATATTGCCCGACTGTGGAACGAAAATGTAATTAATTTGCTCTCACGGTATATCTTGAAAAATTCAACTTTGAAATTTTCGGTTGGACCTTTGATGGATAATGGTGAAATTTTACGTGTTCCCAATCGTTCTATATGGTATAGGGGGATGGACGTTGGCACTAGCTATGGAAATTAGAGACAGTGCATTTGAGGAGCAAACTTTCAAAACGGCACTAATCCATTTTCGTAAAATGTTCAGGAAACACGAAAAACATAATTATTTCGGCTTTATTTTAACGGGAATATAAGATTTTAACCCTTCAGAAGACTGGGTTAAAATATGTTTGTTTTTGTTTTGAATAGCAATCCTGATTGAACTCATCTTCAAGATGGAAAATCGATGATAAAATCAATTTTTAATTTTCATGGATTTGTGACGTTTTGAAAGTTTGCTCCTCATATGAAATGTGGATATACAGACGAATGCTGCGCATATCCTGAAGAGATACTCAGGCGGATGGATACAGAAGACAAGTTGCTCTCCTAACAGTTAAGAACCGAAAGCTAACTTAGTTAACATACTTTGGCCATGTAATGAGAAACGAGAAATATCACCTTCTGGATTGAATAATCCAAGGTAAGATAGAAGGACTGAGGCCACCCGGCAGAAGAACATCCTGGTTGAAAAACCTGAGGCAGTGGCTTGGAAAGAGCTTTCCTTTTTAGGGCAGCCGTCTCCAAGGCCTTAATTACTATTATGACCGCCAATCTTTGATAAGAGGCATTTAAAGAAGCATACCGTCAGGTATGAAGAATGGAGAGTCTCCTGTGAGACGGTTGAGTCAGTCCGGATTTTAAGTTCACAAAATGGGCGGCGTTACACATCACTACTTCCGTTTCGTAGCGAGTGCCAACCAAGTCCAGTCTTCTTATCGACCCTGTGGAAACGATGTCAATCTCAATCTAAACTTATTAAATAAAAACTCAGTTTTTTATTTGTGAAGGCTATTTGTATTGTGGCTAACGCGCCTAATTCCTTTTTGTAAGCCTACTGTTTGGTCATGTTTAAACTAATTCATTGATATGAATGATTATTCACTAATGTTATTATTATTAGTCTATTACTGTCAATAAAATCGTTCATTTGTCTCTGAACAAGATAATTATTATTATTGATACCATACCGAAATTAGAGGATTTAAAAAAATCTGGGCTATCCCAAGTCTGAATGAAGAACCAGTAGAATCCGGGCTAATGGGCCGCTACGGAGCCACCGAGGTACAACCTTCGAACGCTACGGAGCGCTACTGAAGATGTCGACCACAGATGTTGACGAAATGTTTGGAAGTCCACTTTCGTTTCGACCACGGCCCATCAGCCCGGATTCTACTGGTTCTTCATTCGACTCCGGCCGTGAAAGCCTTTGCAGTTACATATCCCAAGCCTATCCGAGGCATCGTCCTAACCGCTGGACTAGAAGCCAGTCAGAACATCTAGAGTAGTGGTACAGACTCCGAATTTCACCCGAAAGGTTGTTGGTTCGAGTCCCAAACTAGCTACATTTTCTGGCCATGCTTCGGAGGGCCTTCCTAGTTGAGTGTAAGAGAGGGCTTTAGCCCTAACTCCGCGAAGTTGGTCAAGTAATAGAACAAGAAAAAGTTAATATTTATTTATTTATAAGCCCGCTCAAGTACACAGTCTGCTAAATCCTCTTTTTATAATAATATCCTCTGCGACCAGATTCGTATTTTGGTAAACATGTTAAGTTAGCACCAGCTACACAACTGTCCAACCGACAGGTATGTGAGCTAACTTTATTACATAAAGGCAATGCTTTATTCAATAGATCGTTGTATTATATGGTATACCTATAATAACCATTAAACTACCCTAGGTTGAATAGGCAATCTCCTCATGATAACCGAAATTATCATGTGGTACCTCATATTTTATATAATGACAAGTTCAAGCGTGCATGCCCAAGCCAAAAATTCAGACTCCTTCACTTAAAAGGGAGGGGGGTCGGCTGAACGGGCTGATAGAGTGGGGGATATTCTTAAAACTCTAGCACACATTGAATATTTCTACCATTGATAATTAGATAAAATCACTTAAATATGGATCCGAAAAGTTTTGCAAGATTTGAATCTGGCGCCATTTTTGTTCTGTTGGCAGCATGGCCATGGATCGACGCCATCTTAGTTTTCTCTTCTGTTAGTAGTTCTGTTTGTTTTCATCACGCTTCATAAAAAAAATTACTAAAAACTAATAACAATGATATTAATGCTAAATCATTTACGTGCGTTTTCTAGTCTTTCACTAGGTCAGAATATCAAACATCGTTTTAAATGCAATTCAGTTTTAAAAAGGAGCAAGCATCAAAGCGCCGGCATTGTGGGTAAGTACTGCTGTTGTTTGGGACCAATCGTATGTAGGTTGTTGTAAAATAAAGTTTTTTATTTGCTAAACGGCAGATCATTGTATATATAAACCCCAGGGCTATTGCCTATTATTGGGCTTAAATTTGAGCGCCTCGAGACCAAGGGGTGCAAGTGACAAAAATAACCATTCGAGACAATTACGGCTATTAGGCTTAAGTTTATAAGTCAATTGAAAATGTATAGATGTATCCCTTTTCCATTAATTCTAGCAATGTTAAAATGATGTTGCCCGATGTGCCCGTTGTTTTCTAGGCCCTAGGATAAAGGGCAGCGGGAAAACACTTCAAAACTCTTTGGAGTTTCACGACAGCGGGAGTAACAGCAAGGTGCACTTAACTCAAACACGCAAAAAATTTCACATGCACCCCTTTGCTTCTTGGCACTTCATTTGTATGTTTTGAAACTGCCCGTACCCAGTGCCCTTAAAATTTTGTAGAATTGGTCCTTTTTTTGGTATATTCAGGCTGTAGCTAAACAGCAACGTTTCCCACTTTTTTAAAGGCCTACTTTATACTATTGTTATTGTTGTCTTTGAATTTGAATTTGAAACGCTAATTGTTCAAACCAAACCAAATTATATTATCCATAAAAGAATTACAGTAAAGGATAACGTCATAAAAATAAATACACATACATACACACATACTATTGTCTACTGCCTATGAATTCGATGAGTGCTCCATGAATTCCAGTACTGAGTAAAATGCACTGTCCCTCAAAATATATGTTTTTAGTGCGTTCTTAAATTGCTGACACTTGTTAATTCCCTCATAGAAAGAGGTAATTTGTTAAACCTTTTTCCGCGATAAAAACGTCATTTCCATAGATAGAGTTTGAGCCGATGCGGCTCTAGTACTAACCTTCTGCCATTCCTTGAATTTTCTCTCCCTACAATCACTATTATTAATCACAAATTCTCAGTGGCGGAGCGTGCATGTAAGGCGGGGAATGCCGCATTACCCTAAAAAAATCGATGAAGGGAAAATGTCTTTTAGTTAAATAATAAAACTATACGATTATGCACAAAAAAGTTTGGAACATGACTCATCAGCCTGACATTGTGTTGCGATATAAGAGTAGAGAACTGGGAAGGCAGCAGGCCACCCGGCAGGCGTAGTCATTTCTGTGAGGCACTAGCATTTGTGTGTTAATAAACCATATGGGGCCTTATCATAGGAAAAAAAATAGGTAAGCTAAGTACACGCTAAAAACTCGGATTGCAGTTTTCAAAATGTGTAGCTACGTGGCAACAAATCCTTAGAATGTATTTAGAATTTAGTTGAAATCCATAAGAAGCCACGTTCAAATAAGATTGTGTGAGCATGATGTTGTCAACGCAGTCTAAGAAAATTAAGAATCTCGCCACGTTGTAATTCAAGTATTTTCTTTTTTGTTTTCAAATTTTAACGTTTTAAGAAGATCCAACATGCTATATAAAATGATGCATGTTTCCTTCTTCTTTAACTTCAACGACATAAATAGTGGGAAACATCAAAACAGGGCTGCCATTTTCCGGTAAACTCTCCCAATACCGGGGAATTTCAATAGGCTTCGAGGGTAGCGTTGTACTGTCCTCCCCTAAACGCTAAGGGTTGCTTTATTCCCATTTCCCCGGAATTCACTTACTTCTTTGACCGCGTGTGCGTTTTCAGCCGGTGTTACTTATTATTAATTAATTATTGTTTTGTTTTTAGTTTTTCTTTGCATGTGATTGTGCAATTGTTTATACGGTTCCAAGTGACCATGTGTGAATGTCTGATTGACGAATTAAAGCAGAAATCTTTCTCTGCTTGTACATATGGGGAGAAACGTCGGTGCCGTAAAAAAATGCCTACTGTACTTGGTATCTTGGGGGGGGGGGGGGGTAGTTGTGGGTCAAAATAGGAAAAACATATGATGTAGGATCGATTAAATCAGAGCATAATAAATTAATTTACAATCGATTTACCAAATTTTTTTTTGGGGGGTGCCCCCCTTCGCTGTACCCGTCCTTGCTTCGTATATAATAAAATTGTTCTTCAAGCATTACACTCGCAATCATCCCACGCTCCGCCGCTGCAAGTTCTCTTAAGTCTGTGCACTAACGCAATACTTCGCGCAGGGCCGAGCGAAAGGCTCCAATTGAATTCTATTGCTTAATAGCACCGTCCAGTGTGTAAAATTACGATTATCAATTATAAAACTTTTGTACAATTTCCACAAATATAATTAAAAATAAAAAGTTACAGCTGTTTCAGTGATAACACCATCATCAGACTAACAAGTTTCAACAGAGCACTAACCGCTAAACCGATGGGAGGGGGAGGGGCACAGTGGCAGCTAGGTCAAGGAGTGGGGAGGGATGTGCGAAAGTTATGCCATTTACAAGATTGAGATTATTAGACAATGTTTTTTTTTATATTTCGATACAATCCAATCTATCTAAGAGCTTTCCTTTCGTACAGTGATGTAAAATTTTATAAGTTGAGAATTCAGAAGTATGCTCTGAGGTAGTTAGGTGTTCAGCAAAAGCTGAATCGCAATCTTGTTTACCAACGGCGGTGCTCACTAATGCGATCTTTGAAATTGCGGCCTGTTTGGCCAATGTAAGTAATGTTACAGTTATCGCAACACAATTGGTAAACACCTGACCTTCTAAAATTCTCAACTACGTCTTTACGATTAATAAAAGCCCCGCGTCTAGCCTGTTATATTTTAAAAATCCCTTTTAAAGTAACGAATTTCTTCTTACCTCCACGTTCTTATGTTATATATATATATTATAACTTACTCACTCTAAAGCAGTGGCAGTAAGAGACATATCGTTAGTCGTGTAAGCTCGGCCATATTCTTGGAAACGATACCGTATTGTTGAAATTTAGTCCTTGAGTTTCTATATGAAATTGGCAGTTTACTTAGTTATTTTGCCAATGCCTCTATCAATACTTCAAAAATATGTGACCTACTTATTTGTAAAAGGTGGGTCGCGAAAAGGTTCCGCATCTCCTTGGTGGGGAGTTTTTATACGAAATTGGCAATTTACTTAGTTATTTTGCCAATGCCTCTATCAATACTTCAAAAATATGTAACCTACTTATTTGTAAAAGGTGGGTCGCGAAAAGGTTCCGCATCTCCTTGGTGGGTCGAGCTATTAAAATGGTGGGGAACCGCTACAATAATTGATTGCATCGCATTAATAATCTAATTAATAATCACATTGCTTTAGATCCTCTTACTTACTATGGAAGCGAGTACTACCTTTCCAATCAAAAACCAATGCAATGTCTGTGGAAGTTTGTCTCTTATGAACAAATCGGATGGCCCACCCCCATTCGGCCCTAACTATTTTATGTAGAAAACCGAATTTTACATTAAAAAAAATATCCATTGTAGATCGACCAAAAATGTCAATTCCCATTGAAATAATACTCTTTCTACATTTTGTTATTTGATGTGTGACCGTGACTGGCGCCAATTGACCACAGCTTTTGAAATCCTACCTCCCGACCACTTCACTCTCCGTTATTTTTTTTCTTTTTTTCCAAATCAAGTTCAATATTGTGGCCAATCTATGTTGAAAAAAGGCACATATCATGTATCAAAATGCTCAGAAAAAAAAATCTTCTAAGGAGTGTAATCACAGTACGTTTTATATTTTTTTATATATTATATACTTACACTACTTTATACCTTATAGATATTATATATTATTTTACTACTATAATTACTAATATTTAGCCTACTTTAGTACTGCTTTACCGCAATGCCGAATAAATTACTTATTTTTCTTAACTCTAAAACCAGTATAATATTTCCATGACAAAAACCAAGCAGTTAATCACATTTAGCGTCAGAAAAATTATAAAAATTATTGCAATATCTCTCAAAGTTAAGGCTCTTTTCTTTGTTTCGTCAATCACAACAATTTCTACACCTTTCGAGAACAAACGAAGTGCATCCGATTTAATTTTTTCCACAATTCCGGACTCAATCAAGATTTCTTGTTTTCTTGCAAACAATTCACGAAACGGATGAGCAGGTGCTATGGGCATTGCCATTGGAATCGAAGCAAAGGTATCTCGAAGAAACGTAATTAGCCTTTCACCTCCCTTTTTAGCAAAATTTACATTAAAAAATTCCCTACCCCCCCACTTTACGCAGGTTATGGCCCCAGTTCTTTCTATGGCCACTTTTACAGAGTAGTCAGTCATCCCATCAACGGCAACTATCCTACTATCTTCTATATTCGGCAGAGCAGACCGTAAAGTGCTCTTATAGTCTGGCCCTACGTAAAATGTTAAGCCAGCCTTATAGGCGTCTTCATAAGTCTTCAATGGCCTTGAAGTCCTCGGTTTCATAAGCATTGTTGCAAAGTTAGTCTTATAAATTGTGCAAACTACGAGAGAATAAATAAATAGTGGGATTAAAAAGCCTTTGAATGTGGTTTGGGTAGCTCTGTGTGTTATACTCACTTCCAAATGACAGCCTAATACGATAAACAAGGAATCTAGGGGTGTGTGAAAATGTGTTAACGTTAAAAGTAAGCAGAATGTAATGAATGATCCTATTATGATAAGTGATATTGAAAATGGCAAGGCGGTGTAAATGACGCTAAAGTTTGATATGGGCATAGGACTGGGGACTACAATCATGAGTTCAAGCACGTCAAAGGCTGGTAGGCAAGTTGAAGGCCTTTTTATTGGAGACTCTCGAATAATGATGTCTATTTCAAATGTGTTTAGCTTGTAATTTAACATGTCACGGTCTTCTAAAAAACTTAATGACTGGTTGTTGGAATGAACATCACATGAAAATTTGTAATGTTTCAAAATAGTTTCCAACATTGGTTCTATGGTTAATGCTCGTTTTACTTTTGGCACACCTGCTATAATAGTATAATTATCGAAGTTGTTGGGTAATTCAGAAAAAAATTTGGATTCTTTCGGTTTGGTTTCGCATTGATTTATTTTCCTCCATGTTATATTCCTTTTCGGGGGATTGAAAGCATAGAAATTGAGAATATCATTCTCAACTACGGCAACTGACGTATAAAACCCACGAGCTCTTTCCCAAATAGTTACAAAAATTTCGTTTATGTCTTTACTGGTGCAGTTGGCGTTAATAAATAGAAAATTCCTCGTGGATGACTTGATTATGTCGTGAGATCTGTAAATCAAGTAATCGTCTACCACTTCTTCACTTGAGCACGAAGAAACTATAATTAACAATATTCGTAAAGTTATGATATTAATGACTGGGGCGTAATCACTCCCTTCTGTGGTCCAGTTAGGATTTCCTCTTGGTAGATTGTTGTAGACTATTAAACTATGACTTAAATTAGACACGAGTCCGGAAATCAAGTGCGATTGCTTGAAGTCGTCTTCAACGTACTGCAGGTGTCTTTTATTATGGGTAAGCAAAGGGGGTTGCTGATTCCGATGTGAATGGATACCTACTCCTATACAATTGTATCCAGGTTGGGCTGTGGTAATAATTGCGTCGTGTAAGCAAGTTGTTACATGCTGACTTCCAACAATGATTCTTCCCATCAAAATCAACTGCGATATTATTGATGCGATCGATATTTTAGACGAACTCATTCTTGATAGGTTTAATATTCAATATGCAAGATTATCTTTCGTCATTCCAACGATGTTGTCGATTCTTCTTCTCCTCTTGTCCCTGTTGGAGGGATTAGAAGAAATGAAAAGTTCCTGCCCCTATTTCAGACGTTAACCAGAATTCTAGCTACATGCAATATGCATAACCGTATGTCAGTTTTCTTGATTCATAAAAACAATTACACATAAGCCTAGCCTACAGGTAAACAGGACCCTTCTGAAACTAGTCATAATATAGTAGTATGAAATAAATAAATGAAACTGTTGAGGGTATTAGCAAAGTTAAAGTTGAACGAAGTTGAAGTTCTTGATGTAAAATTGTCTGTTGTCTAAACAATTGCTTTAAATACTTTGTCTCTGTAGTGAGTTTGTATTGTTTGCGTTTCGACTTTTCATTTAAATTTCCTTCGATCGATAGGAATCAGACCTACGTAGTTAGGTTCATTTCGCCATTTAGGCTGATGAGTGCTCATAAGCATGAATCGACGGATGATTCTTTTTTTCATCAGATGAATCTAGATTGTTTCTACATTCTTAATTTTTATGGGTGCTGCTAGAGAAAACTTACCACAATGTGCTACAATTACTCAAGCTGTTGGGATGCTTAGTACTAGAGTTACCACTAATTCATTTGATGTGCTTCTTAAACCCACTTAGCCAGCTGACTGTGACACATAAGATAAATTCTGAAACAGTTTTAAATCACGTTCGTTGTCCTAATGGAAGTAGAGTTACCGTTGATACATTTGATGTGCTTCTGAAACCCACTTAACCAGCTGACTGACATAAAAAACAAATTCTGATAAACTGTTTTAATCACGTTCGCTGTCATAATGAAACCACTTAGCCAGCTGACTGTGACATAAGGGAAAAATTGTCATAAACAGTTTTAAATCACGTTACTTGTTATGAATGGAAGCGCAATAAGAGATAGTTTACGATATGCGGGATTAAATCTGTTTATTGTTATGATGAGACACATTTGTAATAATGACTATTCTGCATGCAAGTAGTCCATTAGGGTTGTCGTCGCTAGTGTTCTGATTTTGAATCGTAATTCTTCCGTTCTATTCATAGTTTGCGAAGGAAAACTGCTTAGTTTTGGCACAGGGTTTGTTGACCCCGCGTGAGGCCCGAACGTTAAATTCAATCTATTGAGCTTAGGCTCGATTCCCGCCTCTATTGTTTTCCTATTAGGAGTTTTCAATAATATGTTGCTGTGGCATTTAAAAGACGTTTTTATTAAAACATTTGTTAGCCTTGATATCACAAGCCTCCAGCAAAATGTGACATGCGGAACCTACTTGGAACTGGAAAGGAGAACGGCCCAGAGCAAAGATGAATAGAGAAGAAATTGGAAAGACTTTCTGCAATTCTAAACCAATCTATAGATTGTGACTACAGAAAAAGAAAAACAAATGGTTGAAGAGTTTTGGCCCAAATACTTTATATGTGTAATTTTAAAATATTTGAATGAAGATAAAATGATACTGTTGGAGATGCTGAAATTTCTTGAACTAATTTAATTTGAACGTGAACTTACTCTGTTATTATTTTACTATTTGTATATTTATATCTCCAAAATTCCACATTTCTTAATGAAATTGATTGCTACTGAATTTTTGAAACCGTAATATTATATTTATATTTACGTATATTATATTTTTATTTACTGTTTCTTCGAATAAAGACCGGTACACACGGACGAGTCGCATGCCGGTGACTTGCTGAGAAATTTGTCATTGTTAGCAAATGGGTGGTTGGAGAACCACTGAGTCAACTTTTGAAGATTTCGGAGTTTGGTGTGAAGCCGAGGGGTTTCCCCTCGACACGCCCTGAAAATGCGTCGAAGTAAAAAATCGTCAGATGTGTATTCAGAAATCGACCGTGTCACCGATAGGTTAGCTGGTAGAGTAGCCCTTCGGGGCTAAAGCTCATTTCATTTAACCAGCGAATTTGTTCCGATGCCGAATTTCCCAGCGCGTTGCTGGCGTGGAACGCGCACTAAGCCTAATTGCGCGTTCTCGGTAGTCCGATGCTGCTATTTCAGAGCTCTTAAATATAAATATCTAAAGGATTTTCTTGCCAGGTTACCCTGTCACTTTTGCTACAAACATAATGCAACGTATTTTCCTTAAAAGTACATTTTTCATGTGGTTTGTTTGTGTTAGTATGTTTTGGTCGAAGTAAATAAATCAGGAAGAAGTAATATTTCAGAAGAACTCTCTAAAATAACTAGTCTAATCTCGTAACAGTAAGTACAATACTAGTAGAATATACGTAAGTGCCGAAACTATTTAAAAATCTATACTTTTTAAGGTAGTTATGAAAAACACCATCGGATATTATAAAAATAAAAAACATAAATGCCATAAATATTATCAGGAACGCGCCCCTAGACGAGGACATATTTCGACAATGAAAACCAAAAAGTTAAGCACGGTTAACATGACAAATATGTAAAATATTATGCCTAAATCTCTGAAAGTAAGTGCTCTTTTCTCGTCCCCATCAACCGCAGTATGCGTCCCCTTGACTAAGTCAGCAATGTAGTCTCCATTAATTTTCTGTAGTATTCCTGACTCAACAACAACCGCTTGTATTCTCGCTATGGCTGGATAAAATGGGTGGGCCGGCGCCATGGGATAGGCAAGAGGAATTGACGCTAAGGGATCCTGCAGAACTGTAATCAACTTTTCTCCTCCCTGATCACCAAAATATATGTTAAAGAAATCTCTACATGCCATTTTTACACAGGTTATTGCTCCAGTGCGTTCTATCGCCACTTTCCTGGAGTACGCATCAGCATCGTCAATTGCTACTATCCTCTTTTTGTCAATAATCGGCAGAGCAGACCGCAAAGTTTCCTCATAACCTGGGCTAACGTAAAATGTTAAACCAGCCTCATACACGTCTTCTAAGGTTGTCAACGGCATGGAAGTTCTGGGTTTTGTTAGAAGTGCGGCAAAGTTTGTCTTGTATATTGTGGTAACTAAAAAGGAATACAGGAATATTGGCACCAAGAAACCTTTGTATGCAGACCGTGATACTCTACGAGAAATACTTACTTCTAAGTGGCATCCTAACGCGATAAATACTGAATCCAGTGGGGATTCTGACTGAAAGTATTTAAAACTGAGCAGTAGACAAAATGAAATGAATGACCCCATGATGATTAGCCATACTGACAATGGTAAAGCATTGTATATGACTTCGAAATTTGGGATGGGTGAGGGGCTTGGCACTGCAAACATCAGTTCAACTACATCGAGTGCGGGTAAACTGATAGTTCGCTGTATAGCAAGTAAAGCTATAATTATATCTATTTCATATTTGTTCAACTTAACAAAGCACTCTTGCAGCATGTCTGCAATGGATGTTGCTGACTCGTTGTTTGCAACTGCTGCGTCAGTAATTTTGAGGTGATTCATTATTGTTTTGAAAACACGTTCAGCTGTGGTTGGAGGATCAGATAAGAAAGAACCAGTCATGAGGGTATAGTTTTGGAAGTTATTGGGGAGTTCAGGGAAAAACTGTAATTCTTTCAATTGGGTTTTGCAGTGATTAATTTTACCCCATGTGATATTTTTGTGTGGGGAATTAAAAGTATAAAAATTGAGTGTATCATCTTCGACCATTGCCACTGATGTATAGAAACCGCGTAATCGAGACCAAAATGCGTGAAAAATAACGTTAATATCATTGTTAGTGCAATTGGCATTAACAAATAAGAATAGTTTCGTCGTTGATGCAATTATGTCGTAAGATCTGTAAATTATTACATCATCAACAATGGTTTCACTAGAGCAAGTAGTGACAGTAACTATAAGTAATCGTAGAGTCATAATATTCATGACTAGCTTATGTTCATTTCCAGTGGATGAGTTAGCATTTTCTTTGGCTGGATTCTTGTAAACAAGAAAGCTACGATTTGCCTTAGACATGAGAAGAGATATCAGTTGGGATTGTTCAAAGACTTCTTTAGGGTTGAATAACTGTCGCCGTTTCAAATGTCGTGTTTGCTGATGGTGGAGTCCATGTACACCCACACCTATGTATTCCCCATGTTTGGTGGTTTCCTCAATTGCTCCATGTAGACACGTCGTAATACGCTGACTTCCAATAGCTTTGTTGATAGTTATGAACGTTGATAATATTAATGTAGCAGATGCAGACGAAGCCGCCCATGTTATGAGCTGGAAATCCAAAATTAGATATATTTTTTAGGGAGATTCATCTACCTATTGAGATGGCGACCAATGTTCGACTTTCGGAAAATTTCTTCACAACTTTTCATTTCATGACCCCCTGAGCCTAAAACCACCCTCCGTTCAAAATGTTACATATATATATATATATATGTATATCAATTTTAGGAAACACT
This sequence comes from Psococerastis gibbosa, assembly GCA_963971405.1. Taxonomy (NCBI): domain Eukaryota; kingdom Metazoa; phylum Arthropoda; class Insecta; order Psocodea; family Psocidae; genus Psococerastis; species Psococerastis gibbosa. Next base: position 30,296,365 of record OZ020491.1, read on the forward strand.
CTAAATATTATCCGGTTTGGATGAAACTTGGCACAAAAATTGATCATACAAATGCCTTGATCGAGTTCGTTAACCAGCTAGACCCGCTATTTAGTTATAAGATGGCGGCCGATTGAAAACTTATATAATTCATATCTCAGTCAATATTCGTCGCAGAGGAATGAATTAAAATCTGACTGAAAGATCGTATTATTATCTACGATAATGGTAATCTACACTTTTTACGGCAAATTTACGATTTCAAGATGACGTCCAGTCAAAGTAAAAATAATTTAATAAGTAAAAGTTCATAGTCGTCATAGTTTGGAACACAAGAGTGTTTAGTGTGTTGATGTTGTGATCGGGAAAATAATGAAGTTTTATTTTCTATTACACATAGCGTCAGTGGCGTAAAGTTGGGGGGGGGGGGCACGGTCCAACTTGCCCCCCCCCAGCTCCTTTTGGCTTTACCCCCCCCCCCCCAGCTTCGAGCATTGTAAGACGTGGTTCTTTCTTCATAGTCCCCTTTGCAGCAATATGAATATAAGCATTCTTTTTTTAGCTTTGTAAAATCTACAGCTATACTTTACAACTATTAAAAAATGCGTAAAACTCTACAATTTTTCTATTATATTATCAATTTTTTCTTCAATCCTGCCTGATGACGTCATAAGGTCTACTTAGTTTTGCCCCCGCCATAATTCTAAAACGTTACGCCTCTGGGTAGCGTAGAGGAAAAGCAGGGTCTGCGGAATCTCCCTACACCTGATCGGCCATAGCCGAAAGGGATTTTTTTATTACTGTTTAGAAGCATAACGGTCATATTGGATTAATTCCTTTTGGATCTAGTTGTTGATGGATTGATGGACGTTGCTTTAAAACCTTTATAATCGTTGTTAAGTATATCACGTAGGTACTCACCATGCTCGGGACTGTATATTACTTTTAGGACTTTGTAGAGGTCTAAATAAAATTTTTAGCACCGATCCGTCTGTTCAATGTTTTTTTACCCTTCATATTCCAGACCTTTCGTTTAGTTAAGTACCTTTTTGGCAGTTTGAAGACGTTTGAGAAAGAGTTTATTTGAAATGGCTTAGGATTGGGCAGTTAATAACTATTTATGACGCTTAGAACTAAGTAGGTAACATTATCCTGTGTATTGTCTGTTGCCTAAAGATAAATACTTTCAATAATGACTGGTCTGCATGCAAGTGGCCAATTAGACCGATTATTTTGGAGGTGGTGTACTTCGTATGAAAAAAGCGGTTCGTTAACGTTAACTAGTTGATGGCAATTAACACCTCATTTCACTACAGAGTTATGCAAATGACCAATCTTTATATTTTACATGTGTACCGTAAATACAGGGCATGCTTCACTCTTAAAAGAAATTCACTTAAGACGTTATGCAGTCAGTAAAGATACGTACATAGAATCGAATATATATATTGATGCTGAGTGTTGACCAAGGTGTGTGTAAAATAGAAAATTTTAGCTTAGAGCATCGCTTTTTTTTCACCCTGGAAGTCAAACAGACTAAAAGTGATTCATGAGCGTATGCTGACTGTGTACAGTGATTCTTCTCCTTCTCCTTAGAGTACTAGTAAAATATTCTTCCAAACTCTTTAAATGGGGCTGAAGTTCTACTGAGAACGATCCACGTCCCAGCAGGCCTGTGGATGTGACCACCCCTCAGATAGTCGCTAAGGTAGAGAAACTGTAGCTGGAAGGCCGCCGCTTAAAAATAATTCATAGCTGAAGCATGTGGCATATCGGAAACATCTGTTTCAAAAATTCGTCATGAGCCACGAATGCTGACACCCTTACAAAAACAAGAGAGGGTTCATATTTCAGCTGAAAATTTTCCACTTTACAACGATGACAAGGAAGAATTTTTGTCACGTATAGTGACCGGTGATGTAACTTGGATTCACCACGGGGATCCGGAAACCACATATACTCCCCGTCATCCAAGAATAACCGTACCCAACCGTCTGCAGGCAAGATTATGGCCACAATTTTTTGGGATGAAGAAGGAACAATTTTGATTGTCTCCCTTGAGCATAAAAATACGATAACGGGGGAGTATTACGCAGTGGTATGAAAGAGACTAAATGAGGAAATCCTTGAAAAAAAAGACGAGGGAAGATTAGCAAGGGAGTGTTGCTTCTGCACGACAACGCGCCAGTCCACAAGCAGGCGAAAGCAGCGGCAGCTGTTCGTGATCAACCTCCAGATTTGGCGCCCAGCGATTATGACCTGTTTCGTGTGCTGAAAAATAACTTATGGGGCAAGAAATTTTGGACGACAGTGATGTATTGCGTGTAGTTTTGGACTATTTTGCGGAGGAAGGCGAAGGATTTTTTAAGTGCGATAGAAACTCTTCCGACAAAATGGACCAAGTGCATAGTACTGAAGGGGGACTATATTTATATATATTGTGGTTTCCAAGAACTAAATCAACCTTACTACACTCCAGATTTGGCGCCCAGCGATTATTATCTGTTTTGTGTGCTGAAAAATAACTTACGGGGCAAGGCATTTTGGACGACAATGAAGTATTGCGTGTAGTTTTGGAATATTTTGCAGAGCAAGAGGAAGTATTTTTTTCAGTGGGATAGAAGCTCTTGCTACAAAATGGACGAAGTGCATAGTACTGAAGGGGGACTATATTTATATATATTGTGGTTTCCAAGAACTAAATCAACCTTACTACACTCCAGATTTGGCGCCCAGCGTGTGCTGAAAAATAACTTACGGGGCAAGACATTTTGGACGAACGTGAAAGTATTGCGTGTAGTTTTGGATTATTTTGCAGAGGAAGGGGAAGGATTTTTTTTTCAATGGGATGGAAACTCTTCCGACAAAATGGACCAAGTGCATAGTACTGAAGGGGGGCTGAAAAGAAATAACAAATTACTTAACATTTCACCCTCGTATGTGCTAAAACATGGTGTCTGGAGAAAAAGAACAAATGTTGAGATAGACGATATCAGTGGAAAAGAGGACAGGATTCGGTGAATTGGATATGTGAGCCAATTAGCTCAACGCCGAGCGAGAGTGTAGGGCATTATAGGTCTGTGGCGGCATGATGGTGGATGACCCAGGGTGTCTGGATATCTGACACATTGTGCATAAACAATTTTTTCTACTGTATATTAGTGAGTGACTACTATTGTACATTCATAGGGTTGCCTCATTTCTCATTGCATTGCGTTTTGTCGCGCGACAAATAGTTCAGCGACTAATTTATTGGTTGTAAAAATGTTTTTATTGCTATTTTAACAGCTTATTAAATAATGGGGTTATTATTATTTTAAACTGTACAAGGACGAATATTTTAAATTTCGCAATGTAATTAATTAAATAGGCTCTTTAGGTTCTACTTTGAAAATACATAAATAACTTTACATGTTTTTCTTTCATTTGAACATCAAATTATCAGTGAAGAAATACTTCCAGAACAAAAACGAAGCAATCAACTGTAGTTAGCGTCAAGTAAATGAAAAGGATTATGCCAAAATCAGCCAAACTCAAAGCTCTTGTCACTTCTTCGTCAACCACGACTTTAATGCCTTTGTTGGTTCTCATCAATTCATTATATTTTAATTTTTCCATTATCCCAGACTCAACTATAATAGCCTGCTTACTTGCAAAAATGGGCCGGAACGGATGGGCCAGCGCTATTGGCAATGCTAGTGGTATCGATGTTAGAGGATCTTGCAAGAATCGGATTAATCTCTCTCCTCCCTCTTTGGCGAATCTGGCGTTAAAATATGATTTACAACCCCATTTCGCACATGTTGTTGCACTAGAACGTTTCAATGCGACCTTCTCTGAGAAATCGATGGAGCCATCAGCTATGACTATCCTTCTGGCATCAATAATCGGTAGAGCAGACCTCAAGGTATCATCAAATCCCGGTCCTACGTAAAATGTCAGTCCAGCTGCATTCGCATCTTCCAAAGTGCGCAAAGGCGTTGACGTTCTGGGCATAGTTAATAATGTAGCGAAGTTTGTCTTGTAGATCACAGTAATGGCAAAAGAGTAAATAAATATTGGTATTTGGATACCTTTGAATATAGTTCGCGTCAGTTTACGTGATAACCCGACTTCTAAATGCCAGCCTAGTACGCTAAACAATGTATTTAGGGGTGTTGCTTGTAAGTGAAAACTCAACAATAGACAGAATAAAATAGACGATCCTATGATGATAAGCCATATTGAAAGGGGCAGTGCACTGTAAATGATGGTAAAATTTGGCTCAGTCATAGGACTGGGAACTACAAGCATTAGCTCGACCATATCTAAAGCGGGTAAGTGCATCGCAGGCCGCTTAATCTGAAGTGCACCAATAACAATATCTATTTCGTATTTTTCTAATTTGCTAAATAAACTGTCAATGTCTTCGACAAAGTGCTCAGAGTCATGGTTTTTAATAATATCGCAGTTAAATTTCATTTGCTCTGTTATAATTTTGAGCATTGGACCTGCTATTTCTGCTCCACCAAAGGCAGATTCACCCCCAATGAGAGTGAAATTTTGGAATTCTTTTGGTAGCTCCTGAAAAAATTTGAAATCTTTTAGTTTGCAGTGCTCTATTTTTCTCCATGTAATGTTCCTTCGAGGCTGGTTGAAGGTATAGAAGTTAAGAGTATCGTGTTCTGTAACAGCTACTGCTGTGAAAAATCCTCTTGTTTGTGACCAAACATTATAAAATATTTCGTTAATATCGTTGTTGGTGCAGTTAGCGCTAATAAATACGAAAATTTTCGTGTCTGGTGTAATTATGTCGTGTGATCTGTAAATAATTAATGCACCAATCACAGCTTCTTCTGAACAAGTGGTAATGGAAATTAATAGCAGTCTTAAAGTCATAATTTTAACGTTGGGGTGATAGTCACTTTCATAAGATGACCAGTTAAGATTTCCTTTTGGTGGATTGTTATAAACAAGAAAACTATGAGTAGAACTCCACATTAGATGCGATATTAATTTGGTTTGCTCAAAATCGTCTTCAGGATGTAGCAAGCTTCGTTTTGGCTGATAATCTTTTCCTTGGCTGTGCAGACCAATGCCTATGTATTCGCTAGGTTTCGCAGTGACCATAATTATATCTTGTAGACATTTCATGACATGTTGAATTCCATCTGTTCTTTCGATCAATATAAACGCTGATATTATTGATATAATATAGGTTGTCAGCGACATTGTCATTGGTGAGGTGCTGAAAATATTTGGAAGATATATAAACAAGAAATTATTTATTATAGAGCCGTATCGTTTCCGTTTTAGGACGGCGCTCCTCGGCTGAGTTGGTAAAGTCGTTTTAAATCAAAGCTAATGCTAAGTTGAATTGAATTGCAGCAATACTAACTTAAATGGAGGCATATTTTTACCTGTGAAAAATTGAAGGGATTGGACCCAAGCGACCTGGAAGACCTGAAGGAGGCTAAGTGTTCGAAATGCTGTTTTCACTTGTGAATGGTGGTCAATTTAAATACTATCTATAGTAGAAGGAAAACACAGGCTAATGACTTGTTTACATGCCAGTAGCTGATTAAAGCTTTAGCAAAATACAGAATTTAATCCAAAGGACTATGTGATTCCTATATATACTACTTGCAGTGGAGTGACAAAAATACGGTTTTATTACGTTTGAAACTATGAGAGGATTTTGATGTTGTATTTCATTGTGTTATATTATTTGCGTGGATTTTAGCAGAACCGAAGCTGGCCACTCCTGGACAGCCCAAAAATCTGTTTATATTTTTCATTTACTTCAATACTTAAGGTATTAAGACCGGTACACATAGACGATTCTCTCAGTCGCGATTTGCCGACGTCTCCTCCATTGTAGCCACAGGGCTAGTAGAAGCTTTCTTGACGATTTCAGAATTTCGATTACGTGAAGCCGACCGCACGGAAGTGCACGGTTTTCCTCTTGACACGCCAGATCATAGAAATCTTCTGAATCAGATTCTGTGATTTTGCACCGACTATTCACCAAGCCCTATCTATAAAATGGAAAAGACATCCGGACCATGTATCTATGATGGAAGTTGAAGTGGGCTATTTCATACATAATACTAAAAGGACCTTTTGTTAGTTTTAGTGCAAGTAATTTTTCCGTTGAAAGGATATGAATTGACCGAATTATCAGATTCATGGAACAATTGAGGAGCAAACTTTCAAAACGGCACTAATCCATTTTCGTAAAATGTTCAGGAAACACGAAAAACATTATTTTTTCGGCTTTATTATAACGGGAATATAAGATTTTAGCCCTTCAGAAGACTGGGTTAAAAATTTTTTGTTTTTGTTTTGATCCTGATTCAACTCATCTTCAAGATGGAAAATCTATGATAAAATCAATTTTTAATTTTCATGGATTTGTGACGTTTTGAAATTTTGCTCCTCAATTGACACCGAAATGGAAAATACCTTATAATATGTTGTGTGAAATAGTTCTCTGTAACTTGGATTGACCTAATCATTGTGATTTAAATTAACTTAAAAAATACAAACTAACAGATTTTAGGGTGACCAATATCTACGGTCAGCTTCCTCATAATCAAGATCACATTACTACTAAGTGTCTAAGAAGATCATTTTATATATTAATTATGTGAGATACTTAAAACTCAAAGTAACACCCTTAAATTTGAGAAGCTGAGATAAGATATCATCTAAGACTGCTCAAATGCTCAATTTGTCCTCAAGTATCAAATCCAAAGAAATCCTAACAGAGTTTGTCTGGAATAGGAGCATTTCCATCAAATCTTATAAAAAGGTCCCTGCGCGTAAACATTGCCCAGAGGTAGGCATACCAACTGCCTGTATTATTAAGTTGTCGGTAGGACCCTTTTTTATCGAAAAGGATTCTCTCAACTTGGTGCAATAGTTTCACTAGTATTTTCCAACTGTTAATGTTTACAAATGTTTACAATTTACTATTTTTTTTTCGAGTGGCATAAACACAAGATAAGCTAGATGTTTACTTATTTACATAGGGTCAAGCGTCTTTTCACGAGATTCCTGACTGACTCTTAAAATGGAAACTTTGCCTTATTATGTAAACACAAAACAACACGTTTATACTATGTTTTTGTCGTTTGAAACGTCGCTGTGTATTCTTATACGACTTTGCGAGTGACAAAATAATAATGTAAACATGTTGCTCTGTGTTTACACAATGAGGCAGTGTTCCCGTTTTAAGAGCCCGTTGGAATTTTCGTAAAACGACACTCCATCGTATGTAAATAGGGAAACTAAAAAGCGCTTTGTATAAATAAGCACTTTCATGATTTTTATATTGCAGTATTATATGGTATATATAACACTGACATTAAATTAACTTGGTTTGAAGAGGTAACCTCCTCGTTATAACCGAAAATTGGAGGATATATAAAAACTGGGCTTGGCGGGATTAGAACCAACGTTCTACGCCTAACCGGGGCGGCGTTAATGTCTGTGTAACATTATACTAAATAATACTGCAATATAATGTATAAAGCATTGCCTTTATGGCATAAAGTATGCTCACAGATTTGTTCGGTTAGGTTAGATCGTTGTGTAGCTGTGCTAACCTGCCTGGCAATACGAATCATGTCAATGCGAGCATATAAATAGAGGATAGAATTATATCAACTTTTCTTGTTGGGGCTTATGGTTAAGACGACGCCCCGGCTAGGCGTAGATCATGGGTTCGAATCCCACCAAGCCAAGCAGTTTTTCTATATCTAAATTTCTTACTTGATTATGTTTACGTACCAGACCAACATGGTGATGTAACATGTAAAGGCGAATGAAATTACTTGAAGTATATTACTTTATTTTATTCTGTACAGTATTAACGATATTAGAAGTAGTAAATAATACACTTGATTGACCGGTTCTTCCAAATTACAACCAAATACTAAAGTTAGTATAGTGCGTTTCCAGTTCCATGGTAGTTTTGTATAGCTGGGATGCCCTTGTTGCAAGCTCATGGAGAGAGGAAGACTCGGTTTCATGTAACCCATGAAAAATTGTTATAAGATCCAACCTGACTCCCGCCATATCTGTCTTCTAATAGAAAGGTGTAAGTATTGTAGTGACTTCTGGAAAGTCAACCTAAACTGCGTCTTTTCATTCTGGTGAAACATATCATTTACTGCGCATTCAGATGTGTCATTTTTGAACTAATCAAACATAGTCTTTGTTGTGCAAATTCCTAATGCAGACATTATTTGAAAAGGGGTGTGTGTTCCTACATCTACACGTTCATAACTTGCATTTCGCACACCGGAGTTCAGGAGCGTAGACTGTAGCTTAGAATGATTTGAACACGGTTATTATAGACATCGGCGTCAGGTCAGATGCTCTTGGAGTCTTGGCTCAGGTCACTCGGCCGGGGAGCTTTTCCAATATACGCCGTTCTAACCAACCACTTTAAAAATTATTATTTGACCTCTCAGTACAGTATTAGGAGGAGTTTAAAACCACATGGTCTTCCTCATAGAACGTTAGAAGACAGGTACGCTTGGGCCCTCTACAATATTTCATGGATTTACTTGAAAGTGAGCCTTCCTCTTCTGCAGGTGCATGCAACAAAGGCCTTCTAGTTGGATAAAGAGACCGTAGAACTGGTGAACGCGCTATATAAATAAGCAGTGGGCTATGCAATAATTTATTAAACATATTATACTTTAACAATAACGTTTCAGCAAAGTAAAAATTCAGAATCAGCACAAGCTGGAAACTTAACAATGTCATTAATTTTTACATTTAATGGAAGACTGCTGGTTTCTTAACTTGGATAAAATGGAGAGAGATAGAAATTCTGTGGCAAAAACAATGCAATTAAAAGTATTCAGTGTTATAAAAATGTAAAACATGACACCCAAGTCTCTTAAAGTTAGTGCTCTTTTCCCCTTTTCATTGACTTTGACTTTTATGCCTTTAGAAAATTCAATCAAGTCATCATCTTTCATTTTCTGTATTATTCCAGACTCTACTATAATTTCCTGTTTTCCAGCGAAGATTGGGTGGAATGGGTGTGCTGGTGCCATAGGCATTGCTATTGGAATGGAGTTTAAGGGATCTCGCAGAAATGAGATCAGACGTTCTCCTCCCTCCTTTGCGAACCTTATGTTGAAAAATAATTTGCACCCCCACTTTGAACATGTCGTGGCTCCAGTTCTTTCTATTGCCACGGTTGCCGAGAGGTCAGTTGAACCATTGACTACAACTATTTTGCTTATGTCAATAATTGGTAAAACGGAGCGCAAAATGTCATCATATCCGGGAGCAACGTAAAATGTTAAACCGGCTTCATAAGCTTCTTTTACAGTAGTCAGTGGGCTGAAAGTTCTGGGTCTAGTGAACATTGTAGCAAAGTTTGTCTTATATAGTGTGGTAATAACAAATGAATAAAGAAACAATGGAATTAAAAATCCTTTGTACGTAATCCGGGACACCCTATGTGATATACTCACTTCCAAATGGTATCCTAATACGATGAATAATGTATCTAGAAGTGTTTGTGTATGATAATGTTTCAGGGTTAATAATACATAAAAAGAAGCGAATAACCCTATGATCGCTAGCCACATAGAAAATGGCAATGCCATATAAATTATACTGAAATTTGATAACGGTAATGGGCTAGGAACTACAACCATAACCTCCACAAAATCAAAAGCAGGTAGGCAAATGGCAGGTCGCTTCATCAGGAACGCGCCAAGAATCAAGTCCAGTTCGTATTTCTCCAATTTCTTATTTAGTTGTCTTGTATCATCAATTTCGGTTTCTGATTGATTGTTGATGATAACATCGTAGGTAAATTTGAAATGTTTAGTAATAACCTTAAAAATTCGTTCTGCTAATGTTGATGTGCCAGATGTGGGGTTACCAGCTAGAAGTTTGTAATTTTTGAAGTTTTTGGGTAGTACCGGAAAGATATCAAATGTTTTCAGCTCCCTATTGCATTTGTTTATTTTCCTCCATGTTATATTATCTCCTGGAGGACTGAAGGCGTAAAAATTAAAAGTGTCATCGTCTATAATAGCAACTGACGTAGAAAACCCACGAGTCTGCGACCATATTGTAAGAAAAATATCGTTGATATCATCATTAGTGCAATTAGCATTAACGAATAAGAATACTTTCGTTGACGATGTAATTATGTCGTGTGACCTGTAAACCATTAAATCGCCAATAATCACTTCACTTGAGCATGAATTAACGAAAATCATAAGCAATCGTAAAGTCATGATATTCATCACTGGCTGATACTCATCGCCGCTTGCTGTCCAATTAGGATTTCCTTTTGCAGGGTTATTGTAAATTAGATAAGTGCGAGTAGAATTAAACATTAAACGCGCTATTAACTGGGAGGGCTCAAAATTATCTTTAGGCTCAAACAAATTGTAACGATGCTTATCTAAATATTGTGGTTGTGAAGAGTGGTGTGTAGATAAGCCTACGCCTATGTAGTCTCCAGGATTTGTTGTGTTCATTATTACATCGCGTAGACATGTCGTAACGTACTGGCTTCCAATAGTTTTGTTGATCAATATTAATATTGTTACTATTGATGTAATTGATCTAGTCCCAGAAGTCATTCTTGTAACAGGCTAAAAATTAAAAAGTGAAAAGTACTATATATAGTTTGAACATTTTAATCTGTAGAGCATTTAATGACGATTTGAAGTTTGTTTTTATAAATCTGTCTTTTTCCTTTAATGAAAGCACTCCTCCATCATAATATGTTTTTTGTCTTCTATATTATACTTCTGCATTAAAGACCGAATTTAAAATGTGTTATGACGCTAATGGTGCCACTGGGCGTTCTTGCCTTTAAGTGAGAATCATAATCGCACATTTTAGAAAATCCATAGAATATAAGCTGTAGGTAACAAATAGAGCTAATTATGGACTACTAAGGCTAGCCGGCCGCCATACCAAGTTGAATCCAGCGGACCAGAGCAGTTTCAAAGCTGCAGATAAATTGGTCGTGTGCACAGTGCCGGTAGGGAAACATGGTAGGACTTGTCCTGGTCACCTCCGAACTAATCGTGTGACTTCACTGTGTTTCCCAAGTGGTTCGGAATCCACTATAATCAGGAGGTCCACTGGAGTCCTATGGGCCCACACCGTGGCCTGGGACTGTGTCAAACCATACTACTACTACTACTAAGGCTATGTAAAAATCCAGAGCTGGTTAAGAGGCTTTTATTTTACTACAAAATCAATTTAGAAGTCGAATAAGGTTACACATGCTTAATTTGATTGGAATGTGGAAATATTTCTGTCACAAAAACAAAACAATTAATTACATTAAAAGCTATGAATATTAGAAATATTATAACCAAGTCTCTTATTGTTAAAGCTCTGTTGATTTTTTCCTCACTTACTACTTTAGCTCCTCCTAAATATTCAACAAAATAGTCATTTTTTATTTTCTCCATTACTCCTGACTCAATTATTGTAGCTTGTTTCGTTGCAAACAATTCTCGGAACGGGTGCGATGGCGCTATGGGGAGGGCAAGAGGAATGGAATATAAGGGATCTTGTAGTAACGAGATCAATGTTTCTCCTCCTTCGCTTCCAAATTTTGCATTGAAAAATAATTTGCATGTCCATTTTGGGCATGTTATGGCTCCAGTTCGTTCTAGTGCTACTATTGACGGATAATCCGTTACACCGTCAATTACGACTATTCTTTTGTTTTCCATTAACGGTAGGGCGTATCGTAAAGTATCGTCAAATCCTGGCCCTACGAAAAATGTTAAACCAGCAAGATAAGCGTCTTCTAAGGTCAATAACGGCGTTGATGTCTTAGGCATAGTAAGGAGTGTTGCAAAGTTTGTCTTATAGATTGTTGTAACAACAAATGAGTAAAGAAATATTGGCAGTAACAAACCTCTATTCACAGTTTGGACAACTCTACGTGACACGCTCACTTCCAGGTGGCTACCCAGTACGACAAATATTGAATCCAATATTGATTTAAAATGTTTTATCGTCAATATTACAGAAAACATTATGAATGATCCTATGATCGTTAGCCATATTGCAAATGGCATTGGGCTGGGGACTACAAACATTAATTCAACGACATCGAATGCTGGTAGGTAACTTGAAGCTCGCTTTATTGTGCCTGCATTAAAAATCACGTCTATTTCGTATTGGTTTAATTTTGTGTATAATTCTCGAATATCGTCAACATCGTTTGTTGTCTGATTGTTCCTAATAATTTCAATTGCAAATTTATTTGGTTTTGTTATAGCTTTGAACATGCGTTCCTCTATAATTGAGGGTTCAGACATTTCATCCACAAACAGGGTAAAATTTTGAAAGTCTTCGGGTAGTTCAGGAAAAAAAATTAAATTTTGTTAGTTTCGTTTTGCACTGATTAATTTTCCCCCACATGATATTTGTTTGCGGACGTTTAAACCCATAAAAATTGAGAGTGCTGTCCTCCACTATGGTAACTGATGTATACAACCCGCGACTCTTTGTCCAGATAGTTATAAAAATGTCGTCAATGTCTTTTCTTGTGCAATCGGCCTCAATAAATATGAAAATTTTCGTCGATGCAGTAATGATATCATGTGATCTATAAATCATTAAATCATCATTAATAATTTCACTTAAGCAAGAAGTAACTGTTATCAAAAGCAGTCGTAAGGTCATAATATTTATGATAGGCTGATAATCTTGGTATTCATTATCACTTGATGTCCAGTTGGGATTTCCTTTAGGTAGGTTATTATAAACAAGGAAACTATGGGTAGAATGTGACATAAGGTGTGATATCAATAGGGATTGTTCAAAAACATGTTTTTCTGGACCCAGCAATTCTCGTTTGGGCTTATATTCCTGCGCTTGTAAGCTTTTTGATTGTTGGTGTAAACCTACGCCGATATATTCGCCAGGTTTTCCTGTAGCTACAATTGCATCGTGCAAGCAAGTCATGACTTGTTGGCTTCTGATTGATTTGATAATTGTTACGATTACAGATATTATTAACAGAATTAATAGATTTGAGGAATTCATCTTTATTTTATACTAAGAAATACTATGAAATGAGCTATTTTCATTAGTTTGAACTCTTAATCCGCGTCCCTTCACCTTTTGGCTAAACAATTTCAGTTTCGATTTGTGTATTAAGTTGATCCTCACCTGTTTATATGGTGGCAGGAGCCATGTTTTCTGCCATAATTTCTTGTTCCACATCGTCACTGCTTTGTACTTCCCTGCAGCTTCATCGTTTCTTTTACCGCAATAACGAACCTACTGTAGCTTATTTCTGTACCCCCGAATGTTCTAAATTGCGTGAATGGTTGCTGCTTGACAGAGAGTTAGTGTAGAAGTACAATGATTTGCAAAGAACTCAGTAATACCAATGTCTTCTGTATTTCGGGAGCCAATAACCGTTCGAATCTCTTGTAGTGCCTTAGCTTTAAATTGTTCTTGCCCACAAAGTTTTGATCCCTTCTGAAAAGCCATGCAATTGTTCTGTTTGACTAGGACTTGAAAACGATAAAACACCGCTTATTTAAAACACATACTGAATAGTGTGTATTCGGATAAATAAAGTGTCTAGTTTTTTTTTCAATTGAATTTCATGTAGCATTCACGGCACAATTTATACAAGATTTTGGTTCAAATCTCTCACGAACGTAACCCACAGTTGCCTGAGCTTCTCGTTTTCGTAGTATTCACAAGCACATTTCTTAGAACAACCAATTCAAATCGCTCGTCAAACCACAAAGGTCTGAGCTCCACGTCTATCACAAAAATGATTATGACAATAGGATAAGGCTTGATGCGAAGTATATTGTAATAATCTGACGATTTAATAAATATCTGTGTTGATTATTTTTTAAAGAGAAACTAGTTGGATGGCCGTTAATGACGAAGTGCATGCAAGTAACCGATTACGTTCCTTGAACTTTGGAATGCCTGCTTCAATGAAAAGGTTCTGTTTGTTTATCTGAAATGTCATCGTTCATTCGCACCCTACATTACGGTAGTGTGACGCTCTTATGCATCACTTGGTGGTTTTCCTCCTTCATTCGGTCATAGCATGATCCAAATCGGTTAAAAGTAAGTTAAGTGATGACTTTTCCGGGTGAAGCTGCTGAGGTCAGCAGGAGTGAGATCGGTCTATATAAAGTATTCGTATGCATGTTTAGTATTGCAATAGCATATCTATGTTGATCAGATACTACATGTTAAAGGTACCGTTTGGACAACGTAAAAAATATCCAGAACATTTAATATTAATTTTAATTTCTAAAATAATTAAATGAACTAACTAGAGCTCCTTAATTCTATTAAAATAATATTTCCGCGACAAAAGCAACACAACCAATTAAATTGAAAGTCAAAAAAATATAAAACATTATACTCATGTCTCTCAGTGTTAGAGCCCTATTACTTTTACCCACGCTCGCAACTTTAACGCCTCCTAAGTATTGGATAAAATAGTCATTTCTTATTTTCTCCATTATTCCTGACTCAATTATTGTAGCTTGTTTACTAGCAAGCATTTCTGGGAATGGATGAGATGGCGCCATGGGTAAAGCCAGAGTAATGGAATTTAAAGGATCTCGGAGAAATGATATTAGTCTTTCTCCCCCTTCTTCTCCAAAATTTGCGTTAAAATATAATTTGCAGGTCCATTTTGGACACGCCATTGTTCCAGTTCGTGCTATTGCTACTTCTGCCGGATAGTCAGTAACTCCGTCTATTATGACTATTCTATTGTTGTCAATTATAGGCAAGGCATAACGTAAAGTGTCATCAAATCCGGGTCCAACGTAGAATGTTAAACCAGCATCATAGGCGTCTTCCAATGTTACTAACGGTCTGGAATACTTTGGCATCGTAAGGAGTGTTGCAAAGTTTGTCCTGTATATTGTGATTACAATAAAGGAGTAAAGGAATAACGGCAGCAAGAAACCTTTGTACGTTGTCTGAATTACTCTGCGTGACATGCCCACTTCCAAGTGGCTGCCTAGTACGACGAATATTGTTTGAAGTAATGAGTGAAATTGTTTGATTGTCAATATTAAGCAAAATAACATAAATGATCCTGTAACAGTTAGCCATATTGGAAGTGACAATGCACCGTAAATGATGGTATAGTTAGGTATGGGCATTGGGCTGGGCACTACAAACATTAACTCGACGACATCGAAAGCTGGTAGATAGCTTGTAGGCCGCTTTATCGTACCCGCATTAAGAATGACGTCTATTTCGTATTTATTTAATTTTTTGTGTAATTGTCGAATATCGTCAGCATCGTCTACTGTCTGATTGTTTGTAATGATTTCGAATACAAAATTAAATTGTTTTGTTACAGTTTTGAGCATTCGGTCTTCCAAAATTGATGGCTCAGATGCAACTCCACCAACAAGCAAGGTGAAACTTCTGAAATCTTTGGGCAGTTCAGGGAAAAAAATAGATTCTATAAGTCTCGTTGTGCACTGATTGATTTTCCACCATTTGATAACTGTTTGTGGTGGTTTGAAACTGTAAAAAATTAGGACGCCGTCCTCTATAGTAGCAACTGATGTATACAACCCACGACTCCTTCTCCAGATAGTTTCAAAAATGTAGTTGATGTCTTTTACCGTGCAATTGGCGTCGATGAACATGAAAACTTTCGTTGATGAAGTAATGATATCATGTGATCTATAAATCATTAAATCATCAATAATGTGTTCACTTGAACAAGAAGAAACTGTTATCATAAGAAGTCGTAAAGTCATAATATTCATGACAGGCTGATAATTCTGATAATCATTTTCACTTGACGTCCAGTTTGGATTTCCTTTGGGTAGGTTGTTATATACCAGGAAACTGTGGTTAGCATTTGACATAAGGCTCGATATCAATAGGGATTGCTCAAAAACATTGTTTTTTGTACGCAGCAATTCTCTTTTACGGTTATGATTCTGCGTTTGTAAGCTATTTGCTTGTTTATGTACACCTACTCCGATATAGTCGCCAGGTTTTGATGTTACCACAATTGCATCGTGTATGCAAGTCATAACATTTTGACTCCCGATTAGTTTACTGATTATTATTAGTACTGAGATTATTAAAGTAAAAAATATTTTTAACGAAGTCATCTTGTTTCATTCAAAAATATTGAAGAGATAAGTCAGTTTTACGTTAGTTGTAACTGACTCTAGACAATACCCTGTCTTCATTCATTTCCCATGTAATGTCGTTTATTTGAGTGTTTGGTTCTTCCTCACCATTTTTTATAGGGAAATTAGTGCTTCCCTTCTGTATTATTACTCGTTGAACGCCTTCACTGCTCTTTGTTCCGTTTACTTCAATGCCGTTAATCACTCGCCAATGGAGAAAACAATCAGATATCCTTATCGTGTCTCGTATAGCAGCACCATGTCGTAAATTTACTTCAGGAACACTGTAAACAATTTATTGCTTTAAACACTGCTAGGGGTCTTTTTTAAAGTCTCCTTTGTGAATAATGCCACTTAGTCTATAGCCAGTGGCGTAAATAAAAATAATTTGGTAGGGGCATAGCCAGGTCGACTCCACTTATCTACTTCTTGCCGCGGGCAACCGCTTGTCACTCACTGTTGACCTGCCCGCGTAAAATATACGCCCCTGTCTATAGCTTTGGCCGTCGGAATGTTGGATATTGGCCTGAAGTAAGTGTACATTCTGATGAAAAAGCGAAAGCTCAAATTAATTTCCTGGAGAAGTAAATTTTCATATAGAACTGTGTCATAGCGCTACGTTCCGATTGCCAATGATGTAGGCTACAACTGTTTATAGACGGTTCTATATTACCTACAACTAAAACGTAGAAAAGCATAATGCTCATTTGGGCATCAGAGAAGTAGCAGTACAGTAGCTCGGAAATAGACAATGTCCGCTTTTTCCTTCTTGCAATGAGTGTACGTCCCGTAGGAAATTGACAGCCCGAAATTTAATACTTCTTATTTTATATTTTATTTAAGCCGGCCGCCGTACCAAGTTGAATCCAGCGGACCAGAGCAGGTTCAAAGCTGCAGATAAATTGGTCGTGTGCACAGTGCCGGTAGGGAAACATGGTAGGACTTGTCCTGGTCACCTCCGAACTAATCGTGTGACTTCACTGTGTTTCCCAAGTCCAAGTCCTATGGGCCCACACCGTGGCCTGGGACTGTGTCCAACCATACTACTACTATATTTTATTAACTGAGCAAGCTATTAAAATATTGGTTCAGTAAAGTTGTAGAAAACTATTTTATGCATCATATAATAGGGTATCATTAATTTTTGTTTTTTTAGTTTTTTCATGCTATCTATTTTACGTGAAATTTAAGCCCTTCATAATTTTTTTTTTTTTTTTTTTTTTGAAAAAGCTACGGTACCAAAAATTGAAAATACCCTATTATTTGTATGATGCATGAAGTAGTCTTCTACAACTTTAATGAACCGACATTTTAATATCTTGCTTTTTTAATTAAATAAAAAGAAGAAGTCTGTATAAACAACGGATTTTGGGGTACCTATTTCCTACGGGACGTACATCATTAAAATAAAAGTGGAAACTCCAGTAGTTTTGTGTATACAAACACATGCAAACTTCTATCTGATTTAAAAATTAAATGCAAGGAAAATGCATTAGAAGGCGCGGTATGTTTAGGCAAACTAAAAATAAAATAATGTCCAGTTTTCTATTGCTGGCCCAACAGTAAGCGAATTACAAGGCTACCTTATGAAGCAGATTTGGCGAAACCAAACAATTTTCCTTAACTTCGTTCCTTTCCTATATCCGAGTCTCTTCGAACGGAATCATATTGTAGGTATATTGATTCATATTTCTTTTCGCTCCGTGGGCAAACCACAACCGTCTAAACTTACGGCCTACTACATAAATTATTTTTATGAAAGCTTGATTTGAAGTAGGTATAGGATAATATTCCGAGAGTTTATTAATAACATCCGTGTTGATGGTTTTTTAAATAGATACAAGTCGCTTGACATTTGATGACTGCTTGCATGCAAGCATCCAATTACGTGCTTTGATTTGGGTTGTCGTCCTTTTATGAAAAGGTCGTTTGCTTGTTTATCAGAAATAATGTCTTAACCAATTGGTACGCAGTAGCCTAACGAGGCTATTGTTGTTTTCAATACCTAGCAAAACTATCTGAATAGAATTGAACAGAATACAGTGTAGGACGAAGGTAAACGAGTCTAAATAATATATCTAAAATTGGGACGGGTATTTTTTGACCTATATTTAGACTTTAGAGGCCATTAAGCCGTCCGTTTTTTTCTATTAAATTAAATCGTAAGGCCATAAATGAGTGTCCGTAAAGTTTAGGAGATGTTTCTCTACATTACGATACACAGGGTATTTGCGTCGATTTCGAGCCCGACTTTTCATAATAGTCTATTTGTCCTTTCAATTTCTTCCCTGATACTGATGAAAAAATTTCAATTTTTTTCAGTTATCGGGGATGAAGTTTTGAAAGGTCAAGTACACGACACAAACTCCCACTTCCTAGCCAAACAACTCTACGAAAACGGCTACAAAGTACAGCAAATTACCGTTGTTCCCGACGATATTGACGTCATCAGTGAGACCTATCGCGATTTCTCCAAAGCTTACGACATAGTCCTCTCTACAGGAGGCATTGGACCTACCCACGATGACGTCACATTCGAAGCGTTAGCCCTCGCCTTTGCGGATGAGCTACATTATCATCCGAGCATTGTGGAAATGTGTAAAAACTTTTTCAAAATTCCCGATTTGGATACCAAACATCCGGGTTTCAAATTGGCACGAATTCCGAAATCTGCGACAGTCACTTATGGTGTTGATCCGCTTACGGGTCAGCCATCATTGTACCCTAATATTTCAATGGACAACGTTTATATTTTTCCTGGAGTGCCGTCATTATGTGAGAGAATGTTTGGGATGATGCAAAAAAAATTGTTTCCCCGTGTTGGGGTTTTCCACAATGACTGCTTATTCTTAAGCTGTTTGGAAAATGAAATTACTGATGTTTTGAATGACGCTGTCGCCAAATTTCCTTCCATTACTTTTGGATCGTATCCCAAATTTTTCCATAGTTATTATCGTGTTAAAATAACAATAGAAAGTTCTAATAAACATGAAGTAGATATTGCAAAGAAATTTCTTCAGGATAACATAGGACTAGGTAATGTTTTAAATTATGATAATAACTGTTTTAAAGATAAAGCTTTAAAATTGGAAAATGTTAAATCTTTGAAGTTGATGGAAACCGTCAACAAACTTTCCAATGTTACGGACAAATTTGATTTTAGAGACATTTTTATTTACTTTGATGGTGGTAAAAATTCTACTCTTCTATTGCACATAGTTGCAACATTATATGAAGGAACTGAAAGAAAAATTAACGTAATATATGTTCCGTTTAATGATAAGGTGACTCCTTTTGTTAAAAGTACAGTAAAGCGTTACGATTGTAATTTGTTAATCTTTGATAGAAAGAATTTTGAAAGATTTATAAAGTCTGATAAGAGTATTTTATTGTTGAAGGGTACTCGTGCCAGTGACCCGAATAGTGGAACAGTTTTGAAGTATTTTTCTGAATTCAACACTTACAATCCCATTTTGCATTGGGAATATTTTGAGATTTGGGCAGTGATTAGACAGCTATTTTTGCCTTACTGTGACTTATATGACCGTGGGTATTCTTCACTTGGAGGATCAAAAAATCCTAGGCTGATTACGGACGGGCCTAGAAATGATGTCGTCTATTATAAAAGTGCACATCTTCTGGAGAATGAGAACTTTGAATAAATGGATAAATGTTAATAAATTATCGCTTTTGTGTGGGTGTATAAATGTATTGTTTTTATCCTTTATTGTGTATTAAGCTAACTTATTTTTTATAACAATTAAAATTGTATTGTACGGCGAAACTGGCTGTAGACATTTTCGCTCTAGAACTACACCTAAATTAATATTATTTATTTATTTTATTAAATCATTTTTAATTTTATTTAATTATTATTATTATTAAGATTCTTATGGGGCAAGGAAAATAAGAAAATATTAATATTATTATTATAAATTATAAAAAAATTATTATGACACGTCCACAAACTTGGTTATGCCAAGCCGTTAGACTGTTGCCATGTCAATGGTAAGCTGTGACTTGAAGGCCGTTTTTTTATGAGCGTAAGCCTACTTGTACTTTGAAAGTGTCAGCGACATCCGACATTATTGATACTGTTGCGGCATGAATTTTTCGCCGTTGGCAAACTGGTTCACGTTCTCAATATCAGTCCACACCGGCAACGAGTCACACTAGGCAAACTGAGACATGACATACATTGACATTGTAACAGCCGTTAGCTCGGCTTAACGTAGTTCGTAAACTTGCAAAGAAGTCAGGTGTTTTTTATAAATATTTTGAATACCTGACAAATCTTACCTATTTTTCTTTTCCGCCGCAGATGGATTAAATCTCTGGAATGAAGAACTTTCCACGCCTGTCAAGCTGGAAATTGAAAAACACTGGAGAGACCGACTGAAAGACCGGCCGTTTCATGAACAGAGTGAAAAACAGAAGTTCTATGTCCTCTCTATGTTCCCCTATCCATCAGGTCAGCTGCATATGGGCCATGTTCGAGTATATTCCATTGCAGATGCCATAGCAAGATTCCATCGGTGAGTTTTTGAGTAAATTATAACTATAAGAGGCAGCTGGAGGAGGTAGAACCTTGCAGGTGTACAAAAAATTAAATTTCTTTAATATCGATCGTAGAGCATAAATCAAGTGTCATAAAGTTGAAGATATGTACTTCATCTACATTTTGATGTACGCATGCTACGATTACCTTGGCAAGCCCATATTACCAATGAGGAGCTTCTACTAACCAGAATAAATGAAAGCAGAACTCGATATGTGCAAGCACAGCTAACTGGATCGATATTTGCTACGGCACGAGAGAACTTCGTAAGCTACATCATAGAAGGAACCATTGAAGGCGCCAGAGAAAAGAGTATCTACAGCAAGTGATGGAAGATATAGGGGCCAATACATCCGTGGAGCTAAAGAAAG
Source organism: Psococerastis gibbosa (assembly GCA_963971405.1). NCBI lineage: Eukaryota > Metazoa > Arthropoda > Insecta > Psocodea > Psocidae > Psococerastis > Psococerastis gibbosa. Next base: position 30,317,424 of record OZ020491.1, read on the forward strand.
CGTGCCAGGATAGAGGGAAGGGGAGGCATTGATGCCCCATATCGCTACCAACCGGCCAGCCGGCTGTAACTTAAAGAAGAGTACATTCATTTACCGCTACTTTCTCAGATCGGTCATAGTTATTGAACTTGATTTATAAAGAGTTATGGCCACTGAAGAAACTTTCTTCAAATCACATAATTCCTGACTGTATCCCTTCTCGTCGTATGAACGAATTTTGTGTCTAAAAATTGTCTTTGATTTCCTCAGGCTTCGCGGACAGAACGTATTTCAACCAATGGGATGGGACGCGTTCGGACTTCCTGCTGAAAACGCCGCTCGAGATCGAGGTCTAGACCCTGATCGATGGACACAATCAAACATCGCTGCGATGAAAGAAGCCATGGAGCAACTCAATTTTAGTTTTGATTGGAATCGCGAGTTTGCCACTTGCGATTCTGACTACTACCGATGGACACAGTATCTATTCTTGAAATTGTTCGAAAATGATCTAGTCTATCAAAAAGAGTCACTTGTAAATTGGGATCCCGCCGATCAAACTGTTTTAGCGGAAGAGCAAGTCGATAATACAGGCAGGTCGTGGCGGTCTGGGGCTAAAGTTGAGAAGAAGAAGCTGAAGCAATGGTTTATTAGGACGACTAGGTTTTCTAAAGATCTCTACGACGGTCTGGATGATCCTGACTTGAAGGATTGGCGGGATATAGTTAAAGTGCAGAAACATTGGATTGGTGTTTGTAACGGAGCTACTTTTGATTTTGAAATTGTCTCTGAGGGTGTGTCAACGGATAAACTTACGGTTTGGACTGAAACCCCGGAATTTATAGATCAGGCCAAATTTGTAGCGATCAAGCCGAAGAGTATTTGGGATTCAGGAAAAAAGATGGAGCTTAAAACGCCGTTTACGTTAGATCTCTTACCTGTTTTTGTAACGGACAAAGTTCAATTCCCTGAGGGTTGTGACACCTATTTAGGTATTCCTAGTGTTTCTGAAAGCGATGCCGAATTCGCTAAAAATTTAGGTATTTTAGATGCTAAAACAGTGCCCATTGTAATGACAGAAGAGGAGCTGATGGTTTACCGGAAAAAAATTTGCGCGGAAGCTCGAAAAAGAGGGATAGGTGGCTGGCCTACCAGTTCAAAGCTTCGGGATTGGTTAATTTCGCGGCAAAGATACTGGGGTACACCTATCCCTATTATACACTGCCAAGCTTGCGGGGCGCAACCAGTGCCAGAAGCAGATCTCCCTATTAAGCTGCCACCTGTCAAAAAAATTGTACACGGTATAAATCCACTGGTTGAAGCGGTAAAATGGTATCACACTCCTTGCCCTAAATGTGGCGCAGATGCTGTAAGAGAAACTGACACTATGGACACTTTTGTCGACTCTTCCTGGTATTATTTAAGATTCTTGGATCCTGACAATCTAAACATTCCTTTTAACCCTGATAAATCAATGAAATTCATGCCAGTTGATGTTTACGTTGGTGGAAAAGAGCATGCTGTCTTGCATCTGTACTATTCTCGATTCTTCTGCCACTTTTTGTACTCTGCTGGTCTGGTACCCCATAAGGAGCCTTTCAAGCGACTTCTTGTCCAAGGCTTAGTTAAGGGGAAGACTTTTAAGAGTAAGAAAACCGGAGAATATATTAAACCCGATATGGTTGTGGAGGAAAAGAAGAATGCTTACCATAAGGAGACTAAGGAACCGTTAGTCGTTGTGTGGGATAAAATGAGCAAGTCTAAATTCAATGGGGTTGATCCGAATGATATGTTTAACGAATTCGGTTGCGATACTACTAAATTGATAATCCTAGCTGATGTAGCTCCTACTTCAAATAGAAATTGGACCCGTGATACTTTTCCTGGTATTTTAAACTGGCAACACAGGTTATGGCTAACGGTACAGAATTTCATAAAAATCCGCAAAGAAAATTTAATATTAACTGATAAAACGGATGAGTTTCTTAAACAGGAAGAGTTTTTATGGGATAGTCGGAATTATTATATTAAGGGGGTGACGTTTAACTTTTTAGAATCGTATCAGTTAAGTGTTGCTATTTCGAAAATGCAGGGACTGACCAATAGTATAAGGAAATCTAGTGGAGAAGTTATAGGGCTTTGTAAAGAGTATGAAAGAGCGTTAGCTGCGCAAATTATTATGTTATCTGCGGTTGCGCCGCATTTTGCGGCTGAATTATGGGCTGGGTTTGTTTCAGCTCCTAATAGGCTGTCTCACGATATTTTATGGGATAAACCGGTCAATTATCAGCCTTGGCCGAAAATTGATCATGGTTATTCCTTAACTCTTGACGTTGTAATTAATCGTAATGAAATATGCGAAATAAAAGTACCCAAAGCGGAATTTGACCAGCTTACCCATAGTTGCGCTATAAAATTGGCGCAAAAAGACCCCAATGTTATTGCAGCTCTTTCTAGAGCCTCTGTACATAGAAGTAATTTTCATATGTATAAGGACTGTAGCGCTACCCTGTCTTATACTGTTGCTGACGAGTCTAAGAGGCGAAATACATCAACTGTTGGTATAGAGGAAGATAATGTTGTCCAGAAACAGAAAGTACATTAAAAATATCGTAATGAAATAGAGGACTTAAAGTTTCTAAAGCGAAAAGCTCTCATTCTGAAGCTATTGAATTGGCATGTTTTGTTGCTCTTGTTTCTGTACCATCTGTGAGTAATTTTCTTATATACAAGGACTGTAATGCTACGCTGTCTTATACTGTTGCTGACGAGTCTAAGAGGCGAAATACATCAACTGTTGGTATAGAGGAAGATAATATTGTCCAGAAACAGAAAGTACATTAAAAATATCGTAATGAAATAGAGGACTTAAAGTTTCTAAAGCGAAAAGCTCTCATTCTGAAGCTATTGAATTGGCATGTTTTGTTGCTCTTGTTTCTGTACCATCTGTGAGTAATTTTCTTATATACAAGGACTGTAGTGCTACACTATCTTATACTGTTGCTGACGAGTCTAAGAGGCAAAATTCTTCAACTGTTGTCAAGAAACAGAAAGCACAATAAAAAAATCTTTTAGAAGTGCAGGACTTAAAGTACCTAAAGCTAAAAGCTCTCATTGTGAAGCTATGTAATTGACGTAAAAGGACGCCATTTTGTTCCTGTGCTTTCTGTACCTTCTGTGAGTACTTTACTTATAAACAAGGACTACTTAGACTCGTATCTGTACTATGTTAAGTCATGCTTCCATCTGTTACACTGCTCCAATCGTAAGCTTGTCACAGCTTGTCCGTTATAGCTTATAACCGGTTATAACATCGAGAACGTATAACAGTTTGCCAATGATCCAAAATACAAACAATATAAATAACGTCTGAAATCCATGGGCTCGTTGGCATTGGACAAGGGACCAATTGGCCACTGTAAATAGGCATAGGCTCATGAAAAAGTCCTTCAAGACATTATTATTAACATTGCAGCAGCTGATCCTTTACATAAATTGTTTACATTCACTAATTTGTATCAACATTTTCTTAATTTGACGTTACGGAACAACTGTGTTATAGTAGTGCTTAGGCATGTATTCCACTGGTCAATTTACCCGTCATTTGCAGCGGCGGAGCGTGGGATGATTGCGAGTGTAATGCTTGAAGAACAATTTTATTATATACGAAGCAAGGACGGGTACAGCGAGGGGGGGGGGGGTAGCTGCCCCCAAACAAAATTGGTAAATCTATTGTAAATTAATTTATTGTGCTCTGATTTAATCGATCCTACGTATGTTTTTCCTATTTTGACCCCCACAACTACCCCCCCCCCCCCCAAGATACCAAGTACAGTAGGTATTTTTTTTTTACGGCACCGACGTTTCTCCTCATATGTACAAGCAGAGAAAGATTTCTGCTTTAATTCGTCAATCACAGTCACACATGGTCACTTGGAACCGTAAACAATTGCACAATCACACGCAAAGAAAAACTAAAAACAAAACAATAATTAATTAATTAATAATAAGTAACACCGGCTGAAAACGCACACGCGGTCAAAGAAGTAAGTGAATTCCGGGGAAATGGGAATAAAGCAACCCTTAGCGTTTAGGGGAGGACAGTACAACGCTACCCTCGAAGCCTATTGAAATTCCCCGGAATTGGGAGAGTTTACCGGAAAATGGCAGCCCTGGTTTGATGTTTCCCACTATTTATGTCGTTGAAGTTAAAGAAGAAGGAAGCATGCATCATTGCATGTTGGATCTTCTTAAAACGTTAAAATTTGAAAACAAAAAAGAAAATATTTGAATTACAACGTGGCGAGATTCTTAATTTTCTTAGACTGCGTTGACAACATCATGCTCACACAATCTTATTTGAACGTGGCTTCCTATGGATTTCAACTAAACTCTAAATACATTCTAAGGATTTGTTGCGACGTAGCTACACATTTTGAAAACTGCAATCCGAGTTTTCAGGGCGTACTTAGCTTACATATTTTTTTTCCTATGTTAAGGCCCCATATGGTTTATTAACACACAAATGCTAGTGCCTCACAGAAATGACTACGCCTGCCGGGTGGCCTGCTGCCTTCCCAGTTCTCTACTCTTATATCGCTACACAATGTCAGGCTGATGAGTCATGTTCCAAACTTTTTTGTGCATAATCGTATAGTTTTATTATTTTACTCAAAGACATTTTCCCTTCATCGATATTTTTAGGGTAATGCGGCATTACCCGCCTTTCATGCACGCTCCGCCACTGGTCATTTGTGGTTTAAAAAAAAGTTGTGATTTTTGTTTTAAGGATACTATTATGTAGATACTTAGCTTATCTATAATAAATTAAGTTATAATATGGTAGCAGACTCTTTTTTAATCACAAATGACAGGAAAATTGACCAGTGGAATACACGCCTTACAAAACCTCGCGTTGTTCAATTTTAGAGGTCGCTTTAGAGTTAAACAAACTAAAAGTGTCTTTAAAATCAGTGACTTTATTTAATATCAACATTTTTATTTTCTACTGTCTAATTGCTCATTTATTTGTTATATTTTGTGTTGATTTGCTGCCATAATAAAACTCTGTTAAAATAAGTTATTTGGTGTCTTTTTTATTGTTTACATTTGCTAGGTACTTCTGCAAAAAGTATAGCTATGCAATCAGGGTAGTTTTTTTAAACTAATGTCTCTACTGTCAGTGATAATTATCCGTCGAAGGAGTTCCAAAACTGCAGCCATTGACCCAAAAATACTGTAGGTGGTAAGGACAACAAGCGATACTTAACAATCCTTTCTATTACTGTATTTCTTAATTATTAGGAACTAACTTCACAACAATTTGAAAATGTGCTTACCGAACGATAACAATAAAATTCAGCAATAGTGTCCAAATAGTAATAAACTTATAGCTAAAATTATTTGGCGCTGACGATTGAATTTGTGGTAACATCATTGGTAGGGGTGCAAAAAGTGAGCACTGAGTCAGCGGTGGTTGGTAGGAAGTCGCCCGGCGATTTAACTCTGGAAGACCCAAATATAGCAATGGTGTACCCTGAAAAATAAATAATATCCAAAATTTAACTTAAATAAACAAACCAAAACTTAGTGTTTTATCAAAACTCTTTATAACAACTATAACCAGTTTTGTTAAAATACTCAGTTTTTGCTTGTTTATTAAAACAAAATACCATAGAAGTAACGAGTAATTTATTTGTTCTCAGCAAATTTAACTTGGTCCCGGTGGTGATTGGGGCCTTGGCGCCCTATTCTGCATCTTCACATGCCTTTTCTATTGAAGAATAGCGATCATCATGGCAATTTGAACCTTGGTGACTGCTGCTCTGGAAAGGGAAGTCGTGCTCTTGCCAAACCACTGCCTCAGGTTATTCAAACAGGATGTTCTTATGCCGGGAGCCCTCAGCCCTGAGGAACTTAATGAAGAGTCAATGACATAAGGGTGTAGAAGACAACGGAAAACCACTGCATTACAATCCATAAGTATAGCCATCATGACTACAATTACCATGGTGATCGCCAATCTTCGAAATTAGAGGATATGGAAAAAACTGGGCTTGGCGGGATTCGAACCCTCGATCTACGTCTTAACAGCTGGACCACAAGCCCCGACTAGACCAGAAATCTCCTAATCCTCTACTTATGCTCTAATTGACATGATTCGTGTTGCAACACATTTTTTGCCATATCCTCTAATTTCTTCTTTACATGACCTCCGAAACATAGCCAAAAAGTTAATCAAGTGTGGGACTCGAACCAGCTACCTTTCGGGTGAAAGTCAGAGTCCGTACCACTGCTCTACATGTCCTGACTAGAAGACATCCGAAATGGACTAAACGCTCATTTTTAGCATACCTGTGTGTCTATCTCCATCCTTACAATACTAAGCATCTTCGTAGGAACTTTGATCCCGAGCGGCGAACACACGTTCGAACCTGGTCTGCAACCCGCTTGATGCAGACTGTTGTTCAAAGCCCGGTCTCTGACCACTACTTGGTAGTGTTCTAGGTTCAGGTCCAAGTCTATGGCGCCTTCGACTTTTTTGCTCAAGTCGTCTGTTGTACCTGGAACACAATAAGTGTTTTGCACATTCCGGCAGGGTGTTGGCAGTCTCTATCATCTATAAGGCCATTGAGTTACGGTAATCGATATAGCAGCAGTGACGTGCACAGTGTACAGATAGTTGACTTCAAGGCCGTAGCCAAAGGAGGGGGTTCATGGAGGTTCAACCCCCCCCCCACCCCCTGAAATGAAATGGCTTGATAGGTACTAGATAGAATCGGATTTTGAGAGGAAAAATAAAAACCACTATGTAATAAATAAATAAGGATTTTTTGTTCTATTACTAAGCCAACCTAGTGGAGTTAGGGCCCCCTCTCTTACACTCAACTAGGAAGGCCCGGGACCGCCTGCTTTACATGCCCTCCGAAGCATGGCCAGAAAATGTAGGAAGTGTAAGACTCAAACCAACAACCTTTCGGGTGAAAGTCAGAGTCCGTACCACTACTCTACATGTCCCGGCAATATCCAATTACATTTCTGAACCCCCCCCCCCCCCCCCCCAAAAAAAAAAAAACCTGGCTACTGCCTTGGTTCACGTGCCAACCGTTGGCTCCACGCGGTCCGCAGAATCAGTTCGAGTGTACATCCTCGTCGGCGGACATTTTGTGGCTGAATACCAACTCTCGGTGTGGATGGGAGACCAACAATTAGATTTGCCGCGTTGGCTTTGCCGCGTTGGCTTTGTCGCGTTGGCTTTGCCGCTTTAACAGTGCCAACAGCCAACGCGGCATGTGTGGAAACCGTTTCACATTGCCTCAATGCTAAGCTTGTCTCAGCTTGCCCATTATCGCTTTTAGCCGGCATAGGTTGATATCAAGGACGTATACCAGTTTGCCAATGGCCAAAATTACACACGGAAACAATATAATTAATGTGCGTAATACGCGTAAGCTCAAAGGGCGTTGCGTTATGATGATTAAAAAAATAAATAAATAAATAATGTCCGGAATCCATGGGGTCGCTAGCTTATATGGAGAAGGGGCTAATGAGCCACTTTAATTAGGCCTGATTCAAGGCCGTAGCCAGGATTTTTTTCGGGGGGGGGGGGGGGGGGGGGGGTTCAGAAATTTCATTTCGGGGGGGTTTGAACCCCCATGAACCCCCCCCCCCCTTGGCTACGGCCATGGCCTAATTCATTAAAAGTCCTTCAGGACATGATTTTATAAGCGGAAGCTGTTCTTAATGCTTACCTTTACTAAAAGTTCCTTCTAAAAACACATTAAACGCCAATTTCGTGCAGGCAGGGTCGGAATAAAGCTGTGCCTGAACCTTCCAGGTCTTCTTACTCGCGTCAAAGTTGAATCGTTTGAAGATGAAGATGCCTAGGGGGTGTGGTTCGCAGTGGCGGCTTGTCCATTCTCCTGCCAGGTACGGTGGTAATCGGGGAAGCTGTTGTAAATGAGGAGGTGACAGGCCTGAGCTTTGGGCTATAGCACGACAGCTCCCGCATACATGTCTCTGTAAAATATTTTTTAAAAAAATTATCAATGTACAATAAGACGGGGAGAAGCCTTTTAAGTGTAAAAATCAAATAACTCATGAAATATTAATCCTAAAACTATAAAATACCAGCAGCCTGATCGAGGCGATACCGGGGTTAAATAAATACCCTAGGTTTATAACTGTAAACAAACAAATTTTGAATAGCACTTTCCATTATAAAATTATCTTGTTTACATTTTTAATACCAGGGGATTAAATAAATACCGGTATTATAATCGCCTCGATCAGGCTGCAGGACAAGCAGAAACTTTTTTCGAGCATTTTGATACAAAATAATTGATATGTACCACTTTCTACCAGACTTTGAATGGCTACAGGAGCCGAGTAGCTGCTGACGGTTAAGAAACCTACCCCCCCCCCCCCCCCTTGTTTACGCGGTGTTGTTGTAGCTGAAGGAGAAGAGACTTATGCCCATACAAAATCCGATTATATGACAACATATACGCAGCACGTCTGTCGAGATGTCGATTCTACTGCAGCAGATTTTACCTATGTGTACACCACCTTCCAGAAGATCTGCTGCGTGTCTGTTGCCGCGTAGAATCTGCCTTGGCACCTTACCTGTCGGGTATGTAGAAGTTGCGGCGGCTGAAGCAGACTCGATAACACTAAAAACCGTTTTAAAGGCCAGAGATCTGCTGGCAGGTTGTGTACACATGGTTAAAATCTGCTGCTGTAGAATCGGCACCAAACCACTGGCTACAGCATCTCGACAGACCTGCAGCGTATCTGTTGCCGTAGAATCTGCCTTTCTACTTTGCCTGTCGGGTATGTAGAAGTTGCGGCGGCTGAAACAGACTCGATAACACTAAAGACCGTTTTAAAGGCCAGAGATCTGCTGGAAGGTGGTGTACACATAGTTAAAATCTGCTGCAGTAGAATCGGCGCCAAACCACTGGCTACAGTATCTCGACAGACTTGCAGCGTATCTGATGCCGTAGAATCTGCCTCGGCACCTTACCTGTCGGGTATGTAGAAGTGGCGGATGAAACAGCGAATGAGACTCGATAACGCTAAAAGCCGTTTTCTTCTCATCAAATCCAAGCAGCAGCTCTTGCACTCGCCTCCCATCAACTACCCGGTTTTGCGTTTTCAAAAACTCGAGTTCTCCCAAAGTCTCCGTCAACTTTCCCGCGCAAATTTCATTTCCGTCAGGGGTGTACAGAATGTATTCTCTCCGACGTTTCCAACGCTGTCGATGGCTACCAGTGCAGAAGTGGTGGTTTTTTGAGAGAAGGTCACCTGCCTGGACACAAAATAAAGAAATAAATAAATAGGTTTACTTCTTTTGAAGTTGGAAATCGAAATAATAATATGCCCAGGCGCGGATCTACGGCTATAACCCCCCCCCCTTAGGTACCTCAAAATGCCTAAAACCCCACTATTTCAGTCCTATGTTTCACCAATTTTCTTCTTGTGCTCAATTGGATTAATTATTTTTAATATAAAACCCGCTTGCTCTGAAAATGCGTAAAACCCCAATATTTCAGCCTTTTTTTTTTTTCAAAAAATTGCACCCAGACACCCCCGGCCCCCTTTCATATTTCCGAACGAATGTCATTAATTTAAAAGCTACGTACGTCCGTGAGAACGGTTTTCCCCATTTTATACACTTTTATGAAAATCGTTGGAAGGGCGCCAAATTATACACCGCCCCGTTCGAAAACCTATCGTTACGCCACTGACAAGTGCCTCCCCCTTTAAGAGGTCAGGGATCACCTTTGATTATATTGGCAATTTTTTGCAAATCATCTTTTGTATTCGTATTTAATCTTAGCCCCCTCCTTGGTCTCATTCTAGATCCGCGCCTGAATATGCCTATTAAAGAACTAATTTGTGGCATTAAATCTGCAGAAATATGATTATGCAATTGTGTAAGAAAAATGTATTGACGTCATGAATATATTGAAGAAGGTTGGCGTTTTTTTTAAATCCTCGATTCCATCATAAAGGAAGAGGAGACACTGTCCATAATATTTCTTTATGCGCCTGCTTTTAACGCACAATATTGAAGTAAAAATTTTGTGAAGTTAATAAATTGGTTTTTAACTTTAGTCTACTTTTTAACATCTGATATAGGCTATGGGTGGGGTAGGCCTACCTTCCAAGATAAAATCTGTCCTTTCTATCCCTCATAAGCCTATAGGTCTACGAAGTAATAAGTATAGTGAAAGTATAATATTGTGATCGACCAAATTTACTAATTTGTGATTTTGTGTTATACCCATGACCCTTGAGGTCATGTTTTGTCATCGATTTACAAGTTTTGAGGTCCCTGAAACCCCAAAAAAGTGGTTTTTACGCATTTTCGGTCTATCTGTCGGTCTGTTCTTCGATTTGTGGACAAACTGCTCGTTGAATTTCATTGAAATTTTGCATGTAGGTTCACAAAAATCATACCTAGGAACCACTTTTTTGCGGGGTATTTAAAGAGCATTTATTTCAACGTAAGGGCTCTGAACCGAGAAATTAATTAATTTAATAATAAATTAATGTTGCTTTTAACAAATTTGGAGGGATTCCTTATGAATAAATAAACTGAAATAATTAAAAAAAACAAAACAGAAAAGTACCTGTTCGGTGTGAGGGAAGACAGACATTCTCTCCAACTTTATTTTAGCCCTTGCAGCTCCGACAGTTGCCCAAGACGGACCCCGCAAAGTCAGCACTCCCTTTGCGGACACGGTGTATAGGGGGAATGTGCAGGATGCATCCGAATAGAAATGTACCAAGTGCTGAAACGTTAGATTACTGGAGAAAATTAGGCTACGCAGAAGAAATGTAGGACCTGGTCGCACTTCACACCTGAAAGATAAAATAAATAAATTGACACGTTGCCCACAATGGACCCTGTAATGTCAGCACTCCCTTTGCTTACAAGGAGTATAGAGGCGGAATGTGCAGGTTACATTCAATTTAAATTCAATTCAATTATATTGATACCAACAACAAACAATTACAATTTATGACAATTAATTGACATCCGCAAGGCACTGGCCCTTGTGCATTTTAACTTTGGTTACCTATCTAAGCAATTAAAATTAATAAATTGACATGTTGCCCACAATGGACCCTGTAATCATTACAGGGTCCATTACAGTGTAATGTCAGCACTCCCTTTGCTTACACGGAGTATAGAGGCGGAATGTGCAGGTTACATTCAATTTAAATTCAATTCAATTATATTGATACCAACAATAAACAATTACAATTTATGACAATTAATTGACATCCGCAAGGCACTGGCCCTTGTGCATTTTAACTTTGGGTGCCTATCTAAGCAATTAAAATTAATAAATTGACATGTTGCCCACAATGGACCCTGTAATCATTACAGGGTCCATTACAGTGTAATGTCAGCACTCCCTTTGCTTACACGGAGTATAGAGGCGGAATGTGCAGGTTATATTCAATTTATATTCAATTCATTACCTATCTAAGCAATTAAATTAATAAATTGACATGTTGCCCATGACAGACCCCTTGGCCCTTGCAAACACGAAGTAGAGGCGGAATGTGCAGGTTACATTCCATTCAATTCAATTATATTGCTACCAAGAACAAACAATTACAATTTATGACAATTAATTGACATCCCTTGTGCATTTTAACGTTGGTTACCTATCTAAGCAATTAAATTAATAAATTGACATGTTGCCCACGACAGACACCTTGCTAACACGAAGTAAAGGGGGAATGTGCAGGATGCGTCCGCGTAGAAATGAAGCGCTGAAAAGTAAGATTACTGGTGATTCATAGGATAATTTCCTATTGTTGTAGAGAGTGGGTGCAGTGACATCACTGATCAGGTAGGTACCTATATCCAGCCTGTAGGTCTACGAAATGCATTTGTAAACCTGGAATTTGTGTAGGCATCACTCTCTCCAGAACCCCGAGTAAATATTAGGTCCTGGAATCAGGGCCGTACCTGGATATTTGGGAATCCCTAAACTGTCACACGCTTGCGTCATACTAACTGGACACCCGGTACGTGTTGTGAGTAGCCTACGCTTTATTATAATAAGATTGTACGAGGACGTTCATTAAAAAACTGAACGAACCTAAAATAAACTTATATTAGTAGCACTGCGCCATCTGGTGCCCACCTCATTGATGGTACAGTGGAAGGAACCAATAGAAGTGGGCGGCTGAAGAAGGAATTCATGGATCAACTGAAGGAGGACGTAGGAGCTCGAACGTGTCAAGAGCAGAAGAGGAAGGCCCAGGACAGGGAGAGCTGGAGGATGGTACGTAGGGAGTTTCTGCCAACCAATCGTTGAGATTATAACATCAGAAGAAGAAAGGTATTGCGCCATCTGGGGCACATTATCATTGAGGAAGTGGAAGGAACCAATAATCAACTTCGATGGGCAGTTGGTAGCGTGCTTGTACTTGGCGACTCTTTACACGCTATGCGATCGGAGATGTGTCGTAACTTAACACGGGTACTAGCCTACACAATCAACTGAAGAGGGCAATCGGATACATTCCGTAAAATGTTTGTATGCAATTAATTTTTTATTTAAAAAAAATAGTAATAAAATAAAATAGAAAAAGACGAGGGTGGCCGAAAAAGGAATTCATGGCTCAACTGAAGGAGGACGTAGGAGTTCGAACGTACCAAGAGCTGAAGAGGAAGGCGCAGGGCCGAGAGAACTGAAGGATGAGATGCAGGGAGCTGCTGCCAATCAATCGCTCAGAAGAAGAAAGGCACTGCGCAAAGACGTGTTCCGTTCCTTGTTGCTTTCCAATTTATACGTAGTATAAGGAAAGCTTTGTGATGGTCGAAATTTTCGATTCCGAGATTTCAACGGATTTACACGTTTTGAGGTCCCAGGAACCCAAAAAAGTGGTTTTTACAAAATGTCTGTCTGTCGGTCGGTCTGTCGGTCGGTCTGTCTGTTCGTCGATTTCCGGGCAAACTACTCAGTGGATTTGAGTGAAATTTGGCATGTAGGTTCACAAAAATCATACCTCGGGACCATTTTTTTTTTTTTTGGGCTAACTCAATTTGGGGGGTTTTATTTTAAAAAACTCCAAAAAAACGTCTAAAAAAATTATTTCTCAAAAACGGCTCCAACGATTTCTTTTAAATTCTCGTAGATTGTAGTCGTTATTAATGTTGACAAAATGCGGGAGGTCGCTTGCCCCTTGATAGTTTGCTTCTGGGGGTAAAAAAATAAAAATAACTAAATTTTAATGAAAAAATGACTAAAAAATGCGAAACCTTTCTATCGATGATTTCTACCTTCAAGCATGTTTTAGGTGTTAAATTGAGTAACGAAACCGGATAGGTTGCTTTCCCAAAAAAATATTTGGTTTTGCTCAAAAAATTATTTTTTGAAAAAAATGATAAAAAATTCGCGCTCAAATGCATTGCATGCCCTGCCATTATTGCTGTGTGGTAATTAATGTGTTTGTTTGACCTATCGAGAATTTACCTCACTTCCAGTGACGTCAGGTGGACAACCCCCCCCCCCCCCCCCCCCCCCCGAGATATCGGAAATTTAACCATAGGAAAAATATTTGCCATAAAATTACTAATTTTCTCTATCTAATAATTTTGATAAATTGGAAAGCATGTTCGAGTGAACTCGGACCGGTTCGTTAAGTCGAGCTTGTATTTGGCATTATTAGTTCTTAGTTGCAATGCTAGCCGCCTTGCCTATAGTAAAACTATGGACATAGACCCCATAGAGGAGGGAGGGAATTTCATTGCCTAGGGACCCTGAGAAAGTTAATTCGGCCTTGTGTATAGTTTGACATCGAGGATGTCAATAGGTTTGCCAATAGTCAAAAATGTATACGTAAATCATTCATATGTGGCATACGTAAATCATTCATTGCAATGTTTAAGTCTTAAGATGAAAAAATGCAATAATGTATTTTTTTTTTTTTTTTTTTAAAGCGCCAGACCCATGTGGGTAAACGCGCTTTCTGGTTTGTAGTTTGCCGGAGGGTGTTGGTTGTCTGTATTGTTAGTGTGTGAGTTGGTGGTGTGTGGCAAACTGCGATCAGGAAGGCATTGGACAACGGGTTGCCCAGTGACCGTCTAAGCGTAGTTTGCCGATGCTTGTGTTAAACCAGTGTGTTGTTTGTTAGATGAGGCTTGCCAGAGCTGCTGAGTGAAGAAAAGGAATGGTGTGCTGGAGAAGTATTGTATTGTGTGAGACTGCTTTCTGGAAATCTGTATTAGGAGGGAAGGTTCTGTATCTTGAGTAGACCGGGCATTCTATGACAATGTAAGGAATAGTTAGTCGTACCTGACAATTGTGGCATATGGGTGGTGGGGTGCCCGCTATTAGGTGTCCATGTGTTAACCCTGTATGGCCTATTCTCATACGAACCACCTTCACTTGGTCTCTTCTACTCATGTGGTGCTCGAACAAGTTCCAGCCCCCCACCCTTGGCTGTATTGTTCTTAGTTTATTTTCCCTTGCAGTAGTCCGCTCTGTCTGCCAACATTCTTTGTTGGGAAACTCCGAAACTGGCCCCGAAGGTGGAGGAACTCAATGAAGAGTTAACGGCAAAAGGATGCAGAAGGCAACAGTAAACCACTGCATTACAATTTATTGTCTAGTGTCATCATTACTACAATGGTCATGATGTTCGCCAATCTTGAATAGAAGAGGCATTTCAAGGAGAATAAGAAGTTTTTCCCTCGGCAAGTCGCTAATTGAGCGATATTAAACTGAACAATACACTTACAACTAAATTTTATTCCATAATAGGCTACGTTTACAGGCTCTTTGTTAGTATATAAATTCAAAATTTCCTGGTATCCCCGATTTAACCAGCCACAAACACTAACTATTGTGCACACAAACCTCAGGTAGCTCGTGGGGAGTGCTAATCATTCCCACACCTGCATCTGCACGTAAATACAATAATAAGACACGTGTGGATAATCATAGTTATTTGAATTTCCCGCTAAATTTCGTTAAAGGGACATCCCCGGAGCTATTTATGGGACCAATAAATCGTCTGTAATGCATATAGATAGCATTGACAGTTCATCTTTTGTGAGGTAATCACGGAAACCCCTCATGCACTGAATGTTTAAATAATAATAACAATAATAAACGTATATCAGTGCCGGATTTGGCCTTCTGGCAGGGGCGGGCACAAGGGGGGGGGGGGTCATAGGGGTCATGACCCCCCCCCCCAAATTTTATTAGTAATTGAAAAAACAATACACATAACATCTTATTCAGGATTTTATTATGTTCTGGTTCTGGCAGCCCTGGTGATGACCCCCCCCCCCCAAAAAAAAATTATCGCTGTGCCCGCCCCTGCCTTGTGGGGGGGGGCAGAATTGTATGGGGGCTCCTTTTTGGGCAGAAAAGTCTTGCACCCTTACACAAATATTCCACTATCATGTATAGAATAGAGACACAGGATATAAAATAGAATAGAATAGAGTAGGGCGATTAATTATTAATGCCACGACACGTTCCGATTTCCCGCCAAATATTTAGACAAGTTTATTGATTTCCTTTAGTTTTTTTTTTTTAATATACTGCGATTTTGTATTTTGCGGCTGGTTATGGGGCCCGTTCTTTGGTTCGGAATCCACTATAATCAGGAGGTTTACCCTGTTAGACAACTCCCGTCTCCCCCGAAGTGAAAGAGTCTGCCCTTAGGGTGCCTCTAGTTAACAGACTCACTCCCCCTGCCTGGCTGAAAGGGTTGCTTAAAGCAGAAATGCTGAAAGCAGGGGTTGGAAACAAAAACAACATCACCTTCCTGATATAGCGTACTTGGATACCATAAATTACTTTGTTAGAGCCCTCTCAAAATGCGAAAACCCCACTATTTTGGGCATATTTTTCGAACACTTTCCCCGATGGAGACCCTTGCCCCCCCCCCCCTATTTACAGGTATTACATATACTGTATGTATTCGCTACTTATGAGCCAGTTGGAAGTTGATTACCTACGTAGATATTTCCTAAATAAATAAATAAACACTTGGTTTTATCCGATTGTCTCCCAATACTACTAGTAATACTAAGAACCTGTCCGAGTTTACTCGAACATGCTTTCCAATTTATCAACATTAGTAGATCTTCTTCTTCTTCTTCAGCCAACGCCCGTCCTTGGCTGGTAGGCCATTTGACACACGTTAGTATAGCTATAGAGAATATGAGTAATTCATGGTAAATAATTTTCCTATCGTTAAATTTCCGATATCTCGGGGGGGGGGGGGGGGTTGTCCACCTGACGTCACTGGAGGTGATAGATAGGTCAGACCAACACATTACCACACAGCAATAATGGCAGGGCACGCAATGTATTTGAGCGTGAATTTTCTATCATTTCTTCAAAAAAACATTTTTTTGTACAAAACCATATACTTTTCTGGAAAAGAAACCTGTCCGGTTTCGTCACTCAATTTAACACCTAAAACATACCTGAAGGTAGAAATCATCGATAGAAAGGTTTCGCAGAAAAATTATTTTTTAGTCATTTTTCATTAAAATTTACATATTTTTATTTTTTTACCCCCCGAAGCAAACTATCAAGGGGCAAGCGACACCCCGCATTTTATTAACATTAATAACAACTACAATATATGCGAATTTAAAATAAATCGTTGGAGCCATTTTCAGGAAATAATTTTTTTTTTAGATGTTTTTTTGGAGTTTTTTGAAAATAAAACCCCCCCAAATTGAGTTGGCCCAAAATAATAATAAATGATCCCGAGGTATGATTTGTATAAACGTACATGCCAAATTTCATCAAAATCGACTGAGTCGTTTGCCCGGAAATCAACGAACAGACAGACAGACAGACAGACTGACATTTCGTATAAACCAATTTTTTGGGTTCCTGGGACCTTAAAACGTGTAAATCCATTGAAATCTCGGAATCGAAAATTTCGACCGTCACAAAGCTTTCCTTATACTACGTATAAATTGGAAAGCAATAAATACAATAGGGAATTAGTTGTAAAAATGTAACACTACAAGGCTTCGAACTCTGAACTCAACGGCTGGTGCACCTTTATTCGTTAGTTGCTTCCAATTGATTTATTTTAATGTTATTTCTCTTCAATTTATAAGCCTCCGGTTGAAAGAAGTAAGCCAACTATACAGAAGCGGTCGAATTTTTGAAATTCAAATGCGGTTTTGCATACAATGAAATGTATTCGCTCTAGATGAGCAAGCCAATGCATCAATGTGAGCCCTGAGTGACAAACGGCGCTCGAAATGAAAAGAATTCAGGAGCACTTTTCAGGTTTGGTAGCTATTCATTCATATAATTTATGTACGGTAGCCTGTCTACTACTGCATATATATACCGACAAGCGGGCAGTGCTTAGTTTATTATATTTATATTATATTATAGAGGAAATTTAGGGGGTTTGATAAGGGGTATAATAAGTAGGCCTACCTACCTACCTAGTCAGTATTCAACTTAATAAGAAGATAATCGTAAGTCAGTTGTCCATTGATAACCCAACCTTCAAACGAAATTAAAATATTTTATATAGGCTACCTGTATATCGGTAGTTAATTCGTCGATATGAATGAAAACCAACAGATAGGCTATTTATTATCTGGCAGTAAGAGCTTGTCTGGACTCGTATCTGTACTTGGTTAAGGCCAAACCGGAGGGGGTCACGTGACTAGCCTGGAAATGACTTTGCCGGGGATTCCTAATACACGTTTTAAACCGCAGGGGCAAATTAATAATCGATAGGAGGGACTAGTATACGCGTAGACATGCTTAAGCTATCCAGCCAAACTAAAATTACTATTACTATAGGTCTCAAATTCGTGCATGAAGCATTTAAAAACATACCTCTTAGAACATTTTTACGTGCCCTACAGGGAAGAAAAACCTCCAACTTTTGTTATTAAATGCATATGTCTGGAAATCTGAACACTTAGTTTGACTGTAAAGCGCTAGCAATTGGTAAAACTGCAATTATTTGAAATAATACAGGTGAAATAAGGAACAGGTACGTGACGCGGGGCTTTGTTTATAAAATGGATATTCAACCATCCCGTGGCTGGAGACCGTTACCAATATGGCTGCTAGTGTAGCCTGCGCAAGCTGAGTACAGAGTTTTTGACCGGGTCCAGATATCCGCTTTGCTATGCTGCAATTTGTAAGACTTCGATATTTTTTGAGTTGGTACTTATCTCTGATAGTTGGCTTATGGTTAACAGGTGCCTCGTAAGGCATATTATAGCTCCCGCCGCTCCTGTTGTATTATATTTCTATGTATTAAACGCTCAACGCTCAAGGTCACAAGTCTCCGGTTTGGCCTTAAGTCATGCTTTTGCCTGTTTTATTCCGTTAATGGTAAGCTTGTCTCAGCTTGTCCATTATCGCTTGTAGCCGGTGAAGATTGACGCCGAGAACGTATACCAGTTTGCCAATGACCAAAACTTCATACGGGAGCAATACAAATAATATCATCCCATAGCAAGGGACCTTTGGCCCCCTATAAGTAGGCCTAGGTAAGATAAAAAAAGTCCTTCAAAAAATTAAAGAGCTTGTCTGTACACTGACCATTCTCCAAAGCGCTATGACCACGTACAACAAGCCAGGGCAGTAGCCAAAAAAATTTCGGGGAGGGGGTTTCATTCTGACGTCACCGCAGGTTAGGTAACTTCAATTGATTTAAAACTATGCGGGGGTGCAGACCAATAAAAACAGGTAAAACCCTGATGGCTACCCCTTCAAAAAATATGGCTGTGCCCACCCCTGAATCGTAGGTATGCCATCCCAATACTCCTGATTGTGCAGAATCAAAAAGGTCAAAGGCGTCCATTGAAAAAAAAGTAGCCTGTGCGTCCTGAGATAATAACGAAGTAAGAGGTACGGACGACATGGTTGCAGCGGTAATAAACGAAAAAGGAATGGCGGTCAAATAGCAACATGGTGAAACGTCGTGTCGTACTAAACTACACGAAGGACTTAAAGCAAGGATAAACGATAATAGATAGATAATAGAAAGATAGATAAATAAAGATTGGAGCAATATAATTACAAAGGCTCCCACGGCAGGAGTTACGTGATGAAGCAGTAAAATCTGGGATGATAGGTCGTGGTATTTCTGAAAGCGTACGTCCAATCGTTTCGTCAACTTCTCAGTTGCTGCTGAGCCTCCGAGATATAATCTTAGAAGTCCACAGTTCCACTGAAGATGTTGACTGCAGATATTGACGAAATGTTTGGAAGAACCACCACGGCCTATCATCTCGGATTCTAATAAGCCTAAGTCTAAATAATATTTTAATGAGAGTGAAATCCTTACCTCTGTGAAACCCAATGCCCATGTAGCCTCGGAGTCGAATCCACTAGAGTCTTTCGGTCCAAAGCAAGAACCTGGTCAATATTTGTATCGCATTCTGCTTCAGAAAAATTTTCATTTGCTAAATTTGTGAGAAACTCTCCTCCAATATCGCCAATTGCAGTTGCTAAATTATAAATAAACAATATTGTATCAAATAATGCTACATCCAGACTGTATGCAACTACACAAAACCCATGTGCAAAGCCGCAACGCTTTTTGGAATTGTGGGACGGCAAAAGCTAAGAAGCATTGATGCAAGGCGCAGGGACGGATCCAGCTCATTTTGGGTCAAAATTGAATCAACTTATGTGGTATCGATTTAACGTAAAAAAAAATAACGTAAAATATCAACCAACAACATACCTACTTACTAAAATTTGCGTAGCTACCCCACTGCCCTCCTTTAATTTCCATATGGGCAAGGCCCACTCTTACAATTAACCCATAAATAAACAATACAATGCTATACAATATTACGACGTAATTTAACTAAAAATATATATTAAAATATATCAATATTCTTCTTGAGTTGCAATCTGTGGATTGGTTTGCAACGACTGTTGTAGTCATCTTCTCCGCTCTTGTCTGTCTTGTGCTGTCCTTTTCATTCCTTTATAAGTCGCACCCTAGTATCAATAGAAGGCCAATTACACACCAATCACACACCACGCTAAAACAATCGTGTCAACCTTAAATTTCTTTTAACCTTTTTTTCATTTCTGATGGGGTCAGGCAAAGTTCCAAAGACGCTCTGACGCTCTGTTTCGGGTATTTAAACCTGGAACACCTGGAAAACCTGAGTTTCCAAGTATGGACTTACTAAGGGTATGCTAGCTGTTATATACAATGCATTATGACATATCGTCTGCAATTACAGGGTATACAAAATAATATGATTGTCACAAAATTACTATATATAGGTAGGGTGACGATGCAAAAACAAATTTTTAGTCTCAAAGGTAGGCACCCAACAGCGTAAGCTGGCACTTGCTAAGAAGTCTCAGCCAATCATTAAATATCAAGGGAGGCCGCAGTCTTTTTAAATTTATAGCTGTCAAATACTCACCCTTATATCTTTATAGTATTTGATTTATCTAGTCCATAGGGGGTAGTTCTGTAGTTGTACCTTATGCATGAATAGGACGTTTATTTTATTGATTTCTGAGTTTGGTTAGACCTTTCTTGGGAGCCCTTTTTGACGAAGCTCTTTGAGTTCTAAGAAAGATGGGACATTGTCTCTCTGAAGTTCAGGCGTTTCGACCACTGACTTATCGAAAATAAAGGTCTACGTATAGGAGAGACGAGGCAGTCGCGAGCGCCAAAGATATTTTTTGAATCCTAGGACCACCTGCTACGTTTTTTACGGAGATTCATGTACCTATTGAGATGGCGACCAATGTTCGACTTCCGGAAAATTTCATCACAACTTTTCATTTCATGACCCCCTGAACCTAAAACCACCCTCCGTTCAAAATGTTATATATATGTACATATTTTGTATGTATGTATGCAGCCTATATCGATTATAGGAAACATTCTAACTTCCGTAAATATTCTCCGATTTTGATGAAACTTGGCACAAAAATTGATCATACAAATATCTTGATTGACTTCGTTAACCAGTTAGATCCAAGATGGCGGCCAATTGAAATCTTATATAATTCATATCTCAGTTAATATTGGTCTCAGAGGAATTAAATACAATTTGACTGAAAGCCCTAATTATTATCTACGATAATTGTATTCAACACTTTTTACGACAAATCAACCATTTCAAGATGGCGTCCAGTCAAAGTGAAAATAATGTATTTGATATGTAAAAGTTCATAGTCGTCATTGTGGTTCGAAATTTGGAACACAAGAGTGTTTTTTGTGTTGATGTTGTGATCGGAAAAAGAATGAAGTATTTTTTTATTTATATCTACATACATGGCGTAGCATAGAGGAAAAGCGGGGTCTGCGCTTGCATGGAATTCCCTATACCTGACCTGATCGTCCAGAGCCGAAAGGGATTTTTTATTTATTGTTTTCATGATTATGAATACCAATAATTAAAAATACCCTATTATGTTATGAACGAAGTAGTCTTCTACAACTTAAATATGCCAAACCTTTATTACCTTAATTGCTTAGTTAAGTAAATCAAAAATAAGAAGTAGGTAGCCTATTAAATTTCGGTCTGCCGATTTTCAATATATTGAAAGACAATAACTAATTTACAAAAAAATCAGTAAAATAAGAACTGTGGTTTCTCTTGGTAAGTGGGTCCAGGGGCTCTTTGGAGAAAAATGATATCCGAAATTCTTCAAAATAGCTGAGCTTTTGAGCATAGACGTTTACAGGGGGGCAGGAGGAGTAGCTACCCCCCCCCCCTCCAAAGTTAGTAAGTCTATTGTAAGTTAATTTATTACGCTCTTATTTAATCGATACTACATATTTTATTTTTCTTCTATTTTGACGTACAACAAACCCCTTTCTAAAATGGTCTCAGAAGATGGCCTAAATCCCTGCGACCTTTTTGATTGATTTTATTTTATAAAAAGGTTAATCGCGTTCAAACAATTTAATGAGTGCATCCGATTAACCTCTTCAATCGCCTTACGAAGTAACCTAAATCCTTGTGTCGAGTTACGACACGTCTCCGATCGCAAGGTGTGTACAAGTACAAGCACGCTACCACCTTGTCAACGAAGTCGCAACACTACACGCTGTGGACCGGAGCAGGCGCAGTAAAATTCTGTTAATGTCCATTCGGGCCCACCCCACACGCCCCCTTGAAACAAAAATTAATTTAATTAATTTAATTAATTCATTAAGTTCAAGCAAGTTAAGAACAAAATTATTACTCACCAATGCCGAGAAATAGAACCTCCACAGACAAAAAACAACAAAGATACACGACTGTTCCCCACATCTTAAGAAACCCATCTGGGGTCAGTATCAATAAAAATGGACCCATATCACGACCCATACACCATTAGATACTGGGTACCTGCCTCTTGTTAATACTCACCCAACCGGTCTTTTTATAATGTGGGTCAGAGCTTGCGTGTGATACGATAGTTGGTACATAAATGTAGTGTTTAAAAATAATAATGCTCTTTTTGCGGGCTTAATAACTAGATCAGTGGGGGACATTTTAGGATGCAGTGCTGCTAACGTCATAATTATGGGTGTACTAATTGCAGTACCTGATAAATGTAGGTATTATTTTTATTTTATCCCACTAAGGGTTGTATAGGGAGGGGCAAGGGATGCCAATGCCACCTCCTAGACCATCCGCTGCCCCCCCCCCTCTAGAGCCTGCTTTGGGAGCTTTTATTAAAAACAATTCTGTAAAAACTGTAGTGCTTTGTTTCATAAAATAATTTTTCCCAAAATTGTTTCTCTTATTTTTTTTTTTCAAAATTGCACTAATTTTTGTAGTTAGGAGTAGTGAGTGTTACTACAGTGCTATACTTGCTAAGCTATAATCATTCTTTTACGAAACAATTAAATAAATGTTTAATCCCCCCCCCCTCCCCCTAGCTGAAATCCAGACGTTGCTCTTGCGGTATATATGCCGCCCATAACGTTATTGTTCAATTTATGTACCTAATCACCGATATTTTTCACAACAACTAGTGTCCAATTTAACAAACTGCCCCATAAATTACCAGCGTGAGTGTCTTTCCCGGGGAAACTTCTTGCTTTCCAATTTATACACGTAGCCTAATACAAGAAAAGCTTTGTGATGGTCAAAATTTTCGATTCCGAGATTTCAACGGATTTACGCGTTTTGAGGTCCCAGGAACCCAAATAAGTGGTTTTTACGAAATGTATGTTGCTCTGTCGCTCTATCAGTCTGTTCATGTTCATCGACTTCCGGACAAACTACTCAGTTGATTTTGATGAAATTAAGCATGTATGAAGGTTCACATAAATCATGCCTCGGGACTATTTTTTTTATTTTGGGCTAACTCAATTTGGGGGGGGGGGGGGTTTCATTCTCAAAAAACTCCAAAAAAAGTCTAAAAAAATTATTTGTTAAACACAGCTCTAACGATTTCTTTTAAAATCACATATAGTGTAGTCGTTATTAATGTTGGAAAAATGGGGGGGGGGGGGGTTTGCTTGCCCCTAGATAGTTTGCATCTGGGGGTAAAAAAATAAAAATAACTAAATTTTAATTTAATTTTAATTTAATTCTATCGATGATTTCTACCTTCAGGCACGTTTTAGGTGTTAAATTGAGTAACGAAACCGGGCAGGTTGGTTTCCCAAAAAAACTATTTGGTTTTGTGCAAAACAATTTTTTTTGAAAAAATGATAGAAAATTCACGTTATTCAAATGCATTGCGTGCCCTGCCATTATTACAGTGTGGTAGTATGTTGGTCTCGACCTATCTGACACCCCCCCCCCCCCCCCCCCGAGATATCGGAAATTTAACCATAGGAAAATTATTTACCATGAAATTACTCATTTTCTCTATCTACATTTTGATAAATTGGAAAGCATGTTCGAGTGAACTCGGGCCGGTTCTTAGAAATATGGTAGGTTTTAAAGCATTGAATTAATGATGTATATACAGTACATAAAACATATTCTTCAGGGTCGTTGGCATTTCAGTCTCGTAAATGATCTGCAGGGATCTGCAGCCCCCTTAGTTAACTAAAAAATATATATATAAATCCAATAATAAAATTGTGTGCTAAGCATATAATAAAGTTTAATTTACTTTACAGTGACTAAAAAATCAAACATTGCTGAAATAAACAGTTCTCGTTAAAAAAAAAAAAAAAAAAAAACATTTCTTTATCGAATAACGAGTCGCGTCTACACGAATGCTAAACATAGCACTACTCCATTCTATAATATTATAAAGCCTTGGGGCGTGAGTTATGGCGCACAACGATAAAATATGTGATGCCAATTTTGAATGAACCCTGCAATTATATAGTTATGCAATGATGTAACCAGACTGTACTTGGTCAGGCTCTACCCAGTAATTCAGAAATTAGGAGGGGGACCTACTGACCCCCCTTCTTGGGTTAGTGAGTTCAATCATACGAAAGGAATTAAAGAATAAATGCGAATTAAAACCTCGCGGTTCGCGAGCTTCGAATGGCGAGTAAAGACGAGGAATCTAAGTGGCATTTTATTGTAGGATTAAAGCGTGATTAAGATCAGGACGGTGGTAATCAAAGAGGCCTCAAGGAGAAGTCCCTACGTGGTTTTCGTAAAAAAAAAAGCAACCAGAACAATTAAATTAAAATTAGTAGTATAGAAAGGGGGTTTCTGGGACTTACCCCACCCCCCGTCGAGCTATCCCATCTACCCATCATGCTACCCCTCGTGGGTGGTCTGAGGTGCTGGGACTTACCCCACCCCCCGTCGAGCTATCCCATCTACCCCTCGTGGGTGGTCTGAGGTGCTGGGACTTACCCCCCCCCGTCGAGACCCGTGGGTGGTCTTTCTATGGCACTATGATTGTTTTTTTTTTCTTATAATTACTAATTTTTTTTTTTTTTTTTTTATGGTGTTAATTGAATTAAAACATTTCTTTCTTCTTCTTTCTTCTTCGTGGGTCCCATCTACCCCTCGTGGGTGGTCTGAGGTGCTGGGACTTACCCCACCCCCGTCGAGACCCGTGGGTGGTCTTTCTATGGCCCTATGATTGTTTTTTTTTCTTATAATTACTAATTTGTGAGATACAGAGTTATATTTTGATTTCTTTTTTTTATGGTGTTAATTGAATTAAAACATTTCTTTCTTCTTCTTTCTTCTTCGTGGGTGGTCTATGACGCAACACCCCCCCCCCCCCCCCCCCCGTACAGCCAGACATCTGGAAGGTTCCAAATGTGTTGTTACAAAAGGCGTCGCCTTGGGTTGAGGAGCTTAGTTGAAGCCAAACCTTCATTCAAGACTCAAGTAATACCACTTTATACGTAAACTTGTATAATCTTACAACATGACATCTCTATTTACTCTGGGGGCACGCTCCTGCTGCAAAGGATATACTCCTACTACAGAAGCGTGTGTTGCGAATAATAACTAACAGCAGATCTAGAGAGCCTTGTAGGCCTATTTTTTCCACCCTGGGTATTCTTACAATATATGCACAATATGTACTCAATAGCCTTATATATATAAAGGAAAATCTAGTTAACTTCAGCAACAGATGTGATGTTCACAATTACCCCACTAGAACAGCTCATTACCTACAAATCCCTAAGTGCAGATTAACAAAAACAAAGAGTAGTTTCCCAAATTTGGCCATTAAGTTATACAACTCCCTACCGAGGTCAATCCAGACAGAAAATCTGCCCCAATTTGGAAAAACTGTTGAGTACATATTAAAAACACATCCCATATATTCCATAAATGAATTTTATGAACTAGTTTGGAGTTAGGTATAGGCCTATGCACTGATAACGAAACCCTCGTGGTAAATTATTAATGTAATATTTATTATTAATGTAATATTAATGTAATATTTATTATTAATGTAATATTATTGTGATAGTAGTGTAGGCTAATATTATTGTGATAGTAATGTAGGCTAATATTATTGTGATAGTCATTTTTTTTTTGTACTTCAATTTTTGACGATGTGAATCCAGCTATGTCCTGGCACTTAAACGGATTATACTGATTCTGATTCTGATTCTGATTCAATAAAGTTAATGCTATCAACCAAGTAGCCGGGCCTACCATACCAATGCGAAAGCTAGTGATTGGAGTTAAATACCTAATATTGAAAATAGTGCAAATCGAAAAAACAGAATATGGACCAGCTGCAAAAGTCATACTGCGAGGATTGGAAAAAGAAGTCGTGGAATGTTTTGTGCCTCAACAATATCTGCCAGCCTTTCAACAAAGTGAAGTTACTCCAGGAGCTGAGATGTATCTTATCGTTTCAAGCCATCGGGGAAAAAATAGTGTCAACCTACAGATCATAGAATGAATATTTCATGATGTATTATTATTGTAAACTACAGAAATAATGTAAATATATGGATAATTTCTATATATATTTTTGTTTTATTAATTGCATAACTAATTTTAAGCTTACAGTTAGATGATGATGAGTATTAAAAACTAATGTTTGAAAGAAACAAGCTATTGCTTCATTCATAATCGAGTACTTGAACTGTGAAGGGTTATCATAATCATAGACTATGAAATGATGTAAATCAAATAATTAAACGAGTACATTAGCTAATTAATTTTAATAAATCTATCCCAAGCATAGGTTTATGGGAAGTATTGATTTGGTAAATAGTTAACCGTGTGCAGGTTCAAACCTGTTGTGAATCACCAGGTGCATATAACTCTGTACAGCCGTCTAATGGTTCAGACAAACAACACATTAATAAATCTACCCCTCGCGGACAGTCCATTGTAAGCTAATGTGATTTTTGTTTTCGTAAATCTATCCAACACTTATATTGAAGGGAAGTATTGATTTGGTAAACAGAGTGCAGGTTCAAACCTGTTGTGAATCACCAGGTGCATATAACTCTGTACAGCCGTCTAATGGTTCAAACAAACAAGCCATTAATAAATCTACCCCTCGCTGACAGTCCATTGTAAGCTAAAGTGATTTTTGTTTTCGTAAATCTATCCAACACTTAGGTTGAAGGGAAGTATTGATTTGGTAAACAAATAACAGGGTGCAGGTTCAAACCTGTTGTGAATCACCAGGTGCATATACTCTGTACAGCCATCTAATGGTTCAAACAAACAAGCCATTAATAAATCTACCCCTCGCTGACAGTCCATTGTAAGCTAAAGTGATTTTTGTTTTCGTAGATCTATCCAACACTTAGGTTGAAGGGAAGTATTGATTTGGTAAACAGAGTGCAGGTTCAAACCTGTTGTGAATCACCAGGTGCATATAACTCTGTACAGCCGTCTTATGGCTCAAACAAACAAGCCATTAATAAGTCTACCCCTCGCTGACATTCCATTGTAAGCTAAAGTGATTTTTGTTTTTGCATTAGTTGCAATCGATCGTTAGAAAATGAATGGTGTCTTAACAACATATTATCCGCTTCGTGATGGACAATCTATCCCTGTACCCTTACCATCTATCCTTCGTGGGTGGTCGTCGCTACAAAAGGCATCGCCTTGGGTTGAGGAGCTTAGTTGAAACCGAACCTTCATTCGCGTAGTACCACTTCAGTGTAGTGAATTTGTGTAATCGTACAGCATGGAATCGAAGAAAAGGAAACTGAACGCGAGGGAATATGTGTGTAGAATATGTGCTGTGAGTTTCACACTAAATTGTCATTTGAAAAGGCATGCTATAAACAAACATGGAGTTAGTATTATACCGTGCAAAAAATGTAAAGCTACATTCACATGCAGAGAGGACCTATCTCATCATATATTGCAGCGGCATACATCAGCTAATCGCGGGAAGGAAACTGAACAAATCACCCCAAAACTAACTGCTGGGAATGGAGAAGAATGCAAGGCTTGCGGGGGCAAAATCGCCAACTCCACTCCACTTACAGTTCTATGTAATGAATGCTCCTCTATCTTTTCTTGCAAGATTAGAGATAGTAACGACAACCTCGGGAAGGAAATTGCGCATACTAGCCCAAAACAGACATCTGCTGGGAATGGAGAGGAATGCAAGGCATGCGGGGGCGAAATCAACAACTCCAGTCCACTTACAGTTCTGTGTAAAGAATGTTCATCTATCTTTTCGTGTAAGTATGAGAATCCTATATCTGTTAAAACCCTTGAGTGTAAATATATTTGTGAATTCTGTTTGGTCCCTTTTGCTCGAAAGTATAGTTTGAAAGTCCACATATTAAGTATACATATTATTAATTGTTTGAATTGCAAGAAATTGTTTATGAGGGAAGATTTTACTAATCATAAGAATAATTGCACAATTATGAGCGGGGGAGCACTATCCAACGAGGAGAACTTTTTATGCAAAACATCTATAGCTCTAGATGGTGTAGTAAAACAATACAATTATAAAAACATAACCATACATGATCCCGTTGTATATTTAAATAATATGGAAGGTGAGGTTGATTCTATTACAACTGAAAACATTAAACTTTTTAAAGCGATTAAATGGTATGTAGCCTTACACATTAAATTTGAACGCGGACCCGACAATAATAAAAACTATACTGAAGCATGGTTTCGTGCTAAAAACGAACAACTTCTCCTCAATGATGACTCCACGATAACATATCAACAAATGATTGAACAAATTTTAATAAAAATAGATAAATTTCAAGCAATGGGAAGCGGGTGGGTGTTGAAATCTTTAAAACGTTTTGTTATTTTTATTGCTGAATATAATCCATGCAGTGGTAGTAGTTACATCCCTTTACCCCAAAAAATATATAACACTAAAGCAGTAATCAATATTAAAAACGACGATCTCAAATGTTTTATATGGTCAATTTTAGCATACTTGCATCCAGTAGAGATACACGCTGAGCGAGTTTATAATTATAAAAAGTATGAGAAAGAGTTAGATATGAGTGGTATAACTTACCCAGTATCTTTGCAAGTCATTTCAAAATTTGAAAAAAATAATAATATTGGAGTAAATGTGTTTGGTTATGATCACAGACTGTACCCATTATATTTATCACAAAGTCACCATTATAATAAGCAGGTGGATCTGCTTTACATAACGGAAGACGAAAATTCACATTATTGTCTTATTAAAAATTTCAACAAACTTAATTTCTCAATCACTAAACATAAGGAACAAAAGTTTTATTGTCGTTGGTGCATACACGCCTTTAGTAGTGCTGAACGCTTACATGAACATAAGCCACTCTGCTCAAGACATGATCCTCAAAAAACCACATTTCCAATTAAGGAGAAAAGCACTATGAAATTTGATAAGCCACAATATATGATCCCTGTAGCATATAGAATATATGCCGATTTCGAGAGCATTCTCAGTCCCGTTGAAGGGACTATTTGTAACACTGAAAAATTATCTGCACATATACCATCAGGGTTTTGTTATGTTGTTGTAGATATCAATGGGAATAAATTTAAAGAACCGGTAGTTTACAGGGGAGCCAATGCTGTTGATGTGTTTTTGAAATCGTTATTAAATGTTAAGGATGAAATTTTAAAAATTTATAAAAATATTAAAGCAGTAATTATGACTGACGAGGATAGAGAAAATTTTAAAAACTCTGTCATTTGTAATGTTTGTCAAAAACCACTAGGAACTGATCGTGTAATAGACCACTGCCATATAACGGGGAAATATAGACAAGCATTACATAATGTCTGTAATATGAGCAATTTTCGAACTCCAAAACATATCCCCGTTTTTATGCATAACTTAAAACGTTATGATGGCCATCTTATCATGGAAGGGGTTGGGAAACTAAAAAATATGAATATTACTTGTATAGCTAAAACTATGGAGGAATATATAGCCTTTAGTATTGGAGAGTTACGCTTTTTAGACACTTATCAATTTATGGCCTCCTCATTAGATTCATTAGTTAAAAATCTTGTTGATGCGGATAAAAATAAATTTAAAATTATGAAAACATGTTTTGAGGGTGAAAAATTAGACTTGATGTTGAGGAAGGGTGTCTTCCCCTATGAATATATAACGCACGAGTCAAAATTTAATGAGGAACACTTACCTCCAATCGATGCATTTTTTAGTCAATTAACTCAAGAGGGGATTTCACAAGAAAAATATGAACATGCTCAAAAGGTGTGGAATGCTTTTGGTATAAAGAACAGGAGTAGAACTTGAGCTATTGAGCGAACCTGATATGTATTTGTTTTGTGAGGCTGGGATTCGCGGGGGTATAAGTATGATTTCAAAAAGATTTGCGGAAAGCAACAATAAATACTTAAAAAAATTTGACTCAAATAAGCCATCCAAATTTATAGTATATTGGGATTGAACTAACTTATACGGACATGCGATGCGTCAATTTTTACCTATTAGTGGGTTTCGCTGGATGGAGGAGGAAGAAATCAAAAACTTTAATGTAATGCTCGCACCTGATGAGGGCGATGATGGGTTCATATTACAGGTGGACTTGGAATATCCACAAAAATTACATGATTTACATAATGAATACCCACTAGCAGCTGAGCATTGTGTTGTAACATCAGACATGATTTCCCCCTATTGTAAGGAATTTCTCGCTGAAAATGATATATCTTTAACATCCAACATCTCAAAGCTTATTCCCAACTTAAACGATAAACACAACTATATAATACATTATCGAAATTTGAAGCAATGTTTAGAATTGGGATTAAAATTAAAATGTATACATAAAATTTTAGCTTTTAAGCAAAGCGCTTGGATGCAACCCTTTATCGATTTTAACACAGAAAAACGGAAATTAGCTTGTAATGATTTCGAGAAGGATTTTTATAAATTGAAAATTAATAGTATGTATGGGAAGACAATGGAGAATGTTAGAAATCACGCAAAATTAGAGTTAGTTAACACTGCCAAACGAGCTCGTAAACTTATCTCATCCCCTGCATTTAAAGATTTTAAGATTTTTTCAAACGATTTAATAGCAGTCCGGTCAAAAAAAACTAATATTTTGCTAAACAAGCCAATATTTATTGGCCTAACCGTTCTCGAACTATCCAAGGTAGTTATGTACGAATTTCATTATAACTTTGTAAAACAAATGTATGGTGATAAAGCTGCACTGATTTTAACAGATACAGATTCGCTCGTTTATGAGGTTGAGAGTGATGATTTGTACACTGATTTAAAACCATATCCCCATTTATTTGATAACTCAGTATATCCTCCGAACCATCTCTTATACAATATTGAAAATAAAAAGAAAGTGGGAACGTTCAAAGATGAAAATGCTCAATCTCACATTTTACAATGTGTTGCTTTACGCCCAAAATTGTATTCCCTTTTAGAGGAGGGAAAGGAGAAGAAAGTGGGCAAAGGTATAGTTCGTTCAACCCTTAAACATCATATTAACCATCGAGACTATTACAATACCTTATTTAAGCCTTGCATAGCAAAAGACTCACGTAAACCAATGTTCCGTATTCAAAGTAGAGATCATAAGCTTTTTACAATTAAACAGCAAAAAGTCACTCTTAGTCCTTATGATGATAAACGGTATGTGTGTCGTAATGGAATTGATAGTTTAGCTCATGGTCATTATCGCATTATAGATATGTCTTAGGTTTAAAAGTTTGTTTTAAGTGATTGTATGTAAAGACATTGATTTCTTTTAAAATATGTGTATTATAAAATTTGTATATCATAAAATGGTTTACATTCGTTTAGCTCATGGTCATTATTGTATTATAGATAAGTCTTAGGCTTAAAAGCTTGTTTTAAGTGATTATATGAAATAAGTGATTATATAAAATATGTGTATTATAAAATTATTATATCATAAAATGGTTTACATTCATTTACAATAGTTGATGTACAATACCAGTTAAAGGTACATATTCATATAAGCAGTCGCTGATGAGTAGACAGTAGGCATTCATTTTATTAGGGAAATTAGTTTGGCCATGAATTTCCAAACGTATATCAACACCACCTGTTTTAATGAGCTCATTCTGTCGCGAGCAGTCAATAATCCAAATCGGGTATGAATTTAGAAATTCACTACGGGAAACGTTTGGGGCTGCTTCATCCTGCATGTAGTAGTGTTTCCGGAAATTGACAAAATTTTCATACAACACAGCGACAGCCTTTTTGTTGAAGTTCGCCTGTAGCGGATGGTATGGATAGCATTCTGAGCCGAGGAATAGTTGCATTTGTTGTATAGCACATTGATCGAAGGCACTAGCGTCTTTCGTAATATCATCCGCTCGGGCAGCTTGGAAGCCAATAATAGCAAACCGTGGTTTTTCACTTGAAGAAATCATGCGCACAGGCCAATTAATTGATGATGTTGATGAGGGAATGTTTGGATATTCATACAGTTGCCATGTTCGAAAGCCAATAGGCAACCGCACGTTTTCCCTTAGTACACTCAGCAATTCAAGACGTTGGCTATCACTCACACTTACGAAAGGTATTTCCCACAGCACAGTAGTTAGTTTCAATGTTAAGTCTTTAGTGTTTGAAAGATCCCGCATGGCATTCAGATTGCTGCGTGATCGCACTAACACAAGTTCTTGTTTAACGTTGAGTAGAACTCGTCGAAAATCCTCGCAAAATCCAAACAGCATTTTCAATGGCACGCAAAAATTAAAGTTCCTCTCTGTTTTATTGGCATCGGTATAAAATGAGCTGTTTGTAAGACGTTGTGCATCTTGAGCGGTGAATGATACTAACCCTTTAAGCTGAGTAGCAATACCAGGGTTTCGCACATGATCAACAGTTATCCCATTGAGTTCATAGCGTATTTCAGAGAATAAGTGTGCCATAGCATTAGCGCTAAGCCCGTCTTCATCTTCATAAGCAATTGTTGTCACACCTTTTTCTAGCACCCCTTCAATATACAGTCGGCTTTCACATGGTAGAGTAAGTATATCTTGTTGATGGATTGGTATGCGAATTTCATCATTATTATTTAGACTACTTGATGAATAGGGTGCAATCTTATGGTATTCATAACGCGTTAAACTCTCATCCACGAGAATGGACTCCTTCACGTTTAGTATTGATGTCATCGTGGATTTTAAAACCTATTGATTGTAAATATTGCTTGTTCTCGTTAGTGAGCCGAATATAACGTGCTTGCGTGGAAGTCCGATGTGGAATGATGTATGGTGCATACCGCTGTGCAATATATACTCTCATTGTCGTTTACGTAAATGAAGACGTAAAGTAATAGTTTCTCCTCGGAAATTAACCGTCTCGTTGTCTTGATCGACAATGTCTAACGTTAGACTTGTAAGTACATTCGTATTTATAGCATGGTAGATGATTGTATTTGGTGCTTCAACAATCCGATAGCCAGGTGGTACATTAGGATAAAATTCATGAACGGCATGTGATGGTCTACCATTCAAATATGATCCACTTGTAATATTACAATTAATTCGAATTGCATTGACTTTGGATATTTTAATGCTATGTGGTGATTCATATCTTTCCCCAGGGAAAAATGTCATCACATCATAACCAAAGCCTAGCAGGTATCCTAGTTCTTCATTTACTTCAATTTCAAAGTCTTCATGTATTATCATAACTTCCGAATGTAGGGTGTTCCGATTTGCGCGTATCCGTATGATTTCAGAACCCCACACTTGATTAATATACTTGACTACATCTAACAATTCGTAGGATCCAGTTGGTATTTCAATTATTCTAGTCTTCGGAGGAATTGAATTGTATGTTTCGAGGTCAAGCAAGCCGATTTCCCATGCACCCTCAAGTACAATCGGTGGGAAGTAGTTGCTACTTAGCAATGAGTCGTTACCGCTCAATGTCAATGCTAGCGACATAATGCAATAAATCAAACATATTCATAACTTATATAACTTTTAATAGTATGGAAAATGGATCTTTCATGTAGAGAAATTTTAAACATAACTGCCCACAATTTGATGTTGAATAGGTTTGATACGATTGATGGTTGTAGTATATTGTACAGTTGTGGAAATATTGTTTCAATTCCAATGGTGGTTGTAAGTCCCCGAAGCTATCGAAGTATATAACTCGGTTTCTAATCTTGCGGTAAGCAACCCAATGTGTACCAGGTCCTATAGCATCATCTAAATTAATTATTCCAGCTTCATTATGTTTCCATGGTATGCGAGGCAATGCATTTCGCATGAACACACCACGAAAATGAGGAACGTTAGCGGTGAATTTTATAAGTTCCACATTAGTCATTGGACGGTTCCGAGGCATGCAACTTAGTTTTTTGAATAAGGATGCAAGTAGAGTCCACTCCCCTTCTTATGTGGCGCTAAATACAAGCCTTTCCCAATAGCTATAGATTCCATAGTTTGATTATGACGTTTCATTTCTTCATACTTTTTCTGTGCACTATGGACTTTATTAACAGCTGATGTAATTCCTGCAGCACCGCCAGAGAGAGCGCCTAGTGCAGAAAGCCCCGCAAATATCGGGATAAGTGGTAATATACCACCTGTCTTGGCAATAGGTATGATTCGGGGAAGTTTCACCTTATTTCCCTTTAATTTCTTCACAGATTTATAAGCAATCTTGATTGTATCCGCCACAGTGGGTGGTTTTGCAAGCTTTATCGCTTTCTTCGCTGAAGTCAATAGTGATCTGAAGGATACTTTCCGCTTCAGCCCAAATCCCAGCTTTCGTTTAACTTTCATTGCAGCTGTCACACATAAAGCGACAATTTTTTCCCCTATAGATGAATCTTTTGCCTTAACACGTTGCCACGCTTGATCTGCTAATTTTATATCCGCTACGTGTCGATTAGTTATATCTGATGACTGCGAATAAGCTATATCGTGTTCACGGCAAGCTTGATCAAGTTTGTTTCTCCCTCGATCTCCTCGAATTAATCGTTTTTCTAACTTGGTGCCTGGTCCGCAGAATTGATAGCCGGGGATATGTGCTTCAAATGGTAACTTATTAATTATGCTGTTCACCATAGACATTCTCAAATGTGAATGAGTAAAATACATATATACAGTGGTATTTATAACTTTTTTATCAGTCATATAATGAAGCTCGTGCCACAGAGACACAAGTTCAGTGTGATTCTAAGTCAAGAAGATGAAGATGTACGGAGTAATAGAAAGCATGGACCTTTACTCCCCGGATCGATTCGTGGTGCAATCTGCGGGCCATCAGGTTGTGGTAAAACAAGCCTACTATGCAGTATGGTATATCATCCGTTTGGGCTACGATTTGAAAATGTATACTTATTCTGCAAAACATTGTTTCAACATAAATACCAGCAGCTTGAGAAAAATGTAAATTCTATTCGTGGGATGACTTTTACGGGATCAAGCGATTCGGTTACACCACTCTCTGACATCAAACCTAACTCTGTGCTAATATTCGACGATGTTTCATGTGAATCACAAACGGAAATTCGAAATGTCTACTGTATGGGTCGTCATAAAGGGATTGATTGCTTCTATCTCACTCAGACCTATACCTCTATTCCAAAACATTTGTTGCGAGACAATTTAAATTTTATCGTGCTATTCAAACAGGATTTACTTAATATAAAGAATGTGTATAGAGACCATGTTGCGGGGGATATGGATTTAGCGACATTCATGAAACTCTGCGCCGAAGCATGGAAAGAGTCACATGCATTCCTAGTTATTGCAAAAGATTTTGGATTAAACGATGGACGATATCGGCAGGGATTCAATCACTACTTCAAAGATATAAATAACTCTGCTTAACACTCAACTCATCATTATTCATTCAACTGTGACTCGGTGAGGTAGATATGGATACTAAAGTTATCAAGAATATTGTCAACATACGCAAAGCTCTGCAGCAAAAGTACCTTAATCTTAAACGTGATCTACACAATGAGGCTGCTCAGCAAGAGCGAAAGTTAAAACCTGTCTCGAAACCACTACAAGAATTAATTGAGTTGAACAAACAGACAGCACCAGAAAAAACAATAAATAAACCCGGAGTTAGCAAATATTTAGACTTATTTATACCTGATCATTATAATAGGAAAACCATTGATACATACTATGGACTAACACGAAGTAATGAAGGTATATTTAGGCTGGGTTCATACCCTGTACATTTCAATGATGAAGATGATTCAATCACAATCGAAGATAAAACATGGCAAGGTACATTGGGCTTATATGAATTATTAACCTTGAACAAGCCTGAAAACTATACTCCGGAAGATTTACAAGCTTATAAAGATATGCTGGAAAGAACTGGAGCTCATTTAACCACTAGTGGTCGTCTGAGGGGCAGTCAACGTTATAAATATCAAAAGATTATTAAACAGCTATTTGGGATAAAATCTGGTGGTGAATACCGGTATTGGAACGATCCAAATGAACTGGTAGAACGATTACGCTTACTTAATGCATCACATGCTGCAGGACATACAAGTCATCAAAACGAAATCATTGATATTATAAGCGAATTGCGAGAAGCAAATATTATTCAATGAAGCAAGCTTTGGTTGATGAAATTCATCGGCCTGCTCGTCGGAATTATCCTCGACGTCATGTGACTCTTAAAGGAATGCATGATTTATGGCAAGCAGATCTAGTGGAAATGATTCCATATTCAAGGATTAATTAAGGATATAAATATATTCTAACAGTGATAAATGCATTCACAAAATTCGGTTATGCAGAAGCAGTAAAAACTAAATCTATGAAGAATGTTACTGAAGCTTTCATAAAAATTCTCAATAGAGCTCCACAAGCTCCTGCTCACCTCCAGTCAGATATGGGACTAGAATTTTTCAACATGCGAATGAAAAGTCTTCTAAAACAATATAGCATTAATCATTATGCTACGTATTCTACACTGAAAGCTTCAATTATTGAACGCTGGAATCGCACTCTGAAAAATCGAATGTGGAAGGAATTCAGCTTGCAGGGAAATTATAAGTGGTTGCATTTACTACCTCGTCTAGTGCAACAATATAACACTACCAAGCATAGGACGATTAACATGTGTCCTGCTGATGTGCGAGAAGAACATGAAGCAAAATTATTATCCATGTATAATGCTGTTGATGTGAAAGGTACTATCAAACAGAAATTTCAAGAGGGTGATCCTGTCAGAATCAGCAAGCAAAAAGCCTTATTTGAGAAGGGTTACCAACCGAACTGGTCTACAGAAGTATTTCGCGTGCGTCTAGTACAACCTACTCGACCTACCACCTATCTCCTTGAGGCTATGGATGGCGAACCCATCTTGGGCTCATGGTATATGGAAGAGTTGCAGAAAACCAAGCATCCAGATGTATATTTGG
Organism: Psococerastis gibbosa; assembly: GCA_963971405.1. Taxonomy (NCBI): domain Eukaryota; kingdom Metazoa; phylum Arthropoda; class Insecta; order Psocodea; family Psocidae; genus Psococerastis; species Psococerastis gibbosa. The sequence goes on from OZ020491.1 coordinate 30,354,648, forward strand.
TGGAGAAAGTTTTGAAAAAGTCTAAGGATAAATTATATGTGAAATGGCTTGGTTTCCCGAAACCTACATGGATTAATAAAACTGATATTTTATAAATATAACTTTTATTTTAATCAACCTCATCATGATCAATGAAACAATAGACATCTTGAAACCATTTCTGTAGTTTCTTCAAATTTATCAACGCGCAGTTTCCCGTGTGAATGCATTGTTTAGCTTCTACAGGTGGTAACTTCTGAAAACTTGCCAGAACCACAGAGTCCAAGTCATATACAACACGTTCTAGTATTCCTGCAAGCCATACTTGCTTCTCTCCTCCTTTAGTAGCAATTCTAGTATACTGATTAGCAAACTCAAGTAAAATGTTCTTTAGCCAAATGTAGTTCACGTTCCCCTCTTCCCAACGAAGTTTATGGAGATTATTTGTGCTCCATATGTTGCTGCTTTTTACTTGAGCTGTAAGATTGGCGAATGGAAAGGGTGGACGGAAAAACCAATGCTCATACTGGTCATCGTATGCAGGGCCCATAGCCAATTCTTTGATGATGAAATTGTTTTCATTATCTTTGAAACCTTGAAACTCAACTATTCCCAGCGGTTTCATCATGTTCAACAGTCTGGTTCATACTGACTTGAGGTCGCTCCAACCAGTGCTTAAGTATCACAGAGCACAATTCATTTTCATAGATGGTTATAATTTCTAAATATATACGATTTGATTGATTTCGATACTTCTTCGACACTAGTTTACAACGAACATCCTCGATAGTTGCTACTATTGGAGTTGGTGATTGCACAAACTGTAAAAAAGCTTCCATTGAAACGTCATCTGTTTCCAAGTCCATGTATACGTCTTTCAAGATATTTTTTAAGTGGAAGTTAGCCTGCATCTTCTTCTCCTCCAACTCACAGCATACAATATGAAGAATAGCTTTCAATGCTTGTATGTTCTCAATATTTACTCCAGATAGCTTAATGTGTGATGATGGAGACTTCATTTCCAATTCATTATCATTCGTTAACATCATCGTCAGGTTTGATTTGATGAAATTAGGTGTCCATAGTATATTTCTGTTGTAGCACACTGTTTTCTTACGGAGATATAATCGAAATAATGGTAATGTCGCACACCAGAACTCCCATTCAATCATATTGAATGCAATTTCCTGATCTTTATCAACAACTACGACGTATACTTCGAATTCTGATGTTTTGAATTGTAATCCAACAATAACACTTTGTCCATCACGAAGCGGATAATATGTGGTAAAGACACCCTTCATTTTCTAACGACCGATTGCAACTGATGCAAAAACAAAAATCACTTTAGCTTACAATGGACTGTCGGCGAGGGGAAGGTGTTTGTACGGTGCGGAGGGGGGGGGGGGGTAAGCACATTTGTAAAATCACTTAGCTTACAATGGACCACCTGGTGTGATGGGTGTACAGAGTTATATGCACCTGGTGATTCACAACAGGTTTGAACCTGCACTCTGTTTACCAAATCAATACTTCCCTTCAATATAAGTGTTGGATAGATTTACGAAAACAAAAATCACATTAGCTTACAATGGACTGTCCGCGAGGGGTAGATTTATTAATGTGTTGTTTGTCTGAACCATTAGACGGCTGTACAGAGTTATATGCACCTGGTGATTCACAACAGGTTTGAACCTGCACACGGTTAACTATTTACCAAATCAATACTTCCCATAAACCTATGCTTGGGATAGATTTATTAAAATTAATTAGCTAATGTACTCGTTTAATTATTTGATTTACATCATTTCATAGTCTATGATTATGATAACCCTTCACAGTTCAAGTACTCGATTATGACTGAAGCAATAGCTTGTTTCTTTCAAACATTAGTTTTTAATACTCATCATCATCTAACTGTAAGCTTAAAATTAGTTATGCAATTAATAAAACAAAAATATATATAGAAATTATCCATATATTTACATTATTTCTGTAGTTTACAATAATAATACATCATGAAATATTCATTCTATGATCTGTAGGTTGACACTATTTTTTCCCCGATGGCTTGAAACGATAAGATACATCTCAGCTCCTGGAGTAACTTCACTTTGTTGAAAGGCTGGCAGATATTGTTGAGGCACAAAACATTCCACGACTTCTTTTTCCAATCCTCGCAGTATGACTTTTGCAGCTGGTCCATATTCTGTTTTTTCGATTTGCACTATTTTCAATATTAGGTATTTAACTCCAATCACTAGCTTTCGCATTGGTATGGTAGGCCCGGCTACTTGGTTGATAGCATTAACTTTATTGAATAGAGATGTCATGTTGTAAGATTATACAAGTTTACGTATAAAGTGGTATTACTTGAGTCTTGAATGAAGGTTTGGCTTCAACTAAGCTCCTCAACCCAAGGCGACGCCTTTTGTAACAACACATTTGGAACCTTCCAGATGTCTGGCTGTACGGGGGGGGGGGGGGGGGGGGGGTGTTGCGTCATAGACCACCCACGAAGAAGAAAGAAGAAGAAAGAAATGTTTTAATTCAATTAACACCATAAAAAAAAGAAATCAAAATATAACTCTGTATCTCACAAATTAGTAATTATAAGAAAAAAAAAACAATCATAGGGCCATAGAAAGACCACCCACGGGTCTCGACGGGGGTGGGGTAAGTCCCAGCACCTCAGACCACCCACGAGGGGTAGATGGGACCCACGAAGAAGAAAGAAGAAGAAAGAAATGTTTTAATTCAATTAACACCATAAAAAAAAAAAAATTAGTAATTATAAGAAAAAAAAACAATCATAGTGCCATAGAAAGACCACCCACGGGTCTCGACGGGGGGGGGGGTAAGTCCCAGCACCTCAGACCACCCACGAGGGGTAGATGGGATAGCTCGACGGGGGGTGGGGTAAGTCCCAGCACCTCAGACCACCCACGAGGGGTAGCATGATGGGTAGATGGGATAGCTCGACGGGGGGTGGGGTAAGTCCCAGAAACCCCCTTTCTATACTACTAAAATTATTACAAAAATCGAGTGATAGCTTTCAGGAGAATGACCCATGTGTATATACTTACGTCTGTTACATTCGATTCTGAACAATTACTAGAATCGAGTCGCTAGCTCACTACCCATTGGCCCCTCGGCTTTTATACTATTGTCCAATGTAGCGGTTTTCACTGCCATGCAGAAAAAGCCATAGCATTTTTTTTAGGAGTTTTCACTGAGCGACAATACGAGCTTCCATAATAACTACTGTAGGCTTCGATGGCCAGGTGGTAACGTGCTTGCACTTGTGCGAGTCTATACACGCCATGCAATCGGAGACGTGTCGTACTCATCACGGGTAATAACCTACATAGGCGACTGAAAAGGTCAATCGGATACATTCATTAAATTGTTTGTATGCGATTAATCATTTTAAAAAAAATCCATTATACAGAGGTCGGAGGCGTCGCTACAAACAGGAAAAGCTCAAACTTTAAAAAAAAAAAAAAAAAAAAAAAAATTGGCATGGAAACCTGAAAAACACTGCTGAACTCTGCCTCCTTAATATTATTGGGCGCAATAATTTCATAACTTACATAACTAAAAAAAAACTAGATTTAAATTTGATTGCTTTTGCATAAAAAGTATCAGCATTACCTACACCCATACACTGGGCGACATAAACGCCACCAAGTTTATGTGTTATTATATTAGCCTATATATATGAATAAGCCTTGTACAATCATTAACTGCCCCCCCCCCCCCAAATTTAGTAAATCTAATTGTAAATTAGTTTTTTTATGTTTTTTTTTTCTATTTTGACCCACAAATACCCCCCCCCCCCCCCCAAATGGGCTGGATACCGTACCTGCCCTCTCTATAGGTTAAATGCAATATTATTTCTATATGTAATCTAAACCGTCGAAAACATTACGATTTAGTCAGCATGTGCCCATAATATTATCCTGTGTCCGCACCAAAGCTAAATCTGCCACTGAATTAACGTTTGATGTGTCTATGCTATTATATTATAAGAGTAACACCATAACCTCTAAACAATACACTAGACACCATTGAGTTCTCAAGAAAACACGTACAACACGAGGCAATGGGGAGACCTTGTAAGGCCAGCGCCACGCACAGCCAAGTGTGAGCGACTGGATCCTATACTACAAGGTTTCGCCTACCTTAGAAAACTCCCGATTGAACTGAGAGCGGCGAGAAATGCTTCTAACTTCCCTAAATTGCTTAGAAACCATCTCTTAGAGAAAGCTTTCTACACTGTCACTGAGGCACTAGCACAATGACAATGACAGAACTACCTGATTTTGACGACACTCTGACGATTTTATCTTATACTTTACATGTATTGTATAATTTAAAGGAAATATATATTGTATTGTATTGTAACAATTTACACTAGATAGATCACAGTCGCCACAGCCACCCCCGAATAAAATCCTGGCTACGGCGCTGGCCAGAGGACTCAGCCAGTGAGTCATTCATTCAATACTTACGGAAGAAAGTTTGACGTATGGGACGAAGAAACGTAAGAAACCTTTGTCCGTAGTGATTGCATGCTACCCCCAGTCTTCTTAGCAAGATCTTTTTAAGCCAATGACATGACATCCTAACATGCCCTTTACAATAGCCCAGGTGCGGATCTACGGGGGGGGCTAGGGTCCTCAAAATGCGTAAAACCCCACTATTTCAGTCCCATTTTTCACAAATTTTCTCCCGGGGGAGACCCCGGGCCCCTCTTGTGCTCGATTGTATTAACTACCTACAGTATATAATATAGCCTAGAACTCTTATTGCTCTGAAAATGCGTAAAACACCAATATTTCAGCCCTATTTAAAAAAAAATAAAAAATCGAAATTTAATCTTAGCCCCCTCCTTGATCTCATTCTAGATCCGCGCCTGCACTAGCCTATGTTGTTTATAATCTGCGCATGTGTCCAAACAACTCCTATTTTGTACAACCATCGGCGCAAGAAACCTAACAAGTAACATCAACGAGTATACGTGCCTCAGGAAATTGGCAGCCCGAAATGTAATGCTTTTTATTTTTTATTTAATGAACTAAGCAAGTAATTAAAGATTTAGCTCATATAAGTTGTAGAAGACTACTTCATGCATCATATGTAACATGGCCGTGCCCAGGGGGGTGGTCCATGGGGTCCAGACCCCCCCCCCCCCCGAAATAAGATGTTTGTATGTTTTCCATGTAAACCTGTATGGTTTGAAGAATTTACCCATTAATTCAGTAATAAATTACGCTAAAAAAACTTTTGTACCCCCCGAAATCAAAACCTGGACACGGCCTTGATATGTAAGGTATTTTGAATTTTCAAATTGTATTTTTTTTTTCATAAACATGACAATAATTAATTTTATAAACAATAACTTTTCACGTAAAGTAGATACGGTACTCTGAAAAATCAACAATTTCGAAAATTAAAAATACCTTATTATAATTTATATGATATGATCAATGACGTAGTCAGAGTAAATTTAGTCTTCAACAACTTAAATGACCCAAATCATTAATAACTTGCTTAGCTAATTAAATAAAAAATAAAAAGTATTAAATTTCAGGCTGCCATTTTCCTATGGGCTGCGTACACTTTTAATGCTTTCCTATTGGCTACTTATGCGTAGTATAGGGCCTTCAATGGCATAGTGGTAGTAGAGGTGGGGCGTGACAGATATTTCCAGGAGCAACAGTGACCGGTGACAGTGACTCGACAGTCAATGATACAAATACTGGTGATTTCTGTCACTGGAGTGACTGCATTTGTTCGTGCTATCTAAGTAATCTTGGTACATCTTGGTATGAGTAATCAAAAGTCACTGTCACTTCTCTTACTTGACAGTGATTTATACAAGTTACATGGACTTATTCGTTTCGCTTAACAATTAAAGTCGGTTATTCTTTTGTTTAGTTATGCTAAAAAATTTAAGAAGTAGTAATATATATATATACTCGTATATAAACTAAAAGCTAGCCAGTCATGGAGCAGTCACGGTGACAGCCTCGGGCATACCTTATGTTTAGCTTACGTGAGACGATCGGAAAGCATTTCGGGGAATTTTGCTTAAGACTGCCTAGTGCATAGGCTAAACCTGAGCGAGTTACTTGCTCTTACATGCGACTATTAGAAACAAAGCTATTTAAAATATAGCCTAAATCGGTGACAGTGACTCAAATCACCAGTATTTTTTTTGGGTAGGAATGGGTGGTTGCAGTGACCATCGTAGTCACGGTGATAAATCACAGTGACAGAAGTAACGCCCCACCTCTACATCGTACATGTGCGAGTCTCAACAATCCATGCAATTGGAAACCTGTGGTAACTCAACACAGGTATTACCCACAGAGACGGCTGAAGAGGTTATTCGGATACATTCATTGAATTGTTTGTATTGGAATAATCTTAGCTATAAAAAAAATCAATTCCGATATTTCAACCAACGGATTTACACGTTTGAGGTCCCATAAACCGAAAAAAGTGGTTTTTACGAAATGTCTGTCTGTCGATTGGGCAAACTACTTGATGGATTTGGATGAAATTTGGCATGTTAACTTAGGTTCATACAAATCATGTACCTAGGTGGGACAATTTTTTTTAAAACTTATTTTGGGCTAACTAAATTTTTGGCGGTTTTACCCTTTAAAAAAAATGGCTAAGAGAGGCAGACAGGAGATTCCGTAAAAACTACTTTCTGGGCTCCTGGGACCTCAAGGCGTGTAAATCCACTGAAATCCCGAAATCGAAAATTTTGACATCACAAATCTCAAAAATTCATATTGTGGCAGACCCCTTATTACTACTTTGTTGAAATAACTTAAGGGCGAACCGGAGTCGCCGATATTCCATTTCTGCGCAGCCTTTAATTTCTCATGAAATATGGGACGCAGAACAATGAAAAAATCCTGAATGGCAAGAAGAATGTTTTCTCCTAATTTTGATGCATAGTATGTTGCAATCATCAATACCAATCGGCTATAGTTAGTGAACTTGATACGCAAAAAATAACGGTCACTCAGGAGTTCATCAACTGTGGCGAATTGGGGTTAGTTAAGACCACATAGGCTACTATGTATCAAAATTAGGAGAAAAAATTCTTCTTGCCATTCAGCATTTTTTCATTGCTCTGAGTTGAGTTCCATATTTCATGAGAAATTGAAGTTTGAACAGAAAATGGAATATGGGCGACTCCGGTTGGCCCTTATGAAATAGACCTAGTCGTACCACACAGGACATGTAGAGTAGTGCAAGGCCGTAGCCAGGATTTTTTTTGGGGGGGGGGGGGGGGGTTCCAGAAATTTCATTGGATATTTCATAGCATTTTTTATTTTTCCTCTAAAAATCCGATTCTACTATATCTAGTGTCAAGCCATTTCATTTCGGGGGGGGGGGGGGGGTCCAGAAATTTCATTGGATATTTCATAGCATTTTTTATTTTTCCTCTCAAAATCCGATTCTACTATATCTAGTGTCAAGCCATTTCATTTCGGGGGGGGGGGGGGGGTTTGAACCCCCATGAACCCCCACTTGGCTACGGCCTTGGAGTAGTGGTACAGACTCCGACTTTCACCCGAAACTCAAAAGGTTGTTGGTTTTAGTCCCACACTAGCTATATTTTCTTTCTGCACATGCTTCGGAGGGCATGTAAATCAGGCGGTCCCGGGTCTTCCTAGTTGAGTGTAAGGGAGGGCTTTATAGCCCTAACTCCGCTAGGTTGGGTTAGTGGGTAGATCCATTTAAAAATGGTAAAAATTGACATCAAATTATAGTAAGAATGTAATTAAATGGAAGATAATATGATAAAAATGAAAGGAAAAATAACTTACGGGCGATCTGAGGTCGGGAAGTCGATGGGGTGAGTTTTAAGGGTGAAATACGGTATAAGATATTATATTGATTTTCGGCAAAACTACAAGTCCTATAAAGAAGCGTTAAATAGCGAAAGTGTAAGCAATAAGAAGAATTAAAATATTTATTTTTTCCCTTAACTCTGACTAAATTTTGAGAAAGCATCCTAAGTTGTCAATCGAAAAATCTCACGTCATTATATCGATTTTTTTTAATTGGATGGGTTTTATTCGTTGGAATCTCTACTTTCCGTTAGTGTAAAAAACAGTATATAGCCTACACTACTGTGCAAAATTTACTTAGAGAATGCATAAAACTGAATCGAAAAATGTGATCTTTAATATTTACGAGTAGAATGTAGTCCGGTCAATTAAGACATTCGAGATTTCAATAATTCGCACCTAACTGGAAATAAGGGGTTTTGATCCTGAGGGGGGGCTTAGCTCCCCCAGGCCTGTCTCTGCCCCCCCCCCCTTAGGATCCTAAATAACTATAAAATTGATACGTATGTCATCCACTAAGCGAATAAAGCGACCACTTAAAGCCCTACGATTTATTTTATTTTATTTTTTTACCCCAGAAGAAAAATATCAAAGGGTAAGCGACCCAACGCGTTTTATTAACATTAATAACGACCACAATATATATGTGAATTTAAAAGAAATAGTTGGACCCATTTTTTAGAAAAAAATTTATACGTTTTTTTGGCGTTTTGAGAATAAAACTACCAATATTGAGTTAGCCCAAAATAATGAAAATAATCCCTTTCGGCTCTGACCAATCAGCGGCCCGATCATGGTGATCGGTATCAACTTACTCCTGGGATTAAAACTGTAAACAAACAAATTTTTTAATAGCACTTTCCATTGTAAAATTATCTTGTTTACATTTTTAATACCAGGGTATTATTAACCCCGGCATTAAAATCGCCATGATCGGGCCGCAGGTGTAGGGAGATTCCGCAGTTCCTCATTTTCCTCTACGCTACCTACGCTATGCATGTAATATTGAAGAAACGAAATACATTTATTATTTATTTATGTATAATAAAAAATAAAAAATACTTCATTATTTTCCCGACCACAACATCGTCAACATCACCACACAAAACACTCTTGTGTTCCAAACAATGACGACTATGAACCTCTACTTATCATATTATTTTCACTTTGACTGGACGCCATCTTAAAATGGTTGATTTGTCGTAAATAAGTGATGATTACCATTATCGTAGATAATCATACGGGCTTTCAGTCAGATTTTAATTCATTCCTCTGCGACCAATATTAACTGAGATATGAATTATACATAGGGTTTCAATCGGCCACCATCTTGTAACAATCAAGACATTTCTATGATCAATTTTTGTGCCAAGTTTCATTAAAATCGGATTATATTTACGGAAGTTAAAGTGTTTCCTAAAATCGATATACATACAAATATATACCTATATAACATTTTGAACGGAGGGTGGTTTTAGGCTCAGGGGGCCATGAAATGAAAAGTTGTGCAGAAATGTTCCGAAAGTCGAACATTGGTCGCCGTCTCAATAGGTAGATGGATCTCCCTAAAATGGAGTGAAGGTATGATTTTTCTAAACTTACATGCCAAATTTCAGCATCCATATCCACCAAGTAGTTTACCCGCAAATCGATGAACAGACAGACAGACAGACATTTCGTAAATACCACTTTTTTGGGTTCCTGTGATCTCAAAACGTCTACGTAAATCCATCGAAATCTGGGAGTCGAAAATTTAGACCATCACAAAGCTTTCCTTATGCTACGTATAAATAAGAAAGCAAAATTTAATCTTACCTTAGTGTAATTTCAAAAAAATGAAGATGTCCCGGTCCTGACTGCAGCCTGTAGGTCCTGAAGTGTACCAGTGTACCCAAGTCTACGACGGTAGTAGTGAACAACTTTAACAACATTACTGTGGTCGTGGTGTGCTCTGCCCCAACCGTCTGTGATACTGTGAAGCAGGGCTGCCAAATGAGGAAACGACTTCAGCTATATTCCACGGAAATGTTTAAATAATTTCTCGAAATTCCACGGAATTTTTACAATATTGGTCGCTTTATATCGCATGCTTTTTTTGACGAAAACTTAAATGCTTGCCTTGATCCTTGTTACTGCGCATGTGTCCAATTGGCTCTACCCCTCCAACGAGGAAGGTGTACAACTGACAAGTTCCAGAATTTTAAAATATAGCCTAAAAGTAAAACCACCAGCACTCATTTTTATCAATAGCTTTTCATGGTCCTTAAAAATTATTATAACCCCAAATGCAACCAGTATCTACTGGATTTTGATCATATAGCATATCTACCTATAGGTTTTACTTTTATGCTATATTTTTAAATTCTAAAACTTTAATTTTATCAAAATTAATGGTTAATTGTTGGGTATTATTAATTTTGGCAGCTAACTTAACTAGTTACTGGGCGAAAGATGCGAAAGACCAATGATGAAAAATGGTAGGTAAACCTAGTACCAGGTACTGTAGGCCCTATATGCGATGTAGTAGGCTATTTATTTCATTTCCAACCATATGGCACGACATATAATACAATTCAGTAGATTCTCGATTTCATCATTGAAAACAGTCAAAACAGTCACTAATTAAGTTGGCCGTCATAATTAATAATACCTACCTAACAATTAACCATTTGATAAAGTCAAAATTCCAGAATTTAAGAACCGGTCCGAGTTCACTCGAACATGCTTTCCAATTTATCAAAATTATTAGATAGAGAAAATTAGTAATTTTATGGCAAATATTTTTCCTATGGTTAAATTTCCGATATCTCGGGGGGGGGGGGGGGGTTGTCCACCTGACGTCACTGGAAGTGAGGTAAATTCTCGATAGGTCAAACAAACACATTAATTACCACACAGCAATAATGGCAGGGCATGCAATGCATTTGAGCGCGAATTTTCTATCATTTTTTTCAAAAAATAATTTTTTGAGCAAAACCAAATATTTTTTTGGGAAAGCAACCTATCCGGTTTCGTTACTCAATTTAACACCTAAAACAAACTTGAAGGTAGAAATCATCGATAGAAAGGTTTCGCATTTTTTAGTCATTTTTTCATTAAAATTTAGTTATTTTTATTTTTTTACCCCCAGAAGCAAACTATCAAGGGCCAAGCGACCCCCCGCATTTTGTCAACATTAATAACGACTACAATCTACGAGAATTTAAAAGAAATCGTTGGAGCCGTTTTTGAGAAATAATTTTTTTAGACGTTTTTTTGGAGTTTTTTGAAAATAAAACCCCCCCAAATTAAGTTAGCCCAAAAAAAAAAATGGTCCCGAGGTATGATTTTTTTGAACCTACATGCCAAATTTCACTCAAATCCACCGAGTAGTTTGCCCGGAAATCGACGAACAGACAGACCGACCGACAGACCGACAGACCGACATTTTGTAAAAACCTCAAAAACCTCAAAACGTGTAAATCCGTTGAAATCTCGGAATCGAAAATTTCGACCATCACAAAGCTTTCCTTATACTACGTATAAATTGGAAAGAAAAAATATAGCCTAACAGTAAAACCTATAGGTAGACTATGCTATGATCAAAATCCCGTAGATACTGGTTGCATTTAGGCTTATAATAATGTTTAAGGACCATGAAAAGCTATTGATAAAAATTAGTGCTGGAGGTTTTACTTTTAGGCTATATTTTTAAATTCTGGAACTTGTAAACAATTACCCTTCATCGTTGGAGGGGTAGAGCCAATTGGACTAAGTCCTGACACAATATGCGTAGTAACAAGGATCAGGCAAGCATTTAAGTTTTCGTTTTTTTTTTTTTACAAATGTCCATTTTCCTGGTTCCTAACCTTATGTCTTATCTGTTTATTTTAATGTTAACTTCAAATTGCAACTGATAAAAAATAGGTACCCTTCAGCTTCGGCTGCGACCGCCAGAAATTAACAAGTTTCCATAAATTGGTATACAAATAAGCCAGGCCCGTAGCCAGGATTTTTTTTTTTTTGGGAGGGGCCAAGACCAAATTTTACATGCATCCGTAGTAACTCACCTGTGAGGCTGTCAATACAATGACCATCCAACGAAATTTTTTTTTGGGGGGGGGGCATGGCCCCCTTGGCCCCCCTCCCCTTGGGTACGGGCCTGAACTAAGCAGGGCTGCCAGATCCAGCGAAATTCAAAACCGGACAAGAGCTATAAAGTCATTTTACCTATAGAGTTAATTTTTTTTTCTGAAACTCTAATTTTACCATGTTAAATTTGAATTTTCTGTCAAAAAAATACAAATTTAATTTTTCTTTAGATTACGGGAAGTGACTAAACTCAAAATTGTGAAGTTAATGAAAAATGAAAGAAACATAGTTTCTATTTTGCGGTATAGAAACTATGTTTCTTTCATTGTCGTTTGCGGTATTGGCGTTGGCTAAAGAAGTATATAATAATTATTATTATTAATTATTACATAATTTAGTAATAAATATTATTATTTTTTGAGTAATCCCTAAAAACCGGACAATGCATTCTCCGGTTCAGCAACAAATTTTCAGCCGGACAAACCATTGAAAAACCCTCGTCCGGGTGTAAACTGGACATCTGGCAGCCCTTATTTGAAATAAGTGAGGACATGAGTAGGCCTATTACCCCAAAATCCCACAGAAAAACCTAAAAAATGGTTGATCCCAGAAATTGCTCGGAATAGTATTATTTAACACGGAATTCTGGGGTAAACTACGGAAGCAGGCCCGTACCCAAGGGGGGGGGGGGCAAGGGGGCCATGGCCCCCCTCTAAATTTGATAAAAAGTAATAAATAATGTAAGAAATTTAGCTAAAACTACTAAAATCACTACGGATGTACCTATCATTTATAAAAAATTTTGTTCTTGCCCCCCCCCCATAATTAAATCCTGGGTACGGGCCTGCACGGAAGGTGGCTGCTGAGTGACTAGGGTTGCCAACTTTTTTCCCCCGAAATAAAGTAGGCTACATCTGACTTTTGAGAAGGAAAATAAAAAGTACAGCATAAACAAAAAATAACAAAAACTTAGAGTTTTAGAAAAACTTGTTATAACAACCCGAATTAGTAAAACCCAAATAATCGTTAAGAAATTAACTTTGTCTAAGAAACCCACTTGTGTTAGTATAAAACCCTGAGCGCTTTCGGCAAGAACTGCCATCTACAGAGGGAAACCCACTAGCATTTGAGACTTGCTCAACTCGAGGAGAAGATGCAACATTTGCAGAGTTGAGCAAGTCTCAAATCGCAGATAAGGTGTAACTGTGCTAGTGGGTTTCCCTCTGTAGATGGCAGTTCTTGCCGAAAGCGCTCAGGGTTTTATACTAACACAAGTGGGTTTCTTAGACAAAGTTAATTTCTTAACGATTATTTGGGTTTTACTAATTCGGGTTGTTATAACAAGTTTTTCTAAAACTCTAAGTTTTTGTTATTTTTTGTTTATTAAAATGAGATACCACGAAGTCACGAGTAATCTAATTATTTATGTTAAAAAGTACAGTATTTAAAAAAAGAGTACCTACTTAGTACTAGTATATTTTTACTGTAAAATGAGTCAAAATCACGCCGAAAATACACTTAACATTGTATTGTAAATCAGGGGAGTTCGAATTACGAGCTATTTACTATTTAAAACAATATGTTTTTGAGGTTTTCGCAGAATTTAATAATTAACAGATTCTTATTTTTTTGAATGCTACTAAAACCCTCTGCAGACGGCAAATCAGCAATTCTGGAAATTCGCACTCAAATTCTAACTATTTTCATTTGAGCGAGACGGTCTTTTCATTTGCGTAAATTCCCAAAATTACTGGGGGGGGGGGGGCTTTAGGGCCCCCATAGTTTTGCCAGTGGGTCTTTTCTTAGTCAATGTCCCTAAATTTACGTTTTTTTTTCATTTAAAAAAATATTTGGCTTCTTACATGTTTCAGAAAAAGTGTATTTTTGCGTACTCTAAATGACTTTCAGTTTGTTGAGTACACATACATGAAAAAGAGTACAATACTCTGAAATGGAGTACGGTTGGCAACCCTAGGCTGCTCTGCAGTGTGAAGTTGAGGCATCCCTACTCCCTAGGCAAACTATAATCAGATAAAGGCCCAGTCAGCAGAACTGCCAAGCTACGCAAATAGTGCTGACCAACATTAAATACTGTGGCACTAAACGTGTACACAGCAAGTCAGCAATTCTTCGAAAAATTTACAAGTAGGTAGCCTGCAAGCACTGCTGTCTGCCATGGGCTACCTTATTAGTCCAGTCAAACGCTTTACATTATTAATTTGGAACTCCTAGTAGTAGTAACAGTGTTCGTCGGGTTAATAACGACTTAGACCTCATATTTGGGCCCCTAGAGCGACCCCGACTTGACTGTCCTATGCCAGCCCATAGGACAGTGGACCTCCTGATTATAGTGGATTCCGAACCACATGGGAAACACAGTGAAGTCACACGATTAGTTCGGAGGTGACCAGGACAAGTCCTACCATGTTTCCCTACCGTCACTGTGCACACGACCAAGTTATCTGCAGCTTTGAACCTGCTCTGGTCCGCTGGATTCAACTTGGTATGGCGGCCGGCCTTGGAACTCCTAAGTTACATTTTAGACCAGGCTAACAGATTCTTGAAACTTAAAACCCGGTCATGAGTCAAACATTTTTAATGGACTAAGACTGATTTCAGCATAAAACTGGTTTTACCTACATCATAATAGCATATAAATATTATTTATAAAATTTTCGCAACTTCTCATTTCTTAATGTTTAATGGACCATAAGTAAGAAGGTACTTACCGATAATGCCTTTGAAAATTAACTTTCAACAGTTTACAGTAGCTGTAGCTCAATGAGGTTCTGTAGGGACAGTTTTAGTCACTAGGTTCGCTGATGACAAACCGATATCCATATTATTCAAAATGGCCGCCGTTTGCATGTGAAAGCTAAGCTCTTAGGCGCCCATTCCATTGACCGGCTAGGGCTATTTCCAAAAACAGTGACGTGGTAGCAGACATTCAAAACTTAGGTTGCGTTTCTACCGATCTCGCATTGCAGAATGCAAATGACATTGACGGAAATTAGAATTTTTCTTTTTATAGAAATCTATTAAAATGTTTGTAATTAACATATCCCATGAAGCCATTTTTTAATTTTAGTTTGTTTGTTTGTGATTTTACTGTATGATCATTGATCAATTTTAACTATGGCATAGAGGAAAATAAACATTTCCGTCAATTCTGCAATGCGAGGTCGGTGGAAACGCCACCTAAGTCATGAATGTCTGCTACCACGTCACCGTTGTTGGAAATAGCCCTAGCCGGCCAATGGAATGGGCACCATAGCATCTAATTAATTCTTTTAATCTTTTTTATAATATTTTTACTATGCCTGGACCTTATTTCGCTGCATATAATTTAATATATATATTCTCCATGATGTATAGAAAAATATCACTTTAAAATAATACGTAATTAAAAATCATTTTAAAATAGTATTGAGGCTAATGGAAAAATCAACGCTTTGATATCATTGCAACTGGTGCTGCCATCTACAAAATGACGTCACAAATGAACCCATTATAAAAAATTTTTTTGGTATCTCTTAAAGTTAAACCCCTCAAATGAAACAATTATCTCCACTTTTCTAAAAAACCGGACATTTTCGGGTCCGAACAATTCTGGTTGTTACATACAAAACGATGAAAGGAAAACAACGAAACGAATTTTCTGTATTTGTGCCATCCAAGCTAGGCATATGACATGAAAGTTGAACGAATTAAATGTTAAAGTTTTGTTAAGGTCAGGGGCGGTTTTTGCCTCAAATATAGGTGGGGGGGGGGGGGAGGGTCAGCGGGCAGGTTCGGTGGAATATAACATTAAAAATCATAATTATTTTTAATTCCCACTGTAAACCCATTGTTATCTGGAGTAAGAAAGAAAGGGAGATAATTGTCTTTATTTTCCATATAGGCGAATTTTGGGCCTTTCGGCCCACTCTAACAATTAATCCATAAATATGTAACCCAAGAGTAAGTTAATTTTTTTTGGGGGGGGTCCGGACCCTCTGACCCCCCTTTAAAATCCGCCCTTGGTTGTGGTCTGGCTCCAAAACTAAAACAAAAATCCGACCCCGCCTTAATCAATTGGCCTATTAATACTCCAATTTTCATTGGGGCCCATTCGGACAGCCATAAGGGGGGGGGGGGCTGAATTTAGTAAATTATCTATTGCATGTTAATTTTTTGATTTGATTTGATTTTGAAGGTAATGTTCCGACGACCCTAAAAGATGATTTCCCTATTTTCAAAGTTCCATTTTTTTTAGAACAATTAACCTTCTTCTTCGGCAATTATTTATTCAGAGTAATAAGGAAAAGTATGAACCTTGATAGGCGCACCTTCCCAGGTTTTCAAGGAATGATTTACTGATTTCAGACTGAATTATTTCGCATACAAAAATTTACTTTAATAAAATTAATTTCCTGTGACACAATACATTATAAGTGAACAGAAGAATCCGGTCTAATAGACCGTGGTTGATTTGAAAGTTGGCTTCCAAACGTTTCATCAACAACTGCGGTCGACATCTTCAGGTGTCGGAGTGTCACTAACGATGTCGACTGCAGTTGTTGACGGAACATTTGGAAGCCTACTTTCAAATCTACCACGGTCTATTAGCCCGGATTCTTCGGTCTACTTATTAGACTCCGGCCGCGAAAGCCTTCGTTATTATACAATCCATTATTTTATACATATTACATAATTTTATTATGTACGTTGTTCAATAGTATAGCCTATACAAGATAAAGTGACATTTCAAAATTCTAATTTACACTGATGAGAATGAACTTTCGCTCTCCGTCCCCATTTGACGCAATGAAAATCTGGTAAACCTATATATAATGAAATATTTAGAGACCACCCTTGGAGTGTAAAGTCACTACAATTAAATTCGGAAGGACAAAAAATTGAATAAAATTACATAAAACATTATTATATTAAATCTTATGTCTTCCCCTGTAAACTATAAACTGCTGTTAATATCGCAAAACCATCCTATTTCGGAACTATTTTTTTTTTCTTCAAAAAAGGGAGACCCCCCCCCCCCCCGTTTGCAGCAATACAATTTTTTTTAATTACACCATAGTATTAGGCTTCCGCCATCAGCTTTCTTGCAGCCCAATACAACACATAATCTGGTATACCTCTGCTACTGACAAGAGCTGGCACGTCTTAAGATGTTTTCTGTCCATCTCTTCCCGGGTGTCGCATAAAGGGCAGAAAGGCTCCGTTGCTACACCTATGCGGTGAAGTATTCCTCTGTGAGCTTTGTAAAATATACGCTACTGCTGTAAAAATTGGTAAAATCCTGGCTACGGCCTTGGTGCAGGTTATCAAAAGTGTCAATAATTAGACTAGTTTACTAGGGCGCATCGGATGCTACGTAAATTGACTAAATAACAAAAAAACAATCATAAGAAACTAAAATAGGGAAGAACAGTGGAACAAAACCGACCTCATATAAAGGGCCTCGTATGACTGACCACCTGATAAGCTAAGCATGGCTGTATTGATACCTTATGGTATTGTTAGCAACAGAGGCGAGATTGTTGATTAAATATGGACACACATGACCGTTGCTTGAGTGGAACTATTAAAAGATTATGCGTTCCACCATACCTATACCCCAACAGCGCGTTCGTCCACGCTTTGTAGTTTAGGCCACCCAGACTCTGAACTATTTTTTTAACCACACTACGCTACTGATCAAGCCACCTTAAACATGAGTCATAACCCAGTAGCTCCTTATCGTATGTTATGTCGACGTGATTTCTCAAAGTTATTTTTAGCATTCCCACTAACACATGATTGGACTTCGAGAACTTTGAGGAGTTATTACATAGGTTTCCAGCTCATGTAAATTTGACACCCAGTCTATTCGCATTGCGGCTGTCAATATTAAACTGCAACTTGTGTGGTCTACTGATCTTGTTTATAGATAAAGAAATATTGCTTACTTATTTATGCGTCTGGATATATAAGGAAAGCATTGTGAAGGTCTAAATTTTCCCAGGAACCACAAATTCCAGAAAGTTGTATTTAATTATCATTGATATATGCATTTCTCTGTCCTGCAGGTCCTGCTTGATATGCCTTCCACCCGTGCAGACGCGAGTTTCTCATTGCACAGGGTGGATGGCCTATCAAGCAGTCTTGTTCTTATGTACTTATATTTTATTGTCGTTGCATTGAAAATTGGTATCAATGAAAATATTCGGTAGCCTAATGTTTTGGAGGAATACATTTTTACTTTACTTTACTTCAAAAAAAAAAAAAAAAAATACTTAATAAGTAACAAACTTGTTTCATCAGAGTGGCCATGTTTTTATATAATGGCCGATAAATTTAACTCTTTCGTAATTTATTTCTTTTAAAAGGCTAATTGCATACAAACAATTGAATGGGGGGGGGGGGCTCAGAAATTTCATTGGATATTAAATAGTAGTTCTTATTTTTCCTCTCAAAATCCGATTCAATCTATTGTCAAGACATTTAATTTCGGGGGGGGGGGGGGGGGCTGGACCCCATGGACCACCCCGTTGGGCACGGCTATGCCTACACTAAAAGCTTGACTTACTTGACTTAAGTTGGCGCTGTCAGCCCTGGGGGACTTTTGGCCGCATTTCATAGGAAATAATTTCCCTATGGTTAAATTTGAGATCCCTCGAGGGGGGGGGGGGTGCTCCTCAACATATTTAAAACCGCTTAAAACTCTGAAGGTAGAAATCATCGATAGAAAGGTTCCGCAGAAAAAATTTTTTTTTTGTCATTTTTCATGAAAATTGAGTTATTTTATGATATAACTATCAAGGGGCAAGTGACCCACCGCATTTTGTTAACATTAATGACGACTACAATATATGTGAATTTTAAAGAAATCGTTGGAGCCGTGTTTGAGAAATAATTTTTTAGACGTTTTTTTGGAGTTTTTTGAGAATAAAACCCCCCCAAATTAAGTTAACCCAAAATAAAAAAAATTTCTCGAGGTATGATTTTTGTGAACCTATATATGCAAAATTTCATCAAAATCGGCCAAGTAGTTTGCCCGGAAATCGATGAACAGACAGACAGACATACATACAGACAGACATTTCGTAAAAACTACTTTTTTGGGTTCCTGGGACCTCAAAGCGTGTAAATCCGTTGAAATCTCGGAATCGAAAATTTCGACCATCACTAAGCTTTCCTTATACCAAGGCCGCAGGCAAGGGGGGGGGGGCTTATTGGGCTGCAGCCCCCCCCCCCCCCCCGAAATGAAAACTTTTGAAAAACATTTCCGCCGAGGGAGACCCTCGGGCCCCCCTGTTTGCAGATATATGAATATGCATGCCTTTGTAAGCTTTGCTGCTGTACAACCCCACTGTTTTGCACTTATATGTGGATTTTTTTCCCCGGGGGAGGCCCCCCTCTGGTTTAAATGCAATATTATTTCCATGAGTAAGTATTCCGTTGTAAGCTTTGTAAAATCTATCTTTTGCTGCTGTTAAAATGCGTAAAACCCCAAATATTGTGTGTCAGTGTTCGCACCAAAACTAAGTCCGCCTAGAAATTGGCGTTTGGTGTGCCTATGCTATCATATATACTCAGTAACAACATAACCTCAAAAGAATACACTAGATACAATTGAATTCAAGAAATTTTTTTTACACTGGATAGGATCACAGTTGCCGCAGCCACCCCCGAAAAAAAATCCTGGCTACGGGCTTGCCTTATACTACGTATAAATTGGAAAGCAATAAGATTTAAGGCTATTACTGCTTATATGACCTGTAGTTATAGTTATACAGTAGAACCTCTTTAATTCGAACCCCTGTAGTTCGAACGCCCAATAATCCCAACGCCGCCATGAAATAAATAAAAATAAATACTGTGCTGCACATGGCCGTAGCCAAGGGGGGGGGGTTCAACCCCCCCCCCCTCCCGAAATGAAATGGCTTCATACTAGATAGAATTGCCTGAATCGGATTTTGAGAGCAAAATAAAAACCACTATGTAATACCCAATGAAATTTCTACCCCCCCCCCCACCGAAAAAAATCCTGGCTACGGCCTTGGTGCTGTACATCCTACTCGTGAGTTAGACTAGTTAGAGTACTGCTGAGCAAGAGTGTCCGAAAGAAACATTCTTCCTTCATCAGACGCGCGCTATACGGTTTTTGTAACATGATAAACCACTTTATTGTACATGAAACCAACTTTTAGTAGGTAATATACGTACATTACATGTGAAAATCACAATGCTTTCTATAATCCGAACACCCCCCCCCCCCCCCCCCCGGTCACAGTTAGTTGGGATTGAAGAGCTTCTACTGTACTAAGTAAGTTAACGTCGGGGCTGCAGAATTTGAGTCAAAATTTAAGTTGTTTTCCTCTTTTTTGTCTTTGTTGACTTTCACAGGTACCGTAGGGGGGGGGGGGCAATGTATACATCCTGGTCCACTACTTTAACAGAAATAAATTTAAAGTCATTATTTTAGTTTATTTAAGTTAGACCGTTCCCAGCATTTTAAAAAACCTAATATTTCTATAGAGCTCTACCGCTAAGTAGATAGATCTACTAGTACTAGTAGAGATTGCCGCGCAATCATCTTAACTTCCGGAGTTCCGTCGAAAATTGGATCACTGGCACATGATGCCTATACTAGCTTACGACAGGGGAATGGAATCAACGGATACAGAGTATGAACACATTGACCCCAATACCGTTATGTTATTCGTGGTATTTAATTGTGATGAGTAAACAAAAAATAATAAGTATAATAATCATAAAGCTTGGTATACTTTTGTTTATCTTTTTTTTAGATACGCCTTATAGAATTAGGCTTCCGTTATCAGCTTCCTAGCAGCACAATGCTGAATCTGACTCATGATGTAGCGTCTGCTAATGACTGCAGCAGGGCCCGTTCATGACGAGAGATCCAGTGGAAAATTTAGGGGGGCGGGGGGGTCACAAGTTTTTTGGAACTATAAAATTTATTTGTTTGAAAGTTGAGTTTTAATCAATTTTTATTACTAGGTGTCTAGTAGTAGTATGGTTGTACACAGTCCCAGGCCACGATGTGGGTCCATAGGACAGGGGGCCTCCTGATTATAGTGGATTCCGAACCACTTGGGAAACACAGTGAAGTCACACGATTAGTTCGGAGGTGACCAGGACAAGTCCTACCATGTTTCCCTACCGGCACTGTGCACACGACCAAGTTATCTGCATCTTTGAACCTGCTCTGGTCCGCTGGATTCAACTTGGTAAGGCGGCTGGCTTACTAGGTGTCTTAAGCATTTACTAATTTAGGGTGTCATGACCCCCCCCCCCCCCCGTGGATTCGCCATTGGTTCATAACATTATTTCTGAGGATCCCTTCATGGATCTCCGACAGTGGACTAGCAGGAGATAGATAGCGACGCAGGGACGGTTTCAGAAAAAGTTTTCGGGGGGGGGGGCGGTGACCTGAAAAATATCGCGTTTCCCTTACTTGAGTAACAATTTCTCTTCATTTCCTTCAAAAGTCCATTCTATCTAGTATAAAGCTATTTTTCTCGGGGGGGGGGGGCTACCGCCCCCCCAAGGATCCGTCCCTGTAGCGACGTAGCGTAGCAAAGAGGAAGATTAGGGTCTGCACTTGCTGACTTGCATGGAATCTCCCCAGGGGCGTAAAGTTGGGGGGGGGGGCACGGTCCAACTGCCCCCCCCCCCGCCAGCCTCGAGCATTTAAAGACGGGGTTCATACTTCATGGTCCCCTTTGCAGCAATATGAACATACTTAAGCATTCCTTTTTTAACTTTGTAAAATCTACAGCTATACTTTACAACTATTAAAATGCGTAAAACCCTACTATTTTCCTGTTATATTTTCAATTTTTCCATAAATCCTGCCTGAGGACGTCATAAGGTCTACTTAGTTTTGCACCGCCATCATTCTAAATCTTAAACTTTACGCCTCTGAATCTCCCTCCCTACACCTGTTCGGCCAGAGCCGAAAGGGATTTTTCGTAATACTTTACGACTCATTAACCTTCTCAAAATCCAAATATACTATGCCATACTTCAAAGAAAATAAAATTGACAACCCTCCCCACAGCCGGTAAGGTTCCGACCCCGCACTTGTACACTGTACTGTATTAACTCAAGCGTAACAAGAGGGGGGGGGGGGGCGCCATAATGGGCAAAAAATAGTCAATTTCAATATTACGTTACATCAAAAATTGCAATATAAAACTAATGAAACATTTATAAATTTCTAACTTTTACCGAAGTCCACGTAGTTTGCCACAAATCGACAAACGGACGACAGGTATTTCGTTAAAGCCACGTTGCTGGGTCCCTGATACCTCAAATCGTGTAAATCTCAAAATCGAAATGTTTGACCATCACATATTCAAAATCCTCACATCTTGATTGCATTACAGGCCGAAATGTTTAATGCGGCCGTTCCGACGACTCTTACCTCTCTTAAAAAAATTATTTTACTAATTTTTATGAAGATACCCTTTTGGCGAAAGTAAAAAAATCGCATTTATCTAATTTGAATAGACCGAAATATATTATATTCGCAACCTTTTGTTAGCGTTGAATTTTACTGAAATGCCACTAATTTCCTTAAATTGCTTCGACACCGTTTTTTAGAGAAAACTTTCTACACTGTCACTAACTCACTGATGCACTAACACAATCACAATGACAGAACTACTTGATTATGACGATTTTACATTATACTTTCTTTTGTCTACTTTACCAGAAATATTGTATATTTATTATTTATTGCTTTCCCATTTATACGTAGTATAAGGAGAGCTTAGTGATGGTCGAAATTTTCGATTCCGAGATTTCAACGGATTTACAAGTTTTGAGGTCCCAGGAACCCAAAAAAAGTGTTTTTTACGAAATGTCTGTCTGTCTGTCTGTGCGTCGATTTCCAGGCAAACTACTCAGTCGATTTTGATTAAATTTGGCATGTAGGTTCACAAAAATCATACCTCGGGACCATTTTTTTTATATTACAAGCATGCACTATTGGTAGGTTAAGGAAAAGAAACAAAATGCATCTTAATTCAGATAAATGTTTATTGAATTATAGGCCTTAGGCCCTTAATGCTGTAATTATAATAATACTAATCAATTAATTATTCATTTTTGACGCTTAAACAGTAATAGTTACACGAAAGAAAGGTAAATTTAAAGTATTCATTGATTTATGATAGTAACGATTATGAAAAGTACATGAAAAAATGTGAGTCTTTATCAATACTGTGCTATGGTAGCTGGCCGCCACCAGCCAATACCACAGTGGTGTTATTGTTGTTAATATTTCTACGACAGCAACAGTAGATGCAGAGGCAGCAGCAGAAAAGGGGAACCAAAACTCCCAATGCAATTAAAGCGACAACACCTCCCGCCATTTGTTCGCCCTCATCCCAACAGTAAGCAACTTGCAGCAACATGAAAAACGCTGCAACGCTGAAGCTACGTGCAGTAGGATTCATCTTAGAAATCTGAAAAAAAAGAAAAAGAAATTATAGGGGAGAAACTAAGGCTTTCATAATAATTTAAAAGGCGCCCATTCCACCGACCGGCTAGGGCCAAGCCCCTACACCTCCATATGATTTGCTTGCGGAAGTGGGGACCAATAGAAGATCCGCCATCTTTTGGCCTCAATTTTTCGCGCCAAATGAAACTATAGTTATGGTACCTGACGTAAAATGTTTAAAACAAAAAAAAAAGTGTCTTTATTAAAAATTTAGGCTGTCTAACTTCATTATTATAATTAATATGCTTTTCCAAAATAGCTGAAAATTATGTGGATTAAAAATAAACAATAGCATCAAAAAAGTTCAATCATCCAAAACAGCAACTTTACTGTACCC
The DNA here is from genome assembly GCA_963971405.1 of Psococerastis gibbosa. Taxonomy (NCBI): domain Eukaryota; kingdom Metazoa; phylum Arthropoda; class Insecta; order Psocodea; family Psocidae; genus Psococerastis; species Psococerastis gibbosa. Next base: position 30,378,430 of record OZ020491.1, read on the forward strand.
TATGAAATTTAAAATGTAGCAAATGCAAAATTAAATTATAGGCAATAAGAACAGGGCAACAGAAAGGTATTTTCTCTTAGTTTTTAAATAAAATACAGAATACCACCTGCTGTGAGCCTAAAAATGGCGGAAATCAAATGACCATGCGACACTAGCGCCAATGGTACTTCTAGTATATTATATTAGAAGTTCTTTGGCTAGGGCAATTTACAAAAACGGGGACGTGGTAGCAGACATTCAAGACTTAGGTGTCGTTTACACCGACCTCGCATTATATTATAGAAATCTATTAAAATGTTTGTACTTGTAGCTTGTCGAAGGACGATGCAATTGAATAGGCAGTGTAGACTTGAATTGGTTTGTATTGCAGTGCTTCGACTCAAGTTAGAGTAATTTAACACACAGTGGTTACAATATGAGCTGTGAGACGAGAACGATACATGCTTACAATTAATATTGAATTTGATCCAGCCTGCTTCCATATAGAAAAACCAACTCTGTGTCCACAGCTAAAGGAGCTGATGAGACACAGAGGGTAGATTAAAGATATTATTGAATAAGAGAAATAAATACGTAAAAGGAAGATTGAGGAATATTGAATTATCTGAATGTGAACAGCGCCATCTAACGGGAAAAAGGTGAAGCTGGAAGCAGACTGGTTATTACACATGTGGGACTAAGTGGTCCCCACATTACCCCCCTCCTAAGACTGGAAGTCGGAGAAATGTCGTGGAACGTGGATGTGACGACCTGAGCGAGTGGTGCGAGTCGGTGGTGTCGGCACGACGTCAGTGGCAGGAAGTGGTGAGGAGATCTTCTCCTGAGGTTTATCTTGAGCAGGATGCTGATGCGGGGGGTTGATCGTAGACTGGTGAGACGGTTCGTCTGTACTGGCATTAATGTAGGCCGGCTTGACCCTGTCCATTGACACAGTAACCGCACGACCGCGGCTTGAAATCGTAACTGTTTTGTCGGTGCGACTTAACACAGGGAATGGTCCCGCATAAGGACGTTCGAGGGAAGCACGGACGTGGTCTTGTCTCACGAAAACGTGCGTGGCCTTGGCAAGGTCTTGTGGGATGAATGTTTGATGAGCCCCGTGTCTCTTGACGCGAGTGGGGCGTAGTGAGTCGAATTTCCTTCGAAGTGAGATGAGAGTGTCCGCCGGACTCTGATTTGAAGGAGGAGTTGTCAGCATCTGTCCTGGTAGTCTTAATGGTTCACCATAGACCAGATCTGCTGGAGAAGCTTGAAGATCTTTCTTAAGAGTGGCGCGCATGCCCAGTAAAACTAGCGGAAGGGCTTCCGTCCATTTGTCATTGGCATGACACATAATGGAGGCTTTGAGTGAGCGGTGCATACGCTCTACCATGCCGTTGGATGCAGGGTGGTAACTGGTAGTCCGTGCATGGTGAAATCCGCATAATCGGGCCAGGTCAGCAAACAAATGGCTCTCAAACTGTCGGCCGCGATCTGTAGTAATTGTCTCCGGGCACCCAAACCGGCTGATCCAGCAGGAAATGAGGGTTCTGGCGACGTTTTCGGCGGTGATGTTCACCATAGGAACGGCTTCCGGCCATCGCGTGAAACGGTCAACGAGTGTTAACAAATACGTGTAGCCTTCCGACGGTGGTAATGGGCCTACAATGTCGAGGTGTATGTGCTGAAACCGTCGGTCAGGCTGAGTAAAGGTTCCAATCGCAGTGAGGGTGTGTCGATGTATCTTGGACAATTGACAGTTGACACACAGACGAGCCCAAGCGCGGCAATCCTTACGGATAGAAGGCCATATGTAGCGTTGGGCAACCAGGTTAGCAGACGCTGCTATTCCTGGGTGATGTAGGCTGTGTAGGTGCTCGAAAAGTTGTCGACGTAATGGTTTGGGCACAAATGGGCGTTGTATGTCTTGACTAGAATCGCACGTAAGGACTGAATCAGAGCCCGGAATGGGAACATCAACGAGGATGAGGGACGTCTTTCTACTGGACCGAAGCTCTTTGAGTTCTCTGTCGTCTTTCTGAGCAGAAGAAAGTTGCTCAGGAGATACGGGAGTAGAGATTGCTTCGATTCTTGAGAATGCATCAGCGGCCATGTTGTCCTGCCCAGCGATGTATTGGATGTCCGTGGTGCGTAAAACCGAGTCTGATATGGCTTTCTCTGCGAGGGCCCGCAGTCTCCGGAGAAAAGAGCTGGGAGTTTTGTCCCCTATGTCTTCCGACATTAGTAGCTGAATGCGACTGCTTGCTGGAAGACTCATTCGTTGGATTAACTGCGTTTTTAGCTCAGTGTATGGGTTTACTGGTACTGGGGCAGCTAACAAATCTGAGATCTCGCTGAGGGTACTTTGGTCGAGCGCTGAAAGGACGTGGTAATATTTCGTCGTTTCCATTGTGACCCCAGCAAGTGCGAACTGAGCCTCCGCTTGAGTGAACCACAGTGCCGGTGACAGGTTGGCCGACTGTGTCCAGAAGGGTGGAAGCTTGACCGAGACTGCCATCGTACTAGCAGGGCCTGTCATCTTGGTTGTAGCCGTGGGTGTCGGTGTTGTGGCTGTAGCAGTTGTAGCTGTAGCGGTTGTAGCTGTAGCGGTCGTAGCTGTAGCGGTTGTAGCTGTAGCGGTCGTAGCTGTAGCGGTTGTGGCTGTGGTCTGCGGCATCTTGCAGGTTGTGGCTGTGCTGCTGCGGTGAATGTAGCTGCTCCGGGGTGGTTTCCACCGCCTATGGCCGGATGAGACGTTCTGGAGGCTGGAACTGGAACTGGAACTGGCTGGAAGCTGGAACTGGCTGGAACTGGAGCTGGCTGGAACTGGAACTGGCTGGAACTGGAACTGGCTGGAACTGGAACTGGCTGGAACTGGAGCTGGCTGGAACTGGAGCTGGCTGGAACTGGAACTGGCTGGAACTGGCTGGAATTGGCTGGAACTGGAATTGGCTGGAACTGGAACTGGCTGGAACTGGAGTCTGGAAGGCTGCTTGTTCCGTTGTCGAGGGTCACCAATGTAGCTTGTCGAAGGACGATGCAATTGAATAGGCAGTGTAGACTTGAATTGGTTTGTATTGCAGTGCTTCGACTCAAGTTAGAGTAATTTAACACACAGTGGTTACAATATGAGCTGTGAGACGAGAACGATACATGCTTACAATTAATATTGAATTTGATCCAGCCTGCTTCCATATAGAAAAACCAACTCTGTGTCCACAGCTAAAGGAGCTGATGAGACACAGAGGGTAGATTAAAGATATTATTGAATAAGAGAAATAAATACGTAAAAGGAAGATTGAGGAATATTGAATTATCTGAATGTGAACAGCGCCATCTAACGGGAAAAAGGTGAAGCTGGAAGCAGACTGGTTATTACACATGTGGGACTAAGTGGTCCCCACATACTTAACACATCCCATGACGCCATTTTTTAATATTAGTAAATTTGTTTGTGATTTTACTGTATGATCATTGATCAATTTAAACTATGGCATAGAGGAAAATAAACATTTCCGTCAATTCTGCAATGCGAGGTCGGTGGAGACGTCACCTAAGTCTTGAATGTCTGCTACCACGTCACCATTGTTGGAAATAGCCCTAGCCGGTCAATGGAATGGGCACCTAAGCCGAATGCGATTTTTCTAAACCAGTTTAAGGGCAAACCGGATGCGCCGATATTACATTTCTGTGCAAACTTCAATTTCTCATGAAATATCGAACGTACAACAATGAAAAAATTGTGAGTATCAAGAAGAATTTTTTTTCCTAATTTTGATACATGTTGTATGTTGCAATCATCAATACCGATCGGCTATAGTTAGTGAACTTGATACGCAAAAAATAACGGTCACTCAAGAGTTCATTAACTGTGGCGAATTGGGGTTAGTTAAGCCCACATACAATACATGAAAATTAGGAGAAAAAATTCTTCTTGCGACTCAGCATCTTTTCATTGTTCTGCGTTCCATATTTCATGAGAAATTGAAGTTTGAACAGAAAATGGAATATGGGCGACTCCTGTTGGCACTTAATGAATTTCACACAGGCACAGTTGTTACCTTCACGAACTCTTATCTCATATTTAGGGCTGCCAGAATTGTCAGACATAAAGCCGAGATGCATTAAGCTTAAAAAAAAATTGGTAAAATTTTTTGGTAGGCATAAGGGCTACCATCTTCTTCAAATTTTTTTTTAATGGTTCCCACATTTTAAAGTATTCGCACAAAAAATTTTTAAGGAATGAGTCATATTCCTTAGAAATAGAAATGGAAGTACAGCAGTAGGCTATGAAATGCATAGAAGATATCGTTGCTCAGTGCCATTGAATATATAACACCATATATAATGTAATATATAACACTAGAACACTAGTGTTATACCGTATATTCAATGCCAGTGCGCTTCCGAGTTCTGATAGCAGGTACAAGTACACATACATCAGACAAAATATACGCATGCAATATACCAAAACATCACGAACAACTCTGCTGTGGGCGTTAGCACAAATTGGCAGTCAGGGACGGGTACAGCCCGGGGGGGGGGGGGGGGGGAAGGTGGTAGTTGTGGGTAAAAGAAAGATAGAACAAACACATAATGTAGTTTCGATTAAAATCGAATAAATTAACTTAAAACGGCTTTAAGCCTATTAAATTTTTTGAGGGGGGCAGTTTCCCTCCCCTCCCTGTATCCGTCCATGCTTGCCTTATACGCATTGTATTAAATAGAACAGTTGCGAGTGAACCCGTAGGCTACATGCGTTCCTATTGGACAATAGGTACCGAAATAGATAATACTATGAGAAATTCCATGGTAAATAATTGCCCCGAGGTCAAATATCGGCTGCCTAAAGATTTCAGTGGCGTAGCCAGATTTTTTTTTTTTTTTGGTGGTCCAGTTTTCATGCAGTATGAATACCTAAAGTTTGCCCGTTTACGATAGGTTTTCAAATAGGCTGGTGTTAATAGTAGAAAAATAAGAAAACCGTCCTCATGGGCGTACGCAGCTTATAACTAGGGGCATGATCATAATTTCTCCATCCGAGGAGTCGGGGGGCCCGGGGGTCTCCCCCGGGGAAGGTTTTCCAAAAAAATAGGCCTGAAGTTGTGGAGTTTTACACATTTCTAGTTTTATAACCGTCTTGTAACCTATTCAAACAATGTTTATGTTACACAGCCGAAGAATAGTAGACCTATTGCAAGAAAGAGGGGCCCGGGGGTCTCCCTCTTTTGGAAAAGAATAGGCCCAAAACATTGGAATTTACGCAATTTGAAAGCAGTTATGCTCATATTTTAAATAAATGAAGAATATTACAACTAACAACACCTAACAAGGGGGGGGGGGGCGAGGGCTACAGTGGGGATTTTTTTTTTTAAAAGATAAGCCTGAATTTTTTATTTTTTTTTATAAAAGGTTAATAGCATACAAACAATTCAATTAATGTATCCGATTGACCTCTTCAGTCGCCTCACTAAGTTACCTAATAGGTACTTGTGTCGAGTTACGACACGTCTCCGATCGCATGGCGTTTAGAGACTCGCACAAGTACAAGCACGCTACCACCTGACCATCGAAGTCGAAATAGTTTGTCGGCAAAAAAAAAAGACGATAACATTATTAACAAAACTGGAAACAGGGGGACCTGGGACTTTTTTGAATAAATATCTGAAAAATTTTCTGCTTTGCGATTTTTTTTGGAGGGGGGGGGGGTCTGGTACCCGCTGACCCCCCCTTGGCTACGCCACTGATAGATTTTCCCTATCCTAAAGCAGTTAATTAATCGATGGGACAATTGCTCAGTGTAGAATGATATAATACAATAGTAATAATATTAAAATATTAAAATAATAATACTACACGTTCGGATTATCCAAATAATAATATAATAGTATATCGACCTGAAATCATTTGAAAAATACAAATTCAAATACATTTAATAAAATAAATAAATTTCCGACACCTAACCATAATATTAAAAAATATTTTTCACTCAAAACTAAGTCCGGTTTTTTTTTTTTTAGTAATTTTTCAAGAAAATGGTTTTTATTTATTTTAAACGCTGAAGCAAATTAATTATCAATGTGGATGCGAATTAGTATAGTATAATGCCTAGTTGCCTTGTTTGCATTAGTAAGTACTACAATATATTGTGGATCGAAAAGAAATCGTCAAAGCCGTTTATGAGAAAACCTTTCTTTATTCGTTATGTAGGCTGGTTTTTTTTAGGTAGGCGATAAAACCGCCCAAAATCAAGTAATAAAAAAAAATTAAAATAATACACCTTGATAAGATTTTGGTACACAGGACCAATGTCGCTTGGAAAACGTGGGAAAACACCTTAAGACGTGCCCAGCTCTAGTCAATAGCAGAGGCTCACCAGATTTTTGTGTTGTATTGGGCTGCAAGAAAGCTGATGGCGGAAGCCTAATGCAATGTTTAATTATTAATAATAATATAAATAATTTATAAATATATAAATAATAATAATTTAAAAAATAATAATAATAATATTTTTGTGAACCTAACTTACAAGCTGAATTCCATCAAACTCTATCCAGTAGTTAGGCCCCAAATTGAGTAACAGACAGACAAACATTTCGTAATTTCGTAAAATCCACTTTTTGTTGTTGTTCCTGGGACCTCAATACGTCTTGGAATCTCGAAATAGATCATTTTGACGAAGCTTCCCTAAAACTAAAGTATAAATAAGAAAGCAAGAATCGAATATAATAAGTTTCTATTAATTTTCCTACTTCGTTTGTGCTTACTGCTTAAAGAGGACATGCCACGCAGAAAATTAGCACCCCGAAGTATGTTGTTTTTATTGACCTTTTATTACTTTCCAATTTATGTGAAGTATAAGGAAAGCTTTGTGATGGTCGAAATTTTCGATTCCGAGATATCAACGGATTTACACGTTTTGAGGTACCAGGAACCCAAAAAAGTGGTTTTCACGAAATGTCTGTCCGTCGCTCTGTCTGTCTGTTCATCGATTTCCAGGCAAACTACTCAGTCGATTATTATGAAATTCGGCATGTAGGTTTAAAAAAATCATACCTCGGGACAATTTTTTTATTTGGGCCTAACTCAATTTGGGGGGGTTTTATTCTCAAAAAACTCCAAAAAACGTCTAAACAAATTATTTCCAAAAAACGGCTCCAACGATTTCTTTTAAATTCACATATATTGTAGTCGTTATTAATGTTGACAAAATGCGGGGGGGGGGGGGGGGTCGCTTGCCCCTTGACAGTTTGCTTCTGGGGGTAAAAAAATAAAAATAACTAAATTTTAATGAAAAATGACTAAAAAATAATTTTTCTGCGAAACCTTTTTACCGATGATTTCTACCTTCTGACATGTTTTAGGTGTTAAATTGCATATAGAAACCGGACAGGTTACTTTCCCAAAAAACTATTTGGTTTTGTGCAAAAAAATGTTTTGTTGAAAAAATTCACGCTCAAATGCATTGCGTGCCACTATTGCTGTGTGGTAATGTGTTGATCTGACCTATCCAGTGACGTCAGGTGGACACCCCCCCCCCCCCCCCCCGAGATATCGGAAATTTAACCATAGGAAAATTATTTACCATGAAATAACTCATTTTCTCTATCTACTAATTTTGATAAATTGGAAAGCATGTTCGAGTAAACTCGGACCGGTTCTTTTTTAATTAATTAACAAACCAAGTTATTAAAGATTTGACTCATATAAGTTGCAGAAGACTACTGTTAACCTTGAACATAGCCAAAGCAGAAATTATGACGTTCAGTGCCACGTCAGCAAGACAACCAGCTGAGTCGAAGGTTCAACTCAACTTACTAAGCCATGTAAATGTGACCATATCAACAAGCGAATGAATGCATACAAATATCTTGGGGTCACAATATCCAAGGTCGTAGCGGCGTAGCCAGACATTTTCTTCAGGGGGGGGTCCATCTCACGTCACCGGAGGTGAGGTAACCTTTATTAGGTCATATGTTTAAAATTCCATTCTATCGAGTGAACGCTGAAAATATTTCGGGGGGGGGGGGGGTCCAGATGCTGGAGACCAGGATTTTTCTGGACTTCTTCGGGCAATCCTGAATCTCCAGCAATTTATAATGCACTAATGCAGTGGTACTGTACGTTGTGAAAATGACTACACACTTGTAGGTTTCAACTTTCAATAAGAAGTGGAATATACAGTATAGATTTAAGCAGAGGCGGACGCAGCAATTGCCCCCCCCCCCCCCCTCCCTTGGACAGCAGTTATATTCTTTGCCTCTAAAATCTAAGTATTACTGCACTCAAAATGCGCAAAACCTCACTATATCAGGCCTATTTGTCAAAACTTTTCTCCCGGGGGAGGCTCCCGGGCCCTTCTTATCCACAATTATATTGATTCTTTCTAATATATAAGCCTTATTGCTCTCAAAATGCGTAAAACTTCACCATTTCGGCCCTATTTTTCAACAAATTTCCATAATTATCTTGATTCTTTCTTGAGCAACTCTTATGAATTTGGGAGGAGAGGCGCCAAATTATACACCTTCGAAAACCTATCGTTACGCCACTGACAAGTGCCTCCCCCTTTTATGAGGTCTGGGACCGCCTCTGTATTTAAGAGACTATAGAGTACAGACTGAGCCAGAGAGCTGGCCCCAAATTTGGAGTAGGTACTAGGTTTTTGTCACGTACATTTATTATACACCCCAATACGGTAATGCTGACCTGGCTGGCTAGTGAGCAGGGGGGGGGGGGGCAAAATCAACCTATTTAAATGTTTTTAACTTTCTTTTTTCACCCTGACTTACTGACATTCAATACCAGGACTATCCCATTGCTATGCTAAACATAATTTAATATTTGGGCCGCGTAAAGTACCCATTAGTTCCATGATTTTCAGACCAAATCGCCATGAGATTTGGCAGTTACAAATGGCACTCACATGAGGTACCAGGAATTAGCGGAAAACCTTTTCTTTGTTATAATACAACAATTATAGGTGACAGGGGCACTAGTCACATATTATAGGCATTTAAAGGGAGTTTTGTTACTTACCCCCGCGTTGTCACTACAGAGCAAAAACATCTAGATTTGGACACTATCCCTCGGGCCTCGACAGTGCATACAAAATCTTTAGGGAAAACACTCTACATTGGAGGTCCATGTAAAGCGTAGCAAATTACCTACACCAGACTACAGTCTCCTGCAGCAGCAGGGGTTCCCAAACTTTTTTGTCCGTGGACCACCATCCATCGCTGTGGCCTGTGAGAGGAAAATCGTCAAATTCTAGGTCCTCTAGGACCAAGTAGTTTGTGGGTACATTAAATTAAATTAAATTTATTTTCTTATTTCTTACTTTGGTCCGTGGACCACACGATATATGCCTGTGGACCACCGGTGGTCCATGGTCATATAAATAAGGACTTTTTGTTCTATTACTAAGCTAACCTAGCGGAATTAGGGCTATAAAGCCTTCTGTTACACTCAACTAGGAAGGCCCGGGACCGCCTGCTTTACATGCCCTCCGAAGCATGGCCAGAAAATGTAGCAAGTGTAGGACTCGAACTAACAACCTTTCGGGTAAAAGTCCGAGTCCGTACCACTACTCTACATGTCCTGACCTGTCCTATGGTGTCTCTAAAATCATTTAGATTTTAGGGTTGCCAGATTTACAAAACATAAAAACCGGACAAGGAGTCAATGGGCCATTCTATCTAGTGTACATTTTTCTATGAAAAAGGTCATTTTATCTAGTCTTGAATTTAGTTAATTTTGAGGAACTTTCTATCAGAGTAGCTATTGTAGTATTCGATTTTTACAATAATTTCGTTCTATCCTCCAGAAAAAATTTTCTTTGAACACGCGAGCTAAAAAGCCGGACAAAGCATTGTCCGGTCAAACATTTATTTTTTCACCGGACAGAGGTACGGAAAACCGGACACCTGGCAACCCTAAAATCATTGTAAGACTTTTTTGAATGAAATCAATTTATTTTTACTTTTTTCTTACTTCATGCATCATATCTCATAAGATAATAATAGGAAATATTAACTTTTTGGTAGGCCTACCTCAGTTCTTTCATAAAAACCAGAGGAGGCTAAAATTTCGCGTAACCTCGGATTTTTTGAAAAACTACAAAATTGAAAACTAAAAAATACCCATTATATGATACACGAAGTAGTCCTTCTCAGGGGCGAATAAACACGAATAAACAAATAACACGCTCAGCAAACTAGTCGTCTCATTCTCTATAATGCAGGAAGGCCAAATTGCTGAACCAGTTCTGAATGGTGCTACCAGGCGCAGAGAAAGGTGGACCTGGAGGTTTCCCCCGGGGGAAAAAATTGACAATAATATATACAGTATCTTATAATTTGGGCTTATTTATCAGTTTTTTGTTCTCCGTGGGAGACCCCTCGGGTCTCCCTTCCCCAGGGTATGACATGCGCAAACCCTCACTAATCTATAATATAAAAATGAATCGGAAAATGTGTTGTTAAGCGCATAACTCAATATGAAATGTCCTTCAATTTCATAATTTTCATTGACGATGTACGTATGTGGAATACCCGCCTAAAGAATACACGATATTGAGTTCTCAAAAAAACAATTTACAGTAGATAGGGTCACAGCCGAAGCCAAAGCTTCCCCCGGAAGAAAATCCTGGCTACGCCCTTGAGGTCCAACATCATTCGAAGTACAGATAAGGCGCCCATCCCACCGACCGGCTAGGGCTATTTACAAAAACAGTGACGTGGTAGCAGACATTCAGGACTTAGGCGGGGTTTCCACCGACCTCGCATTGCAGAATTGACGGAAATGTTTATTTTCCTCTATGCCATAGTTAAAATTGATCAATGATCATACAGTAAAATCACAAACTAAAAATAATAAATGGCGTCATGGGATATGTTACGTACAAACATTTTAATAGATTTCTATAAAAAGAAAAATTCTAATTTCCGTCAATATCATTTGCATTCTGCAATGCGAGGTCGGTGGAAACGCCACCTAAGTCTTGAATATCTGCTACCACGTGTCCACGTCACCGTTTTTATAAATAGCCCTAGCCGGTCGGTGGAATGGGCGCCTAACAGTAACAGTAAATTTTTGTGAATCTGTGATTCCGTGAAAGGGGAAGCCTATGCATGAATAGTATCCTACGAAAACTGAAAAGCCTGATGGCGGCATAAGGTCTACCGTACTTAGTGTTGTCCCCGCCATCATTTTAAAACTACGCCTCTGGTCCTCCTACCACTTAAATGAGCCAAATTTTGCTTGCAAAACTTGCTGCGTTTGAGATAAATAAGGAAAAATATTTAATTTTGTGGTGCCAATTTTCTACGTAACCTCTTAAACACGACACCTAGCCTATAAGTTATTTATTTATTCATAATTGTTAATTTCAACTAACCTTGGTACAGCGGAATGTGTTGATATAATTGATGACCGTTAAGCTCTGTTGCTCGTCACACAATTACACAATGATATTTGTTTATACGGAAAAATAATTACGGATTGAAAGATTGAAATAGTGCTAAGTTAAGTAGAGGAACCTGACAAGTGGCAACAGGATGCAAGTCCCACCAGTCTGCTCTAAAAAGAATGTAATAATGACTTCTATTTAGCTTTGTGCCTCAATCATTTTATATTTCTACAATACTTCAAGCACAAACAATATTCACGCTGACTTCTGGAATGGACTCTTCGTATAGGAATCCATTGGAAAAATGACGTCAAAACCCAATGGTTTGATAGGCTGGGGCCATCATTTTAATAATCTGATTGGTCGGCTGCAAGGATTTTCTTACATACGAAAAAGGCTCATTGTAGAATAGCCTTCAAATTATCTTCCTAGATTAGAAAATCTGCAGCTGCAACCTACACTACACACGGAAGATTCTTGCAGCTGCGATTTGCTGACGTCTTTTCCAGTGGCGTAAAAAATAGGGCGGAAATATTGGGGCTCTACGCATTTGGAGAGGAATAATTATATGGTTTATAAAATACAGGGAATTAATATAATTTTATTGTGAAAAAGGAGGACCGGGGGTCCTATTTGAAAAATAGGGTTTAAATTGAGGGGTGTTACGCATTTTGAGTACTGTAACACTTAGATTTTAGAGGGAAATAATATAACTGCCTTCCAAAGTGTGGGGGGGGGGGGGGGGTGGCAGTTAATGCGTCCACCTCTGTTGCAAATTCCTCTAAAATTCATAAACCTACCAGCATTGCAGAAATAAAAAAAAAAAACATAATCTCCCACCAATTTCAAAACTTTTAATTTTTATCTAAAAACAATTTAGGCATTTCTGGGGGGGGGGGGGAGGGGGGCGGTGGCCTTTGCGCCAAGTGCACTGCTTAGTGATACAATAGAACAAAAAGTCATTATTTATTATTAAAAAGTTACGTGACGAAACTGTAGAATCCGGGATGATAGGCCGTGGTCGTTCTGAAAGGGTACTTCCAAAGTAACGTTTCGTCAACATCTGCGGTCGACATCTTCAGTTCAGCTGCGTAGACTTCTACGATTCCATTTCAGAGGCGCAGCAGCAACTAAACGTTTGGAAGTACACTTGCAGAACAACCATGGCTTATCATCCCGGATTTTACTGCTTCGTAATTTATTATTATTAATAGGCCTATTATTATTAATAATTTATTGGAAATTGTCATTGGGAGGAAATAGGTCTAATAATTAAAGCCGCCGATTAATTTTTTTATATAAGCAAAAATAAAATTAAAAAACTATAAAAAATAACAAAAAATAATTGTACCTACCTTGTATTAGCAGCACTGTATAAGTCCTTTGTCCCACTCAAGCGCTAACTTGGGGATGCTGGATGGTAAAATTATGCCTATGTAAATATGTAAATATGTGTTTATATTACATTTATTTACATTATATTATATATTTATTATATATATACATATATATGTATATATGTATATATGTAAATATAAAAAAGAATTATAACAGTATACTTATGAGGGGAGGGGGCTGTGGTTATCAATCTTTTATACCTGACCTAAAAGATTTTTGCTTTTATTAAACACGTGGGGATATAGGCTACTCCATACTCCACCCCTGTCTAGGTTTGGCGCGTAATGGTTTCCAGATGGGGAACCGTGTCGTCCCCTAATTTTGAGTATCTTTTCTATACATACTCGGACGCTTCGAGTGTTTTTGACCCATTCCCATTCCCCTCGCCGCCCCTGTCAGGGACGGATCCAGCCCAACAACTCTTCGCTCCTTCAAGTCATAACCTATGCCCCACATCCATTGGTTACGACTGGCCGGATTCAGTGCCAGATTAGCCAAGTAGCAAGAGTAGCAAATTGCATTGGCGGATCCACGGGGGGGGGGGGGGTCAGGGGTTCATGACCCCCCTAAATGAGTAAATTCATAAGATACTTATTTAAAAAAAAATGAATAAAACTCAACTTTTCAACAGAAACTTTTCTCAGAAATAAATAAAAAGGACTCCATTTTCATGAAAAATAACTAAACAATATATTTTTATCTGTGTAACGTTCCTATCGATGCTTTCTTACTTCAGAAAAGTTTTAAGTGAAAACAGAACAGGTTGCTTTCCCAAACGAAGATTGGGTTTTGAACAAAGATTTTTTTTTTTTTTTTTTTAAAGTTAATAGCATACAAACAATTTAATGAATGCATCCGATTGACCTCTTCAGTCGCCTCAATGAGTAAATTAATACTTGTGTTGAGTTACGACACGTCTCCGATCGCATGGCGCGCAGAGACTTGCACAAGTACAAGCACGCTACCACCTTGCCATCGAAGCCGATAATATAGCCGATATATTTATTTTTTATGAGATTATGGATAAACCATGCCCCGATATATTATGTACACACTAGGCTGTAGCGTAGCATACACTGCCACTATTACTGTGTTTCATCGTCCATGAGAATAAAAGTAGACAAAGCTTTCCTTATACCTTCGTATAAATAAGAATGTTGCAAAAATACATTCACCTAGAGTCTAGGTCCTAGACACGCTACAGGTCCCCCACTAAAGCCGTAGGTTGATATCGAGAACGTATATCAGTTTGCCAATGGTCAAAAATTCATGCGGAAACAATACAAATTTGTCCGAAATCCATGGGGTCGTTGGCATTGAACAAGGTACCTATGGGCCACTATAAGTAGGCCTGGGTCCATAAAAAGTCCTTAAAAATACTAACTAATTACATCAGGTCCACAAAAAAAACATAGAACATTTGCAAAATTGTTGATTTAGTCACATTTTAATTAATCATAGGCCTAAAATGTCATGCAATAATTACAGTCGTTGTATTAGTGGTTTTCTTTCCCCAGAAACTTAAACGGATCCACCAAATGATAAGGAGTACCAGAATCCCAGCTCCCACCATGCCCTCGGCCTTCTTACTATCCCAGCAATGGCCTCGTGCAACTTGCAGAGCGATAAAAAACACTGCAACGACGCCCTTCATTTTCGACCTGAAACAAAAATCAAGCTTATCCGATTCAGGCCCATATCGACATTTTAGTAAAATAAACCAAAATTAGAGAATATATAGAAGAAATTCCCCTAACGCCAGTATTCAGCATTTCTGCTTTAAGCAACCCTATCAGCCTGGCGGGGGGAGTGAGTCTGTTTAATAACTTGAGGCACCCCAAGGACAGACTCCTTCACCTCGGGTAGAAGGGAAGTTGACTGACACGTAGGACCTCCTGTGGATTCCGAACCAATTGGGGAACATGGTGAAGTGACACGATTAATTCGGAGGTGACCAGAACTCGACACGCACTTAGACTGACTGGTATAGTCTCAGCGCGGTAGCATGTCCCACCATGTTCCCCTGCCAACTATGTACTCACTACCAAGTTTGCTGCAGCTTGGAACAGGCTCTGTTCTGGTGGATGCAACTTTGCAAATGGCCGTTCCAAAGTTGTAGTCCATGTTTCACATCCGTATAATTCAACACTCCTTACGCAGGGTTTAAGGTTTAAGTATTAAATATCCACCAACCTGTTTTGATGTGATCAGGATTGGCCAATGTCGATAAGCTTCTCGTAATCAAAAAAACTATTTTTAGTACCTGGAAACGACTCCACACAAAGCATAAACTGCCCTTGTAGAAGTGGAAAAAGTTCTGACAGTCAATGATGTTATGCAGAAGAAAAATCAGATTTAAAAAAAAAAAAACGCATTTGCGCTGTAATGTCAAGCTGACAAAAGGCTGCAGGTGCAGTCCCTAAAAAGAGAGTTCTGCTCAAATGTTTTACAAACGCACCACTATCATTTTAAAATTCTCCACATTCATCACACTATCCAGTACCTTATACAATACAATCTATACAATATTATGTAATAATATTTTATTATAAGAAATATCGAACTGGATGTGAAAACGTGCTTACAGTGAATGTCTTTATAAATTTAACAAAAGTATTCTATGCACATGTGGCTACATAGGTACAAAAACGGATCCAGAGGAAAATTTATGGGGAGGGGGGCGGGAAGGTCACAAGTTTTTTGTACGTTTAAAAAGTAGGTACTTTCTTGTTGAAAAGTTGAGTTTTAGGCAATTTTTTTCACTCTCTTATGAATTTTCTTAATTTAGGAGGGGGGGGGGGGGTCATGACCGTGACAGGTACCAAACTCTACACTTAATAAATGAATGGCTTTTGCAGACCGGGCATTCTTCTTCTTAAGGTTACAACCTTAGCGATTGGCTGGCAGCAACTCCCTGCATATCGTCCTCCAGTTTACTCGGTCCTCGATCATCCTCTTCAGTTCTTGATATGATATTGCTCCTGCGTCTTCTTTTACTTGATCCATGAATTCCTTCTTCGCGGCCGTCCTCTTCGGTTATTTCCCTCTACTGTGCCCTCGATAATAGTGTGTACCAGATTTTCGTGCCTTAGCAAATGCCCCAACCATTTCGCTCTCCTGATTCTTATCTGGGCTACTAACTGTCTTTCTTCCCCGATAGCGTCTAGCACTCTTTCATTTGTCACATGGTCCCTCCAGCTGATCCGTAGCATCCGGGCATTAGGGCCTACGTATATCAGCTCCTGAAGGCGTAAGAAAAAAAAAGGTAAATTTTGAAAAATGAAACATTTTCTGAATAACTTGCTACTAATAATACTAGTCACGGTCCATCTTGCCCCCACCAGCTCCTCGCAAAGTCACCCTCCCTCCCCCCTGAAGAAAATCCTGGCTACGCACGTGAGGTCCTAGATCATACGAAGTTCACTAGGTACTATCAAACGCTCTTTTTGTGAATTTGTGATTCCGTGAAAAATATCCTTACGAAAAGCCTGATGACAGCATAAGATCTACTAGGTTTTGCCCCCGACATCATGCTCGCATCACTTTGTCTCCTCACCAGACTCCGGCCATGGAAGCCTACGTGATTATATTAATACACTAACACAACAACAAAACAAGCATAATTCTACTTTGGTTTCCATACAGTTATTTGTAGTTATTGAGTTATTTGTATAAAAGCCTTAACCCCACACGGACTAGTCCTGCAGAAAGTCACCCCTATAATTGTAAAAAAAAAACACTTGAAAAAATATACAGCTTTTTGATTTTGATTTTTTGATTCTAAAACTTTACGCCTCTGATACTAGTAGTAATTATATTAAGTAACACAATAATTATTGCATAAATAAAATTTTATTATACTGATTGCTTTTAACCTAGCCCTGAGGTCGATAGAAAGATTGGGTGCAAACTAATAGAAAATATGCGATAAAAGATGAAGATGTCACTTATATATATTTTTTTAACCCATTTTTTGTATGAATTTCCGGTTTTCGCTATGAAAACGCTATGGATTCCAGTGAGGCACCGCAGTAGGACGGCTAGGTGCCATAGCGGGAAATCGATGAGGTGTCAGAGCGGGGAGTGGCTGAGGTGCCCACAACCAAGCGGGACATCGTAAACTATGGTACAAAATTCCCAGAATTAATGAATAGGTGAGGAACCTTCGGATATAGCCCATTGAATTAATCTGAAAAATAAAAATACAATAAATAAATAATAAACAGCAAAATCAAAATAAAACTATGTATCCCACAAATTAGTAATAAGAATAAAAAATTACATACAGTACATAGGTAATGAGAAAGTGGGCTTCCCCTACTAAAACCATTTGGTTGAGCATTAGGGGAGTGACGTAATACAAACATGTGTAACAGGAGGATTAATGAGCAGTATAATTAAAATAACACTATTACTTAGATGAGCGCAGAGCAACCTTAAGAGGACATGCTACGTAAAAAATTAGCACCCCAAAATTTTTTTGTTTTTATTGACTTATTGTTTTTTATTTAATTAACAAATCAAGTCACTTAAAAATCGGCTCATGGAAGTTGTGGAAGACTACTTCATGCATAATGTATTAGGAAATATTAAATTTTTGGTACCTTAGTTCTTCCATAAATACCAGAACGGACTAAAATTATGCGTATTCTGGGATTTTTGGAAGATCTTCAAAACCGAAAAGTAAAAATACCCGATTATATGATGCACGAAGTAGTCTTCTACAACTTCCATGAGACAAATCTTTAATGACTTGCTTTGTTAATTAAATAAAAAATAAAAAGTCCATAAAAACAACAAATTTTGGGGTGCTCATTGTCTACGTAGCATGTCCTCTTAACTAATTTTCAGAAATATTCAGGCTTTTATATTAAAAACGCTTGTGTGCTTACCTTTTTTAATGTCGTCACAAGTCGTCTAGTGCCTAAGAATACTTAAAAAGTACCCAAAGCCTAAGAAAGTATTTCTGCTGCTATTTAGCTCAAAATTAAGCTTAAAATTGCCTAAAGAGTACCGTTTTTAATGTAGTCACTCGTTATTACAAATCACAGTCTGTTCAACAACAAAGAAATTGGTCGGAACTAGAGAAAAGTACTCACTGTAGGATTAGTCACCATCCTTAAAATTGACTTCAACTGGCTGGGTTACGCATGAGTCAGTCATAATACGATTCTGTATGTACTGTAATTTAAATCATGCTTTAACGTATATGGTATTTTCCCGAATGAGGCTTAGATGGGATGACTGTGTTAGGTACTAGAGATTCAGCGATAAGGCACACAGTGAAAATCATAAAAATTGACTGCAACTGGCTGGGTTACGCATGAGTCAGTCATAATATATGATTCTGTATATACTGTACCTAAGTTAATTCATGTTACCGTATAGGGTCTACGCAAGGCCGTAGCCAGGATTCTTTTTTTTGGGGGGGGGGGGGGTTTAGTAGTTTCATTGGGTATTACATAGTGGTTTTTAGTTTTCCTCTCAAAATCCGATTCTATCTAGTATGAAGCCATTTCATTTCGGGGGGGGGGGGGGGGTTTGAACCCCCCCCCCTTGGCTACGGCCTTGGGTCTATGGTCTTTACCCGAATGAGGCGGACTTCGCAGTTGCGGCATTAAAATGTTAGTTTTCCTATTCATTGTTCGCCATTTGTATTGCAATAAAGTCATTATTCATTAATTCATAGGTCAGTATATAAAGAAAGTTTTGTGGTGGTGTTTTTTTTCTTCAATTTCGCGTTTTCAGTGGATTTACACATGGATTTAGCATAAAGCATCTACAAAAAAAAACGTGATTCTTAGGGAGATCTTCTCGAGTTGCAATCTAGGGATTGGTTTGCAGCGACTGTTGTATTCTTCTCTTCCACTCTTGTCTGTTTTGTGCGGTCCTTTTCAGTCTTTTATAGGTGTCGCACCTTAGGTCCTTCCTCTAGGTACTCCTTCCTCTGTCCTCCTCATGAGTTGGTGCCTCCAACCATACCCTCAATGATGTTCTTGAGGAGCCCTTCGTGTCTCAGAATATGCCCCATCCATTTGCCTCGTCTTTAGATAGCTTTTTTTCGTTTATTCTATGGAGCACTTCTTGTACCTAAAACCGCCTGCTATTATCAAATCCCACTTTACCAGCAAGTGTGACAACTCTTTAAACTCTCTTAAAAATGCAAAATAATATTAAATTCCTCAAAGATGACTTGTGTAGCCTACTACGGGTCAGATGTTTTTTATAGGGCATCACTTAACGGACATAACTTCTTAAAATAGTATGGTGCTGCGGGGTTGCCTGGTCTTATAGATGAGGAGGTTTTCTTAGGAGTATAAAGAATGAACGCCATATTTTTTTTCTAAAATGACAAAACTTGTTTGTTTAGTTAGTAGTTCATAAGCGACCTTCATAGAAGATGGAGCTGGAGTACCTACATATCAAGAATACTTTCTGAACGCTCCGTCTAGAAATGGTGAGCCTATCTCATAACGTCTTTCTATTATATAAAGTCTTTATAGAATATTTATTAAATTATGTATATACAGTATATTTAGGGAGTACCTACATATCAAGAATACTTCCTGATCACGCTCCGTCTAGAAATGGTGAGCCTATCTCATAAGGCCTATAAATTGTATTATATACGGCCTTTACAATGTATTTATTTAATTATAGGCCTACATATGTTTATGTTAAACATCTTCATCTTCTACAAACTGAGAAAATGAGAAAAACTACGTATTACAATATAAGTTGAACCCTCATTACTAGAATGGGCTTGCGTGTGTACGATCTTTCTCAGTTCCTCTAAGGAGATCGGTACGTATAGACCTCATTAGGGTCAAGTTGGGCCTTCTTACAATAAATTATTCTATATGGGAATATAGTAGTTTCCTTTCAACAGTCCAACTGTTTTAAACAAATGAGTTCGAAATGCGCGGGAAATTCAAATTGATAAATTTATCCTCGGCTATATTTTTGATGAGTTTTCATTTTTTTCCCCTTAGATGCAGACACATTAATTATGATAATTATTATAATTCAAAATTCTACCTGTACAATGTTTACTATTATTTCCTTCAATTATAAAACTATGCAACCATACTCTTGTTTTCAAATATTAATAGGCCTACAATACAATATTTTTTTTTTATTTCCATAATTTATTAATTTGAATTTCCACGCGCACAGCCTACTTTAACACCTCACTAATGCGGTATTAAAAAAATAATTCCGGTATTATATAAGCCCCAGTGTTACGTTAATCCCAAATCGCCGTAATTTGTCTGCTGCAGCCTGATCGAGGCGATTGTAATACCGGGGTTAAATAAATACCCTAGGATTATAACTGTAAACAAACAAATTTTGAATAGCACTTTCCATTACAAAATTATCTTGTTTACATTTTTACTACCAGGGGATTAAATAAATACCGGTGTTATAATCGCCTCGATCAGGCTGGTGGTGGTGGCGTTATTGGATTACAACCAGGGACGGATCCAGCCCATTTTTGGGGGGGGGGGGTAGCTGAGGGTCAAAATAGGAAAAACTTATGTAGGATCAACTAAATTAGAGCGTAATAACTTAATTTACAATAGATTTACCAAATTTTGGGGGGGGGGGGCAGCTACCCCCCCTGTATCCGTCCTTGATTAGAACAATAGGTAAACATGGTATTTAAAAGAAATAAAGATATTTAATTAAATCCTTTTAAACATATATGACAGAAATCGTTGTTCTAGTTCTGATTTCTGAATCGTAAAGAACATTTAGCATTTTTTAGAAGGGTCACAATCCGAAGCCGTCATATTCAAAGAAATGAAGAAGTTAAAGTTGGGCATGGTTGGTGATCCGTTAGCGTCCTTACAGGGGTCTGACGTTTTATCAGAGGCGCCAGCCGTGGGGGCTGCTGCAGGGGGTGCGCCAGCCGTGGGGGCAGTTGCAGGGGGTGCGCCAGCCGTGGGGGCAGTTGCAGTGGGGGCGCTCATTGCCAAAGACACCGCCAGACTGAGGACGAAGAAAAGAGCCAAAGATTTTGAAGTGGAAAACATTGCACCTGAAACAATCATGGTTTACAAATTAAAATACAACCGAAGATATAAAATAGAATAAATGGCACCAAACCATAAGCTAAGGAAGTTCAGGTCATGTAGAGTGCTGGTACAGACTCCGACTTTCACCCGAAAGGTTGTTTGTTCGTTACCCACACCTGCTACATTTTCTGGCCATGTTGCGGAGGGCATGTAAAGCAGGTGGTTCCGTAGTTGAGTGTAAGAGAGGGCTTTATAGCCCTAACTCCGCTAGGTAATTAGTAATAGAACAAATAGTCAATATATATATATATATAGCCTATTTATTTATGTATTTAGCTAAGCAAGGCTGATAGTGGTGAAACGTAAGGGAAAATGCGGGGAAATATTAAAGGAAATGGCTTCTTCTTCTTATGATGCATTTTCCATCGAAGATTGGCGATCATCATGGCAATTTCAACCTTAGAGACTGCGCTGTTCTGAAAAGGGAAGCCGTGCTCCACTCAAACCACTGCATCAGGTTTTTCAACCAGGATGTTCTTCTTCTGCCTCGAGTCCTCTGTCCTTCTATCTTCCCTTGGATTATTAAATACAGAAGACAATACTTTTCAATTCTCATCACATGGCCAAAGTATGTTAGTTTCCGCAAAGGCTTTCACGGCCGGAGTCGAATGAAGAGCCAGTAGAATCCGGGCTGATGGGCCGTGGTCGATACGAAAGTGAACTTCCAAACGTTTCGTCAATATCTGCGGTCGACATCTTCAGTGGAACTGCGTAGACTTCTAATATTGTATCTCGGAGGCTCAGCAGCAACTCGTAGCCACCGTGGTACAACCTTCAAACTCTACGCAGCGCCACTGAAGATGTCGAGCGCAAATCTTGACGAAACGTTTGAAAGTTCACTTTCATATCGGCCACGGCCCATCAGCCCGGATTCTACGTGCTCTTCATATGTTAGTTTCCGTTTCTTAACCGTCAACAGCAACTCAGCATCTGTAACCATTCGCCTCATGAACCCTGCAGATACAATCTCTCCTGAACATACTGTATGCACAGTAAGTATTTTGAAAGGATTTTGAAACGTATTGAAGTGTCAAAACTGGATACACTAAGTCAAAGTGAATTTAACGAATAGCGATGTTATGTGACGGTCATATGAACTATGGACACTACAAATCTACAATACACTTGTGTTGTATTGTATGTTACGTATTTTTTTAATGTACATAGGTGCTATCCGTTTGACGAATCGATAAGGTGCTATTTTTTCTCCTTCTTTTTAATTTGACTGCTTGTTTCTCGGGTACTGTTTTACGTTTTATATTGTAGTGATGTCTTTTTTGGGCTTTGTCTGTTGGTAACACATTAAATGCTTACTTATTTATTATTAATTAATTTATTATTAGCATTCGACTGTATATCCACGTATCAACAGCACTGATACTGTTCTCCATAGCTTGTTATAATATCACAGTATTTTAAAAAAACTTTCAAAGGAAATTTACATTGTCCCAATGAGAGATATTATTACTTCTAAAAATCTGCCCCTAATACCTTTGTTGCCTACCTTTTTTGTGGAAAGGTTTCACGTTACAACTCAAGCAACCGACTGTTTCACAATTTAATAAGGCAGTTTGCTTTTATATAACCTAAATTTCAGATACCGTATAACATAATAAGCTGTGAGAAGCCTAACGACACACAATTACTTTTCCTTAGGAAAAGACACGAATTGCGCCTCTACTTCAGATAAAACACGAATTGCAGGAAAGAGAAATCGCGCTATAGGCTAAGGTTTTACTGATAATTTAATTCATAGGTGTGTATATATTGCATAAGTAATAATAATATTAATAACAATTCTTTATTTCCAGCAAATACAATAATTAGACAAAAATACAATTAGGGCTCCCATGCCTTCATAGAGGCGTGCGGGATACACCCTACAGAGTACAGTTTAAACATTATTCATTTTATTACAATCATGATACAATACTAATATTAGTTACATTGCCATTAGTGTTTGTTATATATATATATATCAATGTAACCTTTTATGCTCGTATTTGGCCTTGCGAACTTATTGTAACTACTAATGAATTCGTTATAGAAGTAATATGATTTGTACAAAAATGATGCTGTTGTATGAGCCTTTGTAAATTTGGGTAGTCAGAATGGCGTAGAGGTAACGACTCGGACTATCATCCAGAAGGTGACTGGTTCGAGTCCCACCCGAATGCCAAAATTTTCTAGTGGTACAATTATTTATCTTCTGACTACCATGCTTCGGAGGGCATGTAAAGCCGGCGGTCCCGGCAGTCTTCCCTGACTGTCGATAGGTTAAACAGGAGGCTGTTGATGCAACCTGAAAACTCCTGTACCACGGGTAGTACCACCCCGACACGAATTTACTTTAATTTGGGTAATATGAGACATCCGTTGATATTCATTCTCGTTGGAATATTCCTTGTCTGTGGTACCAAGGCTGGCAAGATATGGTATATAAATAACTGTAGTATAACTTTCCTGTAAAGTAAAGCTACTGGAAGTATATTTAGAGACTTATAAAGGGGATTAGGAGAGGCAAGAAGTCGATACCCCACTTGGCGTTTTTTTGAACAAAGTCGATTTTCACAGAAAATATTGATCATGGAGCCATCAAAAATAGCCATTAGCAGAGATGCTCTTCTGCATCTCATTATTAGTAAAATGACATGTGGCCCTCAATAACACGAATTGGCCACAGTTTTAGAACTCCTTTCTCGGGGCCACCACACCAATTGCTTCTGCACAAATTAAATTCAGGACATGTAGAATAGTGGTACAGACTCAGACTTTCACCCGAAAGGTTGTTGGTTCGAGTCCCACACTTGCTACATTTTCTGGCCATGCTTCGGAGGGCATGTAAAGCAGGCGGTCCCGGGCCTTCCTAGTTGAGTGTAAGAGAGGGCTTTACAGCCCTAACTCCGCTAGGTTGGCATAGTAATAGAACAAAAAGTCAATATTTAAATTCAATATATTGTGGCCAATCTGAGCTATTTAAGGTAGCTAAATTAATAACAATAATACAATTAGTGTCTAATTTTTATTTATCATTTTAATTTATTCAAAAATATATGAATAAATGTTGGTGTTTTTAACTGTTGATTACAAGAGCCAAAACTGCAGGACTGCACGATAGTCTGGCAGCCATCATGGATCTTCAAAAGCAGCGACTTCAACAGCAGCGTCTTCAACAGCAGCGTCTTCAACAGCAACGTCTTAAACAGCAGCGTCTTCAACAGCAGCGTCTTCAACAGCAACGTCTTCAACAGCAGCGTCTTCAACAGCAGCGACTTCAACAGCAGCGTCTTCAACAGCAGCGTCTTCAACTGCAACGTCTTCAACAGCAGCGACTTCTACTTCCGGCGAGCTCGTCGAGCAGCAACTCACCTTCACAACTCTGTGGTTCAACAATCGCGAGACGTCTCCATAATTCGTGCAAGTGGCACCTCCTAAGCTGCGGCTAACCCCCCCAATTTAGCTTAATTATTTAATTTTCTATGAGATTCACATAAAAGCAGAATTTATGTAAGGCGACTTAATTTAAAATTGGACTATAGTTATAACACCTGTCTTTATTATTGCCAAGGCATGATCGACTGGGTCAAAGAGGATATTTTTCTTTTCTTTTCAAAACGCAACTCACTTTGGGGCTTATGCGTTTGGATGTTTATGTGGAATGTGGTGTGCATTGTTGTCGCTCGGCAAACTGCTATAAGCGTGCTGGACAACGAGTTGCTCAGGTACCGTCTACAACAGTTTGCCTTTGTTTATTGTACGATTTTTTGGAATAATGGGTTAAGGAATTTTCAATATTTGGACGTCAACTGAAAGCGCTTTGCTGTAATTAATCGTTATTTGATTAACGTTTAACAGTATAAAATGGCCAATCCCCCCTCCCTCTAATAGCTTTAAGCTTTATATGGGGGGTTCCCGCGCTTGCATGCGTAGAGGGCAATGTAGGTAATAGCCGATTGCATATTAAATAATGACAATGTCTTCTGTTATCTACAGTACAGGTAAATTAGATGAATCTCGTAATAGAGTAGCTATAGTGTTATTGTACTAGCAAATGTGATTAAATTGTTTTTCTTATCTTTTGGATTTATTGTGTGATGACTTGATTACAGGGGAATGTGCCTGCCTACCATAGTGGTCAGTACATATTTGAATGTAATACACCTGTATTTTACGTTTTAACCAAACTCATATTTAATCTGCTAGCTAACCCTAAAAGCGTAAGTAAGGGTAGGGCTTATTTACCAAAATTTTAAAATGAAGAGTTAGCCAATTTCACCAATCTGGTCAATCGTATAGGCTATACTAGTATATACTCAATTCTATTTATATTATTCTTACTTGGCTAAGTCACGATTAAGCCTGTTACATTGTAACAATGTTAACCTTCTCTAAGTTTGCCTATTATCCCCTGTAACCAGTGTAAATTGAGGAGGCAATTTACAATCATAGACAATTCCAAGTTGAAGAATTTTTCAGGAGAGCGGATTTTCTATTGAAAATTGTGATTAAGTTTATGACTAACGCTAGACTTCTCAGCGCATCTGTGCGCAATCTGGCTGCTTTCGTCACTTTATTGCTTTCCAATTTATTCGTGGTATAAGGAAAGCTTTGTGACGGTCGAAATTTTCGATTCCGAGCTTTCAACGGATTTACACGTTTTAAGGTACCAGGAACCCAAAAAAGTGGTTTTTACGAAATGTCTGTCTGTCTGTGCGTCGATTTCCGGGCAAACTATTAGGTTGATTTTGATGAAATTCGGCATGTAAGTTCACAAAAATCATGCCTCGGGACCAATTTTTTTATTTTGGGCTATCTCCATTTGGGGGGGGGGGGGGTTTATTCTCAAAAAACTCCAAAGAAATGTCCAAAAAAATTATTTCTCAAAAATGGCTCCAACGATTTCTTTTAAATTCACATATATTGTAGTCGTTATTAATGTTAACGAAATGCGGGGGGTCGCTTGCCCCTTGATAGGTTGCTTCTGGGGGTAAAAAAAAAATAAAAATAACTAAATTTTCATGAAAAATGACTAAAAAAATTTTCTGCGGAACCTTTCTATCGATGATTTCTACCTTCAGGTATGTTTTAGGCGTTAAATTGAGTAACGAAACCGGACAGTTTGCTTTCCCAAAAAACCATTTGGTTTTCTGCAAAAATTTTAGTTTTTGAAAAAATGACAGAAAATTCACGCTTAAATGCATTGCGTGCCCTGCCATTATTGCTGTGTGATGTGTTGGACTGACCTATCTAGAAATTAGCTCACTTCCAGTGACGTCAGATGGGAACCCCCCCCCCCCCCCCGAAATATCGGAAATTTAACCATAGGAAAATTATTTACCATGAAATTATTCATTTTCTCTATCTGCTAATTTTGATAAATTGGAAAGCATGTTCGAGTAAACTCGGACCGGTTCTTTTACAACGTGCAGGTGGACATTAAAATTTTCTGCAAGGTTGGATCAAAACCCCATTTTTTGAAAAAAATGGAGTTGTCCACGTTTGTAACCAAGCTCCTCAATTGACATCGAGGACACATACCAGTTTACCAACCGGTGTTGGTAAGTTGAGTCCAAAACCACATTTGGATATTAGCTGAGTCCCGTGCTCGAATGTTGAATCTCGGGTTAATTGTAATAATGGGCCGAAAAGGAAAATAAAAACATTTTTCCTTCATTTTTCCTCATCATAAAATCCTGGAAATGAAAAACATTGCCAAACCCAAATTATTTGAGATTTTTTTCTGATATCCCACTTATGCTTTGCTGAGTTATAAACAGAAGATCTTTAGGTCTATAATTGAGGAAAGTGTAAAAAAAATAATTTGAGCCATTTTTAAGAAGTTGTGTTTTGTTATTCGAAACTCCTGGCTCCACCCATGGACGTGTACAGGGGAGGGGTAGGGGGGGGGGGTAGCTGCCCCCTCAAAATTTGATAAATCTATTGTAAATTGATTTATTACGCTCTGATTTAATCTATCCTACATATGTTTTTCCAATTTTGACCCACAACTACCCCCCCCCCCCAAATGGGCTGGATCCGCACCTGCCGCCACCCCTGAACAGGCTAAGGTCTTTCTTGCTTAAGAGGTCACCGTCGGAGGATTTTTATGTACAAAATATGTTCCCAACTTCCCTTCCCGCCAAACTTGAAAGAAATTGGTGGGGTAATATGGGTTACAGCTCTGTGCACATGATTTACGAGTTTACGCCAACGGCCTTACCATGTTGATTCCATTAGAGCAGAGCATGTTTCAAACTGCGGCAACTTGGTAGTGTGCACAGCGTTGGCAGGGGAACCTGGTGGGACATGATAACGCGCTTTGGCAGTATAAGTCGAGTCCTGGTCACCTCCGATTTAATCGTGTGACTTTACCATGTTTCCCAAGTGGTTCGGAATCCACTATAATCAGGAGGTCCACCCTGTCAGTCAACTCCCCTTTCCCCGAGGTGAAAGAGTCTGCCCTTAGAGTGCCTCAAGTTAACAAACAGACTCACTCCCCCCGCCAGGCTGACAGGGTTGCTTAAAGCAAGAATGCTGAAAGCAGGCGTTAGAAACAACAACAACATGATTTACGAGTGTTGTTTCAATACAATACAATAAAATGCAATATATTTTTCCGTTAAATTATACAATACAAGTAAAGTATAATATAAAATCGCCAAAGATGTCTGGAAGTTAACAAAGAGACCTATTGTGTTTTGCTTTTCACTTTACCGTACATATCCCTATAATATAGATGCTGTGCCATCTCTTCTACTTTTTATGTGAGGTAGCAGCAGGGACTGATTCAGCCCATTCGGGGGTGGGGGGGGGGGGGGTTGTTGCGGGTCAAAATAGAACATATCGCTACTTCGGAAGAAAAAGGACACAACTCTAAATCTATCAATTTATCAATTTACAGAAATTGGTTTGTTTTTAAAAACAGTTTAGCGTTATTAAGTCGAAATCGATAATTTTTGATTCGTGTCTTTCTTCTTCCGGTATAGGTAGATAGTGATATTTAGTATCGATTAAATACAGCTAATTTCAAGATTGCTGGATTTACTTACTTACTTACTTACGAACAAATGAATGCTCCTCCCAGGAACGGATCCAGGCCATTTGTGTGTGTGGGGGGGGGGGGGGGAGGTAGAACAAACATAGAACAAACATGTGTAGTGTCGATTAAATTAATAGCGTAGTAAATAAACTTACAACAGATTTACTAATGTCTTGGGGGAGGTGGCACCTACCCCCTGCCCCCTTGTATCCGTCTATGGGCAGCAGCTGCCCCTCTCTCTCCAATGTACTAAGAGGCTTATGATTAGATTAGTCCTGAATGGCCTATAAAGTATATTCGATAATATACTATGCTAGTGTAAGCCAAAACACTTCAAACACGCATAATCACTTATCATTTAAGATAAAGAAAAATAAGAATGGAATTTTAGAATTTAGCGCAAAAACTGAGTCAACAACTTCCCACCTTTCCGGATTAGATCTAGTCCGAGATTGTGACGATGCAGAATCCGAGATGATAGCGTACTTCCAAACCTTTCGTCAACATCTTCAGTGGAACTGCGGAGACTTCTAAGATCTCGGAGACTCAGAAGCAACTGCTTGGGCGAGGGAACGTGCACTGATATTTATATCAAGCTGCGGGGTGGTGGGGATGGAGGCGGGATCTCTCAAATGATTGGCTCCCTACGACTCTACTGCCTCAACCTGATTTCCGGATGATGACGTCATTTTCAGTGTTGGAGTCTAAGCGACTTTGTCCTGTTGGAATTTTATTCCAAATAAAATGTCGAGCATCGAACCTGAGCCTTCCGTTTCATAGTCTAGTTCTCTACCGACTGGATTAATTCTGATTTCATAAAATTGTCATAACATTATACAGTATAATGTTTGCGGCGCCAGTCTCGATGGCGTAGTCTGTGGTATTAGAAAGTGCGCGATAGAGTGTCATGGCCGCGGCTTGGTATTTTACTATTTTGGTCTTTGGAGTGAATATAAATGTTATCTGCTACGGGTTTAGTTTCTGAATATATATATATATATACATATATATATACCTAAATGTAGCTATATGTTGTTCTTCTGTATTTTTCAGATATGGCTGCTTATCTTTGACACTGACTAGCCTACCTTCATTCCGCCAATATGTTGGACTTTCTCAAGGTTAATATGAGGTTTTTACCTCTGAAGTTTCATTACGGGCTATTCAACGGAGGTAAGATGGTATATAGGGGGGTGTGGTCGTACGCAGTGCCGGATTAACCCCTGTGGGGGCCGTGGGCACTAGATATGTGGGGGCCATGGGCAGGGACGGATCCTTGGGGGGCAGTCGCCCCCCCCCCCCGAGAAAAATAGCTTTATACTAGTTAGAATGGACTTTTGAAGGAAATGAAGAGAAATTGTTACTCAAGTAAGGGAAACGCGATATTTTTCAGGTCACCGCCCCCCCCCCTCCCCGAAAACTTTTTCTGAAACCGTCCCTGGCCATGGGCAGCGGCGTAAAGTTGGGGGGGGGCACGGTCCAACTTGCCCCCTCCCCCCAGTCTCGAGCATCGTAAGACGTTCTAATTTCATGGTCCCCTTTGCAGCAATATGAATATAAGCATTCCTTTTTTAGCTTTGTAAAATCTAGAGCTATACTTTTCAACTAATAAAATGGGTAAACCCTACTATTTTGCTCTTATATTTTCAATTTTTCTTTAAATCCTGGCTGATGACGTCATACTGTCTTAGTTTTGCCCCCGCCATCATTCTTAAACTTTACGCCTCTGGCCATGGGTGCAAACTCCTCCATAATAATAATTCATAAATGTTTTTGGCGCTCTCCTCTCATTTCCCGCCAATTTCAAAACTGGTTTTCCGAGAAAAGTCTCGGGAAGGAATACCATGCATTGCAACATGGCGGTGATCATTGGCCTTAGCTTGTGGAAATACAGTCCTTCCTATAATGGACTCGACTCGACTCGACAGCAACCTGCACTCCTACCAATTTGAAAACGTTTAAGGAAATTGTAAGATCGAATCATAGAGTATTTTTGCTTTCCAATTTATACGTAGTATAAGGAAAGCTTCGTGACGGTCGAAATTTTCGATTCCGAGATTTCAATGGATTTACACGTTTTAAGGTCCCAGGAACCCAAAAAAGTGGTTTTTACGAAATGTTTGTCTGTCTGTCGTTCTGTCTGTCTGTCTGTCTGTGCGTCGATTTCCGGGCAAACTACTCGGTCGATCTTGATGAAATTCGGCATGTAGGTTTACAAAAATCATACCTCGAGACCATTTTTTTTATTTTGGGCTAACTTAATTTGGGGGGGTTTTATTCTCAAAAAACTCCAAAAAACGCCTAAAAAAATTATTTCTCAAAAACGGCTCCAACGATTTCTTTTAAATTCACATATATTGTACGCGTTATTAATGTTAACGAAATGCGGGGTCGCTTGCCCCTTGATAGGTTGCTTCTGGGGGTAAAAAAATAAAAATAACTAAATTTTAATGAAAAATGACTAAAAAATAATTTTTCTGCGAAACCTTCCTATCGATGATTTCTACCTCCAGGTATGTTTTAGGTGTTAAATTGAGTAACGAAACCAGACAGGTTGCTTTCCCAGAAAAGTATTTGGTTTTGTAAAAAAAAAATTGTTTTTTTTTTTTTTAAATGATAGAAAATTCACTTTTAAATGCATTGCGTGCCCTGCCAGTATTGCTGTGTGGTAATGTGTTGGTCTGACCTATCTAGAATTTACCTCACCTCCAGTGACGTCTGGTGGACAACCCCCCCCCCCCCCCCGAGATATCGGCATGTTCGAGTAAACTCGGACCGGTTCTTTATTTCGATTTGTAGTTTTTTCATGGTATTACGTGAAATTTTACCTCTTAATCATCTTTAAGAAAAAGCTGCTGTACCTAAAATTAAAAATACCTTATTATTGTATATTATGCATAAATTATTAGTCTTCTGCAATTTAAATGAGCCAAACCTTTAATATCTTTTATTGTTATGTAAATAAACAAAAGTCAGTAAAAACAACGGATTTTGGGGTACCTATTTCCTACAGGTCGTACACTCTTCAGGGAGTGTAGGGAGTGCATGATTGCATAGACACAAAATTGCAGGAAATGTAATCGGAGTAATATCTATTAGTAATCTGTAATCTTCTGTAATCTACTGTAATCTTCACCCCTTCTATTAGGGGTTGGCAAGCCACGTGAGGTTCACGAGCTGCTCTTTTGGCTCACTGGGTGCGGTTCTACCCTATACGTCAGGTTCTATACACAAAATTAATTGGGTAATGATGATGGCTTCTTCTTCTTCTTCTTTTAATGCCTCTTCTATCCCAGATTGGCGATTTGGACCGTGGAGACAGCTGCTCTGAAAAGGGAACTCGTGCTCTAGCCAAACCACTACCTCAGATTTTTCAACCAGGATGTTCTTCTGCCCTCTGTCCTTCTATCTTCCCTTAATTAGAATATTTACATACAGAAGTCGTTCTTTTTCGTTACTCATCCCTTGGCCGATGATAGCTACTTACTTTTTAAAGGGCATTTGTACTTTAGTAAGGACTTTAAGGACTTTTTTTGTTCTATTACTAAGTCAACCTAACGGAGTTAGGGCTATAAAGCCCTCTCTTACACTCAACTAAGAAAGCCCGGGACCGCCTGCTTTACATGCCCTCCGAAAATGTAGGAAGTGTAGGACTCGAACCAACAACCTTTCGGTGGAAAGTCAGAGTCCGTACCACTACTCTACATGTCCTGACTTAAGTATTACATAATAGCCTATAAGGCGTTTCTTGCAAAGTTGATTTAAATATTTTTTTTTTAATAGGTACTAATGATACTTAATACCGGTGTTTATTCATTTCAATATGCGTGGGAAATGAAAATTTATAAATTAATATTTTTGGTGAGTTTTTAAATTTTTCTCCCATTAGGTGGCTATTCCATCTCTCAATAATCCGTCATTTGTGCGTCAAAAATTGATGAGATGTTTGTTTTACGAAGACTATTATGTAGATACTTAACAAATCTATTATAAATTAAGTTATAATATGGTAGAGACTTATGATTGTTGCATAAATGACGAATTATTGACAGATGGAATAGCCGCCTTAGATGCAGAATTAAAATTCTTCTTAAATTTCGAAATTCTACCCATACATTTGAATGTCTCAGGTAAAATAAAGTCATAATTTATTTATTGTTAATTAGTATTTCCTTCAATTCATGGCGTGCCCAGATTTTGATTTCGGGGGGGGGGGGGGGATCCAAAAATTTATTCCAATTTTTCAAATAATACCGAAAGTTTACATATAGAATTTTATTTCGGGGGGGGGGGGGGGTCCTTGGACTACCCCTCTGGGCACAGCCATGCTTCAATTATTAAACATTCTCTTGCATTATTTATTATAATTAATTTGAATTTCCCGCGCATATTTTAACACCGTCACGTGACACCTTACTGATACATTATTAAAAAATGAACCCCGGTATTATAATATCACAAGTAATCCCAAAAGCCCATGATCGGGCTGCTGGTTAATTCGAAACTAGGTTCAGTTAAAAAAGGTTGTCGACCCTTACCTTCTTATACTATTATGGTACATACTTATTTATTTATTTGTGTTTTAGGTACGTCTGCTGTTCAGCTTGCAATGCCCTTATACGCAAAACTACTCAGATTTTCGGCCACCACTGTCGGCATCATCTACACAATTCTTCCTATTTTAGGTTTGATTATCAAACCTGGTTTTGGTGCTATTGCAGACAAGGTAAGGATTGCCAGTCCTGGTCTTTAAGAGTATGTCTTGAAGTCTGTAATATAGGACAGCCAGGGCCGTAGCCAGGATTTTTTTTTCGGGGGGGGGGGGGGTTAGAAATTTTATTGGGTATTACATAGTGGTTTTTATTTTTCCTCTCAAAATCCGATTCTATCTAGTATGAAGCCATTTAATTTGGGGGGGGGGGGGCTGAACCCCCCATGAACCCCCTATTGGCTACGGACATGAGGACGGCTACTCATTCACAAGGCTGTAAATTTCTTAGACACTTCAGCTATTCTTCTTCTTCTAATGCCTCTTCTATCGAAGACCGGCGATCATCATGACAAGGGTAGATTGGTAGTCATCACAATTGGGAATTGCGCATGTAGTGTAGTGGTTTCCCGTTGCCTTCTGTGGGTATCCTTCATTGAGTTCCTCCGCCTTCGAGTGCCCTGCAACAGGGAAAATACTGTATTTTTCGCTTACCCCGGCTCTAACTTGGCCCCCTATCTGTTCAGTCGCCATTACGCGCTTTCTTCTTCACCACGAGGAGGTAGATACCCATTAAAAACAATTTAACTATATCTCGGAATGGTACGGTGGATGAAGGTTATAATTGGAACCCGATTGTTCAATGGCGGCGTTATACCCCAATGTTTTTTCAACCACTTGCTTGCTGCCACTATCTTTTACCGGACGCAAAAAATATAATATAGGCCTATAGCATGTAGCACCTGTTCCTTCATGAAAAAATCTGGGTTTTTAATAATGCGGCTTAGCCCCTTGTTCCGCGATTCCCTTCTATTCAAAATGTACATACATTTCTCCCTTATAATATTTTAAAATTGTCTAGCTTCTTCTTCCTTCTTAGTGCCACGTGCGTTGCGTGAGGGGGTCACCCCGGACCCATTTCTCACCTGTATCCATTCCTACTGTGAATCAGTATAGTAAGTAGTAACATTGTTCAGGAGATTGGCCTTAGCAACAGCGGGGATATGGTTTCTCTCCCAGTCCTCTGCCTACGCTGGGGTTTTTGGTTAGGACCCTCCCTTAGCCTTTGGGACAATATCCTTCTCTCAAGGCAGAGGGGCGGCTGAACCCTTGCTCATCTGCCTCCTCCGCCGTTGTCGTGTTTCTAGGCACCACCTTCCATTGACGTTGGATGGGCTCGAGCTTATTTAAAGGCAGTGCTAATCGCCTTGTTCCGGGGTAGCTTTGTCGGCGTTTTGTGGTATTTAATAAGTGACCTCTCGCCACTTGGGTTCCCTGTCAAGGCCTCCACTACCGCTCCCTCATACTTTCTCAAGCGAGCTTGGGACTATCTTCCGCAGTGTTAACCCTCTCCCTCTTTAGCCTTTGCTCATCTGCCTCCTCCGCCCTTGTGGTGTTTCTAGGCACCATCTTCGGCCGATGGAGCCATTGGCATTGGGCTTGCAGTTATTTGAAGGAAGTGCTAATCGTCTTGTTCCGGTAGCTTTGTCTGCGTTTTATGGTATCTTATAAGGGGACTCCCTCTTGGGTTCCCCACCATCTTCTCCACTACTGCTTCCTTCTCAAACGGGTTTGGGACTGTGTTGGCTATATCTAACCAAAATGTTTTTTTTTTTTAATTTTTAGTTCAAATTACACAGAGCTGTTATGGTGGGATCGGTTTTAATCGTGACAGTCTCATACTTCTCGGTCCAGTTTATTCCTGCACCTGATCTTCCGGCTGCAAACATTGCCACCAGGCAGTATCCAGTGTCAGCACTATCTGCGTGCTCTTCTGCTGATCAGCAGCCGTTTTTCATAGCAGAAAGAGGCCGCTGCACTTGGACTTGCAATATGACTCCAGAGTTTTGCTCCAAACTGAATCTCACGTCGTATTGTAGCAGTCTTTACCAGGTTTCTGATGGAGAGGTGAGTTGTTTTCAATAATTTGCTATAAAGAGTTTTATTCCTGAGGGACCACTGCGGAAATTGCGGAATCCTGTCTCCCAGCGACTACTACCAATATAGGCGTAGCAACTTAATTACTAACGTATTATTATTATTATTTAGAGAGTTGGTCTGACATACTACTTACTAAACAAAGCCCCCCTAGGCAGGTTAGCCGTCTTCGACCAGGACTGGGCACTCGGGTATAGATGCTCTGCATTCATTTCGCCTAACATAGGTCTTGGCTCCCTTTCAACAGCATAATTATTGGGATCACATTGAGTATACTTAATCATTCATACTGTGGCCACTGCCAATTAATCAGCTTAACCTTGTCAAGAAAGTCAGTCATGTCCGACTTTCTAATTCTAGAGCTCATGTATAGGGCTTACCTCTCTCCCTCTCAGGTCAAATGAACTAATCCAAATCCGAGGAACCTATACTAATTTCAAATTCCACAGCACTTGCAAACTTATCCAAATCCGAGTACTACTTTCTAATTCCAGAGCTCATGCATACCCGTCTCACTTTCAAGTCAAATAAACTTATCCAAATCCGACTGTAAGATACACTGTCTACGGGAAGTTGAAGCCAAGGCCGATGACGACGAAGACGAGGACAATTTTCTGAGTCAGGAGGACACTTTCAGTACCTGGCAGTTTTGGATATTTTTAATTTTGCTAATTGGATCATGGTCAGGCACCGCTGTGTCAACCACTCTGACTGATACAATTTGCATTGAGATGGGTAGGTCCTTATTAAAATGAAAAGTAGCCATTGGTTTCACAGATTACGATATTACTACTAGTATGTATTCAAATGCATACGCTGCAGTATTCATTCGAGATAAAATCGACGTACCTAATTGCTCTTATCTGCATACGCGCTCGAGTTTGAAAACATGCATTACTCCAGAGAAATAGAGGCACCTCGTTAAGAAGGGGAAATATTGAAAATAAACCATCGTATGGCACAAATTTCGTATTATAGAGACAGGTTTGAAATTACTTTGATGAAGAGTTACTTCAGCAATGAGAATGTAAGCCTACCGAGCCTTTATTTATTGGTAGTCAAATTTCCAATACGCACTACATTTTGCTCCAGTATATCAGACGCTTTCTTCATCTAACTATACAATAGTTTGCCAGTTAAATAGTTGCTCAAGTTAGAAAGCAGCGCGGCAGAACTTTAAAAATCAATTTACATGAACATTCTCAGTTTTGATGTCAGAACGTTGAAACCATAGAAGACATCATAATCCGTAATCAAATACAACTTTAAATGAATTTTAGGTGGAGATCAGCTTTATGGAAGGCAAAGAATGTGGGCAAGTCTAATGTGGGGTCTAGTTGGCCTAATTAATGGGTTTGTGGTTGATGCATTTTCCACAGAGGGTGAAGATAAAAATTATACCCCTTCGTTTTACTTGATGCTGGTACCTCTCGCAATTGACGTAGTTCTTACATACTTTCTTGAGGTAAGTGTATTATAAATGTCAATTTTTTTAATTTAGAAAAAGGTTAAATCGCAATCTAACAATTGAATGTATCCGATTAACCTCTTCAATCGCCTCACTAGGTCACCTAATAGGTACTTGTGTCGAGTTACAACCCGTTCCCGACAGCAAGGTGGGTAGAGACTCGTACAAGTACAAGCACGTTACCACCTTGCCATCACCGAAGTCGCTATTGCACCTTTGATACTTTGTCACAAATCAAAATAAAGTCTAGTAGTGGTAGCCTTATTATTGTAGGTACCGAAATCGTCAAGAATTTCCCTGGGGCTGATTTCGTTTCTTATTCACTGCTGTCTGCGACGAAACGCTGATAACAAATAAGGGTATTCTTAACATTTTGGCCTGGTCAATAGGAAATGGAGTTAGTCACTTATAATAGTCGATTTTAAATTATACACCCAGCGTTCCAGCTGAGCATTGGGATCATCACACGTACTTACTGCCATTTTTTAAATTTCAGTACGATTTAAAACAACAATCAGAAAGTATTACCAAGGACGCTGTTAAAATTATGACGAAGCCAAAAAATATGCTATTCATGCTCTGGTGTATCGTTTTTGGAACTAGTTTGGGTCTTCAATGGAACTTCTTATTTTGGTGAGTTAGAGTAACATTTAAAAAAATGTGGATCAGGAAATGCGATGTGTGATTAACTTCATTTAATGACTTCATTGCCTTTTTTTCCTTTTTACAGGTACTTTGAAGATTTAGCCGACGCCTACTCACCTGATGTCTTCAGTGTAGTCAAAACTATCGAGGGTCTAGCTACAGCAGTGCAAACCATTGCAGGAGAGGCTCCTGCTTTGTTCTTCAGTGGGTGGATCATCAAAAAATGCGGCTACTGGCACTCCATGACTTTAATCTTCGCCATCCTTGGGCTTCGATTTTGTTTATATGCCCTGTTGGTCAACCCGTGGTGGTGTCTTCCAATTGAAATTCTCCAGAATCATTACGGTCTGTTTTATGCTACGCTGACTTCATATGCAAAGAGTGTATCCATTCCGGGGACTGAAGCTACGGTCCAGAGCGTCATGTGTGCCTTTGCTGAAGGAATCGGTGAGTATAGGCTAGACTATAACTGATTAGACTAGTTCCTGGGGTAGGTTGAATGCTGCAGTAAGGACGCAGGCATTTACTTTACTTAAGCCAATGGCCACTTCTGGCGTAACCACCATCTTACATCGAATATTGATTTGCTTGGACTCCGAATCGTCCATTCCTACAATGACAAAATTGGCGTCAGCGGTGTCGAACGGCCATGTGTACCGGACCATAACAGCTATTTAATTACTTTATGTATTTTTATAGGTGTTGCCATTGGAAGTTCCGTCGGTGGGGTCTTCTTCGACACATATAAGGGTGGCAATACATTCCTCATTTTCGGTGTATTTTACCTCGTTGTCGCCGTCATTAATGAAATTCTCCAGCTTCTTTTCAAATTTGTGGACAACGATGGAGATCAACAGCCAGCAATTACTGATAGTACAATTTCCTGATTTTCCCTAATATAATCTAGTCGTGTCTATTCCACAATAATCGAATAATTTGTGTCGTGTTGCGTTTTCATGATGAGACAAGGCAAATGTGGCAATGCCTTTATCTTTAGTTTGTCTATGGTATTTGTCAAAGAGAATATTGTTTAGTTTGCCTGCATAGGCGTGGTGCTGCCTCTTTATATAGGCTAGTTGAAAAAATTCCGTACATTAGGTACTGCAAGTATTGTGAACTTTCCCATAATTTCTCCGGCTGCATTATTGTATTATAAAGTAGGCTGTATTGTCTATCTAGTGTATTTTATACTGCATAAAAATTACAATGTTAGTATTGTATAATTATAATTGAAAATAATAACAATATAAGATGTATCTAATCTCCCAATGTGTTTTGATGTTGAAATCCTGCAAGAAGTACGTTCGACTACCCCGCCAGCATATAGCCTAAAAAAATAAAAATTTATTTCCTTCATAAAGGGTCTGCTAGAAACCTAACCATCATTTTCATGGTTCTTGTCTATCGCTTTCATTGTCGTTTCTTCATCTTCATCATTACTGGTATGTTGGTAATGCTCAGTAACATCTGCTTCTGCAATGATGTTCGCCAATCTTCTGTAGAAGAGAAATTTAAAGAAGATGTCTTTACAGTTTGATACATAATCAACCTCAACATCTTTTACGTTGATATGCTTATAAAGATCAGTATCCACGACCAAGAGAGGGCAGAGGTTTTTTTTTAGATTCGTCAATTTTAATCCTTTCTTCAGTTCATCCTTTGTTCAGAATATTATCAACGACGCCTATGATCAGATTATTTAGGAGGATGAACTAAATAAGTTTCTTAGTAGCCTATGTTGATTCACATGCAGCATTCATTTATGTAATGATAGGATATTCAATAATATCTGCTTCTAGGTCATGTGTGGGTAGAGTCGTTTTATATTTCAAATTCCTGGATTATTCTTTAGCTTGGATTTATTTTACATCGGAAGGTTCAGCTGCATCATTTAAATCTGTGTTGTTTGGTTCAACTTCAAAATTCATTTTTTCTACAATATTGGTATCTTCAGTAACAACTACATCTGTGTGCGGGACATCTGGGTGGGTAGACAATACACTGATCTTGGCAATAGACGTCGGCTCCTTCTCTGCCCTCAAGTTCACCGACAGCATCACAAGTTTGCCTGAAACAGAAATATTGTGTAAGACCAGTCTGACAATAAAATCTAATCGATAAGCATTAAATAGGGCATAAGCTGATTATGGTGGAATAGGTATGCTTTACATATGGTAAACATATGTAAAGCATAGGTATATGTTGTCAGTTTATTTTGATATTCCATTCAGGATATTATATAGTAACATCTCATTTATATAGCCCTGCGATCAAATAATGTTCGAGTGAAATTTGATTCAAGAGACCCGCAAGGTTTTTCCCCGCCCCGCAGTCTTCGAGAGATTTACTGTAAGCTTCCATGTGGACTTTAGAAGACCAAAAATATTTTTCATTAAGATTAAGGGTTTACCCCGTCCTGTTGTCTCTGGGAGATTTCCTTTATGTTTTCATGCGGGTTTCTTGCAACTTCATAAGTTGTAATTAAAATGTATCTATGGAAACTTATTGTACTTGGCCACAGCAGTATTGTACAATATATCTTGTTAAATAGATTATATACAGTATACTGTAAATACAGGCTATATACCTATTGGCCTATTTGTGTACCCTACATCGGCTCTATCTGCATGTAATAATCCAAGGGACGGTAGAAGAACAGAGGGTTCCCAACAGAAGAAAAACATCCTGGTTGAAAAACCTGAGGCAGAGCAGCAGTCTCCAATTTCATAATATTACCATCAAAATCGCCAATCTTCGATTGAAGAAGAAGAAAAACTCCTCTGCCTATATCACTTCCTCAAGACTTATCTTCCTAAGGAGAGCCAGGATGTTGTGAGCTTTCATGAGTGGTAGGTCATTATTTATATTTAATTGTGAAAAACCCAAGCAGCTCTCCTTTGTGTGATCACAGTTAAGGTGAATATTCCATTGACCGGCTAGGGCTATTTCCAAAAACGGTGACGTGGTAGCAGACACTCAAGACTTAGGTGGCGTTTTCACCGACCTCGCATTGCAGAATTGACGGAAATGTTTATTTTCCTCTGTGCCATAGTTAAAATTGATCAATGATCATACAGTAAAATCACAAACAAATAAACTAAAATTAAAAAATGGCGTCATGGGATATGTTAAGTACAAACATTTTAATAGATTTCTATAAAAAGAAAAATTCTAATTTCCGTCAATGTCATTTGCATTCTGCAATGCGAGGTCGGTGAAAACGCCACCTAAGTCTTGAGTGTCTGCTACCACGTCACCGTTTTTGGAAATAGCCCTAGCCGGTCAATGGAATGGGCGCCTAAGTAGGATGTGCTCGGAGTCCTCTACTCCTTCCTTGCAAATCCGCATGCTCTTGACTCTCTGACACCTATATGTTTGCCAGGTGTCCACTCAAATTGCAATGACCAGAGAAGTATCCTGTGATAACTTGCAGTTGCCTCCTGTTCATAACAACACATATTTGGGATCAATTGTAGTGGTGGCTTCCGTTTTAGCATGTCGACGACCTGGCAATGAGGTTCAGTATATTCAGCCGCTTCCGGTTCTTCTGTATTTCAGCTTCTAAATATATTAGGCTATACTTCTGAAGGATACTTACGGACAATGACAGACCATGCTGGGGCAGTTAGGGGGATACCGAAGACAGTTTGTGGTACACCACTGCTCCATGCCCGGAAGACGCTGGTACAGGGGAGTAGGTACACATACTTGCGCTCTGAAAATGTTGCAAAAAATTTGCGGGTCATTAATCAGAAACGTGTACAATACATAAGCGGTAAAAATATTTCTCATTTGACATTCTCTTAATCTTTATCTTAATCGTTATCTACGAGTATATTCGGTGGCAAGGTGGTACGGTAGCGTGCTTTTACTTGTGCGAGTCTCTACACTCCTTGCGGTCGCCGGTCGGAGCCGTGTCGTAACTCGACACAAGTACCTATTAGGTTATTTAGTGAGGCGATTGAAGAGGTTAATCGGATATATTATTTAAATTTTTTGAACGCGGTTAACCATTTATTTAAACAAACAAACATCTAAAGACGATCTTCAAAAGACTATATGGATACATGCATTGAAGAGTAGTAGTCATTGTGCACGACTGTAGTTTTTATGATTTTGCTAGAATTGCACCATTGTTTTCCTAAAATGCTGATCTATTTTAGATCCTAATCAGTTATGACAGGATCATTGGCGTAAATAGGGGGGTCCTGGGGGGGGGGGGAGGGCTTAGCCCCCCCAGGTCCACCCGTAGCCCCCCCCCCAGGATTTCTGGTGACAAGGACGTTACGGAGGCTAAAGGCATAGTATCCACAGTAATGAAAGGGAAATTAATTCTTAGTATGCTTATTTTACATTTAAAAAAATCAACATATGGACCAAGTACTTTCACAAAAAATATATAACTCAAAATGCTTAAAACCCCAATACTTCACAGCTATTTTTTCCAAATTTTTCTCCGGGGGAGAATGGTAGGTTTTTTCGTCGTTATAATATCTCAATTTTGAACTGCTTGCAAACATTGGCATAAATAGGTTGGTCCTGGGCTAAGCCCCCCCCCCCCCCCCGCCGCCAGGATTTCTGGTGACAAAGCCGTTATGAAGACGAATAGCATAGTATTCACATTAACGAAAGGCAAATTAATTCTTGGTATGCTTATTTCACATGAGAGACATAATTAAAAAAATCAACATACTGACCAAGTACTTTCACAAAAATATATTACTCAAAATGCTTAAAACCCCAATATTTCAGACCTATTTTCTCAAAAATTTTCTTCGGGGGAGACCCCCGGGTAAGTTTATTCGTTGGTAAAATCTCAACTGTACTGCCTGCAAAATGCGTAAAAAATTCCTAATTTGGGCCTATTCATCAGTTTTTTTTCTCCGGGGGAGACCCCCGGGCCCCCCTTTCTCCAGGGTAGAATATTCGTAAAACCTCACTAATTTGAGCCCATTCATCAATTGTTTTTTCTCCAGGGTATAATATGTGTAATACCTCACTTATTTGGGCCCATTTATCGATTTTTTTCTCCGAGGGATCAAAGTCTTGGGGTCCTAAAGCCCCCCCAGAAATTTTGGGAATTTATGGCCAGGATAATATGCATTGACAATTGAAGCGCTTAGAGGCCAAAGGGTGCAAGAGACAAAACTAAACATTCGAGATAATTGAGGCTAAGATTGTAACTGTAATGAAAATGACGTGTAGATTTAACCCTTTTCCATGAATTGAATAGCTCCCTCGAATAACGGTCTAACCCGCATTTTTTTAAAAAAACTGAGTTAAACCTAGAACAATGATCTACAGAAAATTCCCCTCCAGCCAGTATTTTTAGTTATTGAATATTCGGCCAGATAGCAGCTTTATGCTTTCTGCAAAATACAATAGTTAAGAATATAATAGCGAGACTTTGACATTTTAATAGCTCCTGAACATTTATGAAAATGAGGGATTGATCGTTATTCCAGGGAGGTAGCCTATTCAATTCTAGCATTGCCAAAATGACAGATACAGATGTTCCTATTGGTTTATAGGATAAAGAACAGCTAGAGTAACAGCATGGTGTACTTAACTCCAAAACGCCAAAAAATTGGCTTCTAGGCACTTCAATTAGTGTATTAGTGAAAAAAAAAGTAAAAGCTTTTTACTTCTTATGTACCTCGTGTTGTAGGTGTGGGTGTCCTCAGTTTGTTTAAATTTCCGCCACACCTCAGGCCTTTCGATATGTAAAATTCATCTATCTATTTAAAGATCTGGCCAATTATAAACTATGACAACTTCTTTTTCTTCCCTCTTCCCTCTTAGTGCCAAGGACAGATACAGGGGGGGGGGGGGGTAGCCGCCCCCCCAAAATTTGGTAAATCTATTGTAAATTAAATTATTACGCTCTAATTTAGTCGATCCTACATAAGTTTTTCCTATTTTGACCCTCAGCTACCCCCCCCCCAAAAAAATGGGCTGGATCCGTCCCTGCTTAGTGCCGCATGCGGACCCATTTCTTGTACTCGCCCTTGCCGGACGCTAACGGCCTTGAGCTGGGCCACTCTGTTTTTCCTCTTGTTCTGGCGAGTTGTTCAATTCTTTCCTGGAGGGTTGTCCTCGGTCTGCCGATGGGTTTTCCATTATTAATATTTATTTTAGGTTATTTGTACTACAAGGGTAATTACGGCGCACGGGAGTACTGGCCGAAGAAGAAGAAGAAGAAGAAGAAAAAGAAAATTTTATTATAAACTTTAACTTTCATTATAATATTATTATAATATTATTATTATTATTATTATTATTATTATTATTATTATTATTATTATATTATTATCTAATAAATTAAACAAAAAATTTAAAAATATAGACGAAAAATACAGATTTCTAGATATACTACCAATAGGAAAACTGTACAAATATCTTATAATAAAGAATAACTATTTTATGTATTTAAGTAAAATTGTTGGAAACACACAGAATAAGAGGCAACTGAGAAATGTAGACACATTGAGACAAAATATTCCTATAACACATAATAAGTACGGCAGACTCCTCAATGAAACAGTTTTACCAGAGATATTTAACAAATTGCCACTTAAACTAAAAGAATTGAACAAAATAGGGAATATAAAAAAAGAATTAAAAAAATACTTAATTTTAAATACAGACTATTAGCCATTTCATTATACATATAATTTTACATCAATATATAATGATATATAATAGTATAAATAATAAATATATATAAATACATCCTTCAGAGTTCAGAAGGATCTCACTCATTGCAGAAAGCTAGAGTGAGTACTATATAATGGTTTATTATTATTAATTATTATTAATTATATTTATATCTTGCAGAGCCACTGCACTATGATCGCTCGATAAGCGGAAGCTTGAGCGTGATAATGCTGATTAATAACAAATTGTTGTTCTCAATATATGCACCTTGTCCGGGGTTACCGGTCAAGGAAAAAAGTGAAAAAGTGAAGTGATTATTATTATAACAAAAAAATAAAAAATAAAATAAAAAAATTAACATTATAAATAAATAACAAAAATAAATGATTCAGCCTTGTTTAGCAGCACTGTATGAGTCTTTTGTCCCAAATAAGCGCTAGCTTGGGGATGCGGGATGGTATTATTATGTATTGTATTTTTGT
Source organism: Psococerastis gibbosa (assembly GCA_963971405.1). Classification (NCBI taxonomy): domain Eukaryota; kingdom Metazoa; phylum Arthropoda; class Insecta; order Psocodea; family Psocidae; genus Psococerastis; species Psococerastis gibbosa. The sequence goes on from OZ020491.1 coordinate 30,422,232, forward strand.
AATATATGCTCCTTGTCCAGGGAATACTGGACAAGGAAAAGAAAAAAAGAAAGAAAGATTATTATTTTATTATAATATTATTTATATTATTTTCCAAACTCCGGATGTTCCTTGTCTCGTCCGTCCCTTGGACGTGGCGAAATCATTGCAGCTGCTTGTTCTAATTATAACAACTTACAATAGTTAATTTCGTCTTACATTTCCTCATTCCGCCCCCCCCCCTAAAAACGCCACTGAATCTCATGATCTTACCTGATGATAAGAGGATGAATCACTTCAGGGGCCCTGTAGTCTCTGAAGTAGAGCAGGAAGGGGTTGTCCTGTTGCGCAAATGGGGGAGGCAGTCCCGACGTGCTGGTCAGAATGCTGATGTCAGCACAGTTCCGGAACGTTTCCGGACGGCCGCAGCCTACAGCTTCGGTGCCGTTAGGGCAGCGCCCCCACATATTGCCTGGAAATAGAAAGACAAAAGATGTAGAGGAATATTTCATCTACTTGATGACTAGCCGGCCGCCATACCAAGTTGAATCCAGCGGACCAGAGCAGGTTCAAAGCTGCAGATAACTTGGTCGTGTGCACAGTGCCGGTAGGGAAACATGGTAGGACTTGTCCTGGTCACCTCCGAACTAATCGTGTGACTTCACTGTGTTTCCCAAGTGGTTCGGAATCTACTATAATCAGGAGGTCCACTGTCCTATGGGCTGGCATAGGACAGTCAAGTCGGGGTTGCTCTAGGGGCCCAAATATGAGGCCTAAGTCGTTATTAACCCGACGAACACTACTACTACTACTACTTGATGACTTCCCAATACATTTCAAAACCGAAGGGGGGGGGAGGGGGGTGGAAGTTTGTAATTTCAAAAGCTTTAAGATATTAATATCCATGAACAGTGCCGGATTTGGCTTCGTTGCGGATATAGGCACAGCCCTTGTTGCGGACATTAATAATTATTGCATGTATGGGGGGGGGGGGGGGGGGGGTTCACTGATAAAACCACTATTTATTATTTTAATTTTTTTTACACACAAAAAATATTTAATTTACGCGCGCGGGGATATATAGGCATTTGCCTCAGTAGCCTATTGCTAAATCCGCCACTGTCCATGAATGCAGTGCCGATTCAAACACAAACATTGACAAAAGAACAGTCCGAAATTCCAAAATTTCTGACCAGTGGCGGCGCTACGGGGGTGCCCGAGGGGGCCTGGCCCCCCCAACAGTTTCTCCGGCCCCTCCGGGGCCCCCGCACTTTTGAGATATTTTACATGTTGTTAAATTGCAGAATTAGTGAACGGTATATCTACTCCCAATGAAAAAAATATTTTGTTTTTTCATTGGCCCCCCCAGATAGAAGTCATGCCCCTCCATGGCCCCCCGCCTTAAAATTTCTAGCGCCGCCGCTGTTGCTGACATAATACCTTTAAATTGTAGAATTTTCGCGCTAAAATAATTAAAATTATATATATTGTTATTCTCTACGAAAAATAACGTATTTCCAATTGTTCGTTTATTAATTAAATTTTTTCAATCAATACGTTTTATTTCCTCAAAAATCCAGGTGGTAGACTTGCCAAGTACCCCCTATAACTACGCCAATGCGTATAAACACTAAACAATAATATTAAAAGAGCATTAATTATTATGCAAACAATATTTCAATGCAAAAGAAAATTTATTAAAAGCCACTATTGATGAAATTTAAGTGGTAAATATTTTATAGCCAGCCCTCGGCAAACCCATAAAGTGTACTTTAATATGTAAATAGAAATGAAGTGAGTAATCACCATATACAGTGCCCATAGTGTATGCATCCCGTTCTAGGAATGATGTCATCTCATTTTCTATCAATGTTTATGGTAGGTACTCATTTTTCTCATTTTTTTATTGCCATTGTAGCCAACGTAACTAACTTAAAAATGATAAATGGGCTTAATATTTTCGATTAGAATAGAGTACGTACCTACAACACGTACCGGCTGTTAAAAATGAGATATGTTTAAGAGTTTTGCAGCCTATGGTTTCAAAAACCACTTGAAGCCAGGGGGTTTCAAGGCCCCCCCCCCCCCCGCACCCGAAATGTCATTGAAATGGCTTGACACTAGATAGAATCGGATTTTAGGAGGAAAAATAAAAACTACTATGCAAAATCCAATGAAATTCTCTGGCAATGGGTTGGCCTAGTGTGGGAAATTCTTCATCTGATCAAAATTAACTTACCTGTGTACCAAGTCCATTGCAGTACGCACTGTGTGCAGGTAACGAAGGGTGGCAGTCGAACCTTGTACCTGAAAATGGTTTTCTTGGGGGCGTCTGGTGGGATTAAGAACCGGTTTTCTCTGCGGGTACCGGAAATATACAAAGGAAACCTAAAAAAGGACAAAAATCGTCAGACATTCACAGTTTTTCTTTAAAAAAAATTCAATTTCAAAGGAAATAGAGCGACAAATGAGATGTCATAAAGTAGAAGAAATGTTTCTCTACATTACAAAGCATTGGCAAGAGACCATGGTGGGACATGATAACGTGCTGAGACAATACCAGTCAGTCTACGAGTGTGTCGAGTCCTGGTCACTTCCGATTCAATCATGTGACTTTACCATATTCCCCAAGTGGTTCGGAATCCACTATAATCAGGAGGACCACCCTGTCAGTCAACTCCCCTTTCCTTAGGGTACCTCAAGTTAACAAACAGACTCACCCCGCCCGCCAGGCAGACAAGGTTGCTTAAAGCAGAAATGCTTTAAGGAGGCGTTGGAAACAACAAACAACAATAACATCATTACAAAGCACTCCATAATTCAGATTTTGAAAGCATTTTGTTCGGTTTTGTTGCTCTACGTAACACTTCAAAAACAAATATCCCAAAGTTAAAAAGTTCGATACGAAGGTTCCACAGACAGACAGACAAATATTTCGTTAAAAGGAATCGGACAACGCGTCTCCCTTCTCTGCAGATCAAACAGCGGGTCACCGGGCACTGCCAGAACTCAGAAGATCGCCAAAATTGAAAGATCGGGGGTTAGGTCACATGACACGTTTCTTAGAATAAATCGGAAACCTGTGCTGAGTAACGACAGGTCTTCGATCGCATGATGTGTAGAGATTTGCACAAGTACGTGCAAGCCACCACTAAGCTATTGGTTATTTAGTTATTGCGCTTTACAGGTGCACTCACAGGACACTGCCACGTGAACTACCATTTAAAGAACATGGGTAAAGTCTTGAATGACACCTGCCGATTCTGCAAAGAAAAGGCTGAGACTGCTGAGCATATCATTTGCTCGTGTCCGGCAGTAAAGAACAGACGACTGCTAGCAACGTCCTCTTGGTTTCTATCACCAAGGGAGGCTTGCCAGTTGGCCCCTGGGCAGTTGTGCAGGTTTTTACGGGACCTGCTGACTGACCAGGACTAAAAGTACGGGGATTCACAATAGATCTTTAAGGTCAAAGTGAGCCAAGCTCAAGTAGCAGCATCGCCCCATTACTAATCTAATCTAATCTAGTTATTGCGCTTACCTATCAAAGCACTCCTGTGTAGCTTCATATCTCGGGTTATTGTTGGGGCACAAATTCATCTCGAACCTGCCCCAATGGTTTGCCGTCAGCTCTATTTCCACGTCGATCTCCTGTCCTACGCTGTAGTACCGCCCTATGATACCTTTGGCGTATTGACCGCCAGCTTCGTGGATTCGGGGGGTTTCTTGATTAAATGGGTCCCCACATACGCCACAGCGCCCCTGGTTTTGCTCCCACTGCACTGTAAAAAAATGAAATATATAACCCATAGGTCATGGCTAAACTGGGTCATGGAGGTCTTACCGTCCGCCGGCACTGCAATGAGTCCGAGGAAGCCGCGGAACACGTGTTTTCTTTTCTGTCTATCACTGTGCCGGGGCCCGGCCGGTTGGACTGTTTTGCGGCTGCTTACATCGACCAGGTCCATCTGACTGACATGCCAATGAAGGGCATGGTTGTCTTTGCTGACAAGGTTAATTAATATTATTTGTTAATGTACAGGAATCGCATTAGACTTTTTATTATTATATTTTTGTAGTGGTCAATGTGACGATTCCAGTGATACCAGCAACTCAAAAATTATATTTTTGTGACAAATCGCCTTTTACATACATGCTCCTAATTTTTAGGCTAGCAAGAACGACTTTCACTATACTATAAAAATTTTTTTAAGGTTATTTGTATGTTCTGCTGTGGAGCCTTTTGAACAGGCTCCTTTTTGCCTTTCGTTGTGGCTCCTCTTGGGGGAAATTTTCTGGCCTCATTCTGACCTTCAATCCAGCACATTCCCAGGAGTAGGTCTACCTAGAAAAAATTTTCCCTTCGGGCCCTTTCTTACACTTAACTAGAGGGCTAGTTAATTAGTGTTACAAAGCTGTAAATACAAAAATAGTTGCAAATATACAAAAAATGATAACACTCATTCACACACCTATTCACACATGGCGAGCGAAACCACATCAGATCTTGGCGAATCTAGTGTATTAGCCTAATTAGATGCTCCCGATAACGAACTTTGAAAATTGGAAGAGAGGGAGATTCTTTTATGTGGGTGGGAAGGGAGTTCCATAGGAGAACTGACGAGACGAGGAAGGAGGCATGAAAGGTTTGGGTTAAATGAGAAGGTGTAACGGGAAGATCGTCCCTTCGAGTATTGTAGTGACGGTTTGACAGAGGCTGAAAAAAGGACCGAAAGTATGAAGGAGCAAAGCCATTGAGGATTTTATATATTAAAGTACCTTGATGCAGCTTCCTTCTACCTTCGAGTTTAAGCCAAGGAATACTAACATAAAATGGGGTGACCCTGTCTCTGAAGGGGGTATTGCAACAAAAGCGAATACAGCAGTTTTGTGCACGTTGCAGTTTTGCTTGCAAGTCAACGGAAAGATTAGTAAGGAGGCTATTGCCAACGGCCTTACCATGTTGATTCCATTAGAGCAGAGCATGTTTCAAACTGCGGCAACTTGGTAGTGTGCACAGCGTTGGCAGGGGAACCTGGTGGGACATGATAACGCGCTTTGGCAGTATAAGTCGAGTCCTGGTCACCTCCGATTTAATCGTGTGACTTTACCATGTTCCCCAAGTGGTTCGGAATCCACTATAATCAGGAGGTCCACCCTGTCAATCAACTCCCCTTTCCCCGAGGTGAAAGAGTCTGCCCTTAGGGTGCCTCAAGTTAACAAACAGACTCACTCCCCCCGCCAGGCTGACAGGGTTGCTTAAAAAGCAGAAATGCTGAAAGCAGGAGTTAGAAACAACAACAACAGTAAGGAGGCTATCACAGTAGTCGAAATGTGGAAATACAAGTGACTGAACTAGCCGAATTTTGAGTCTTTTGGGTAGAAAGTTTTTGAGTGAGCGTAGTGAATGCAGGCTTAAAAAAGCTTTTCAACAAATACTGGATACTTGTTCGTGCCACGAAAGGGTAGAGTCAAGCATCACTCCAAGGTTTTTAACAACGGGAGATAGGGAAATTTTTGTATTGCCCAACATCAGATCAGGATGATTTTCAATTGAAAATGTATTTAGCATTTTGACTGATTGAAAGAATTGGTGCCAACGGAATCGATTTCTAATACTCGTTTTTCGAAATAATTAAAATTAACTCGATTCTGTGATAGACTTTCAAGGACGGAGGTAGCTCTGCCCCCCCCCCCCCCCCCCGCCTCCATTTAAGAAGTCAGTTGTAGATTAATTTATTACGCTGTAATTTAATCGATACTACGGTTTTTATAAGTTTATTCGATTTTGACCCATCACTACCACCCCCCTCCCCCAAAGTGATCTGGATCCGTCCCTGATTAGAATCGGTTGCCCCTAACCACTAATACATTTTAAATAAACATTGAGTTGACACTATAAGTACTAACTATAGGCTACAACAAGTAAACATGACACCTACAATGTAAACCTCAGGGAATGTGTAATTTGCCTTTAGTAATCAATCAGACTACCTACAATTTCCTTTATTGTCTACATTGAATGAAATTACTAGGTTCTTTTATGTAGACCTGATGTCCCTGAAATTATAATATACCAACTGCTATAAATGAACAGCAAAATGTCACATATATGTTCGGATAAAATATTGAATTAAGCCGTTAATGACATGACTCGGATTTTTTTAACAGTAAAATACGATATTATCTGAAGGCAAAGGAAGCGTATTGCAGTTACAATTTCGAACGCTGACGGTGGAATAGCATTGTAGAATAGAATAATAAATAGCTTTAGATTTTGAAAAAGACATTCAGGACGTTGTTATTAGCCTAAATAATAAAATCGGTAAATTGTAATGGAGTTATTGTACACTTAACTCAGCTTAATTCAAACTTTGCAGTGATATCAGACAGCTCAGGGGAAACAGAAGTTAACAATGACTATTCCATTGAAGCTTGTATGGCCTACCATAATAATTGCATACATTGTTCAGGCTTTGGATGTCGAAAAATGTCTTCACGACGCAATTATGGCTACAGCAAAACCGAAAGATTACATTGGAATCGGAGTGCAGACTGCACATCCGGGATATTCAACTGGCAAGTCTCTCAAGCATTCGAAATTAATTTCCCGCATAATGTCAAGTCAAAAGGGGAGTTTGCTCGTCTATTTTAACCCTGTAAAGATGGAAAAGGGCAAAAGAGCTCATTTGAATACACGAAGAACCGAATATCCCCACATACTTTTAATAAACATTCCAACATGCTCGGCATCGTTGGTGGCAAAGATTTTGCTACACTACCGATACATTGATATTATCATCAGAACGGAAACCAAAGTGTTCTTCTTTATTGAAGAAACTTGTGGCCGCCGAGAGCTTGGAAACATATTCGACCAGCTCTGGTTGAAATGCCGTGGATTTTTTACATCGATTGTAATAATTGAAAATGATAATGTCTTGGGGTTTTACACCTTCACTCCACCACAAGAAACAATGTGATGGATCAAAGTTAATTCTTGTAAAAACGAGTTACTAACAGATAAGTTCTTTTCTGAAATTTCTAATGATTTTAAAGGCTACCAACTTATAGCTACTTATGGATCAGTGAAGCATGACATTGAGATGGAGATAATTGTACTAATGGCAGAAAGTTTAAATATGGATATATTTTGGGATGTAAGCAACGGTCGGAGTGACTTTCAAAGCAAGATTTTCGGTTACAAAATCGATATTTTTTCATGCTGTTGTGTTAATAACAACGTTCAGTCTGCTTTGACTCCTTATAGTAGTACCGAATATGCTTTTGTTGTCCCTAGCCCTCAAATCAAAGAATTCAACTGGTCCTGTATTTACACGGCTTTCTCTCTCAAAATTTGGCTAATAATGCTAGTGTTGGTCGTAATTTTATCAATAGCTTTAACTATGAGTTTGAATGCTTTCTTAAATTCATTCTGCATTGTGTTAAGTCTTCACATAGAAATCGGAGCTTCAGATAGAGACATTAAGTCAGCTAATAAATTTTCATTAACTCTTTTACTGATCTATTCGGTTATTATAACGACATGCTACAAGACAAGCTTCACAGCAATACTAACTCTACCAGTTCCGCCCAAGAGGATGGAAACTATTGAAGATGCCTACGCATCTGGACTAACATTTTACTTTTCACCCTCATATGATTACCCACTTAAAGAAAGCAATATATCAGTATTAAAAATGGCAAGAGAAGCCAATAGGATTGTCTATGAGCAAAATATGAGTATTCATTACGACAAAGTGGCAATAGAGAGAAGTGGTGTTATGGTGATAAAGAGAGAATCCTGCAAAACTTGGTTTAATTATTACTACAGGGGTCGTGGTGGGGCCAATCTTATTGCTACTCTTCCTGAACCCTTTCTAACAGCAGGCATATCGCTTGGTACGGCCCCTGTGCATCCGTTCCGCGACATTTTGAACAGGCAACAATTACTCATACTTCAATCGGGCTTTATAAATAAATGGGATTTCAAGGAATTAGATGACAATCCATGGAACAGAAAAAATTTCACCGAGGAAAATGTACCTTTCAACATGAGAGATTTGGGAGCTATACACTATATTTTCATGTTTTTGATGGTTTTCAACACTTTAGTTTTTGCTATGGAAATTATTTATTTTAAGACATTGAGCAAGATTGTATGTTCATTAAGCTTATGGACTTATTGCACAAGTAGGTGCACATAATTAGGTTTCACATTAGTATTTTTGAAACAAAAATTTCTAGTACTTGCAACAGTGTGCTTTAAAAGTTTTATAAATGACAGATGGACCATACTAACTAACAATAGTATTTCCAAATTTTTGGTTCTTCTTTACTTGAACCCTTTCTAACAGCATGTAGGCATAACTTTAGTTGCTAATAAATAAATAAATAAGCTTATAATGTGTTGCCAACAGAAAAAGTCCAAAAAAGACATCACTTACAATATAAAACGTAAAACAATACCCGAGAGACAAGCAGTCAAATTGAGGAGGAGGACAAAAAACAATAGCATCTTATCTTATCTTATTTGTCAAACGAATAGCACCTATATGTTCGTTAAATAAATGCCTAACATACAATACAACACAAGTGTGTACGAGTCGTGACGTGGTAGCAGACATCAAAGACAGTCTTTAATGTCTGTTACAACGTCAATATCACGCGGACAAACACAAACGAGGTCGGTGGAATCCCCGCCTTAAATTCTCTTAGGGTTAGCGCAAATGGATCAATACGTTTCAAATGGTCCCTTTTCCGTCCGGCATTTTGAACACGCAACAATCACTTTTGCTGCAATTGAGTTTTATTGATAAAATGTGATTTCAAGAGAAGAAAGAACAATCCTTTTGACAGAAAAAATGTTTCTATGAATATGTAGCTTTAAACATGATTGATTTTTACAACGTTAGCGAACACTACGCATATTTAGCACGCTTTATATTGTGTGCACAACTCCTAATATATTCATTGACATTACTATTAACTTTTGTTTTTTAATTACCTGCGTAACCCCCACAGAAGAGTTCGTTATCGTTGTAATTGACTGGGTTTGGAAAGCCGAATCTCCACATGGAGTTCCTTGCAGGAGGGTCCATAAGCCGACCATGGCCAGAAACTCCTGCATTTTTGAGAATCTGGAAAAGAAAACGGTCGTGATAAATTTGATCGACATATTTAACAATAATACAAGAACAGCAATGTACAAGACAATCATAAGACTATGGACAGAAGCGTAGCCAGAGGGGGGGGGGGGGGGTTCGCTGGGTCTGGACATCCACACCAAATTTAGCAAAACCGCCAATGTTTCAGATATTCATTTTAAAAATTCCCTCGGGAACACCCCAGCTCTCCTGTCTCCAGTTTTGTTAATTAATTTAATTATTTATTTATTATTATTAAGTTCTTGTTTGTAAAATCAATTTTTTTTTTCGACAAACTATTCCAGGTCTATTTTTTCAAACACGCACCTCCCGGGCCCCCCATTCTTGCATTAGGCTACTACTCTTCGGCCGTAAAATCTAAACGTTATTATAATACGTCACAAGGCGTATATATTGTAGTAAATCATATTGTGTAAAACTACACAATTGTAGGCCTATTTGTTAAAAAAAATATTCCCCGATGAACCCCTGGGCCTCTCTTTGGCCTCTCGAATCCGGGCCTAAGGAAATTTAAATCACACCCCTAATTAGAAGCTCTGTACGTCCATGTGAGCGGTTTCCTCTTTTTCTATTATTTTACTAAAAGGGGGGGGGGCGCCAAATGAAACACCTCCCTCTTGGAGAACCTATTAGGACCTTGTATATAGTGACCCGTCCCGTCCCATCCAATGCCAACGACCCCATGCATTTCGGACATTATTTGTATTGTTTCTGTAGGATATAGTATATATATATTATACGTTCTCGATGTCAACCTACACCGGCTACAAGCGATAACGGACAAGCTGCGACAAGCTTACCATTAACGCAATGAAACAGGAGAAAGCATGACTTAACCAAGTACAGATGCGAGTCTCACCAACCCATAGATTTTATGTAAGGAAAGCTGCCTAAAGAATAGGATTCGCAATATTAAATCCATATACTTTACACTTTAACAGTAAGAGTAAGCTATTAATATTAATGATAAATTATAGGGACATTCCGTTAATTTCAGGTTGACTGTGCGGGGTATTTATTAAATTTGACAGGAGGTAATTAGAAATTAGTAATGGTACTGCTATTATCCAGTACAATATTACACTGGTCGGTATTGATACCTGCAAATCTACGTGATAAAATGCAATTTTAATTGAAAACCCGCGGGCCGAGCTCGTAAGTCACAACCCACACGCATCGCTGCCGGCAGTTCGGCCTTTAGGCTCTCATAGAACTAAATGATATTTTATATTTTATATAATTATTGTTTCAATTCTTTCGCGTTTCATGTATTATACTATCCATCATGCATTGCTCGTATCAATAGTTGGTTCTTGTCTCAATTGTCGCTTGTAGCCGGTTTGGTTGACATCGAGAACGTATGCCAGTTTGCCAAAGGCCCAAAATTCATGTGGAAACGATACAATGTCCGAAATCCATGGGGTCATTGGCATTGGACAAGGGACCTATGGGCCACTACAAGTAGGCCTGGGCCCTTGCAAAGTCCCTTTAAAAAAATTAAAAATGATCTTTATATATATATATTTCGACTGTCCGTGTGTAGCCTATGTAATGGGCCTCCTCTCAAACGACTGGACCGATTATGATGATTTTTTTTTGTGTGTGTTCAAGGAGATTCGAGGATGGTTTAAGTTAACAATTTGGTCCACTGGAGAATGTTTTTATAATTAATTTTAGTGGCTTAAGTAGTTGTTGATTTTGGAATGTTTTGCATTGGATCTGACCGACCGACATTAACCGACATCTAGTAACATATATTAATTGATATATGATGCATGAAGTAGTCTTCTACAGCTTAAATCAGCCAAATACTTGTACAAGCTTGCTTTGTTAATTTAAAAAAAAAACAGTGGTTTCTTGGCTGCTAGTTTTCTACGTAGCGTACCCTCTAAAGTTATATGACAAAATTAATTCAGGCAAAAATACTACAATAGGCTACCAGTACTAGTAAAAAAACAACAGCCTTGTTCTAATGTCAAGGTCTTCATTGTAAATTCAACACTGCCAAAATAGATTATAATGCTATATAGCTTGGCACTAAGAGAGCATATATGTCATGTATTCCACCCACATATTCATTGACGCCTAATCCAAAAGGGTGTGGCACGGCCCAGGGGGACGTTACAGCTCCACAACACAATTAGTACCTCTAGTTTTCATACATAGCTTACCTACCGGGAGGTCACGTTTTTTTATATGGTCAATGCATAGGACTAGAAGACTTTAATATTCCACAATGCAATCTGGAACTCTAGTGTTCATAGTTAGCTTACCTACAGGGAGGTCCAGTGTATGAGGTGTAGGAGCTAGAAACTCAATAAGTTAAATGACCTATCCCAATGTCATTGTCAATAATGTGTCCTTGCGTGTTGTGCTCCGAACATATGGCTATTCCGTGAGTTCTCTAAGGAAGAGATTGGACGTTTGAGTGCGCCAAAAATATTTTTTGAATCCTGGGGCCACCTAGTACCTTTTTTGCAATGGCTGCTCATAGGAGCCGTGGAAATATATATTTTTCCAGGGGAAGGGAAGAGGCATTTAATGAAGGAGAAGAGGAAGAAGAAGACAGCAGGTGCAGTTGCAGAGAAAGACGTCGTCACAGATTCTAATATTTTCTACGGACCAAAATAGCCTTTAAGTATGGCCCACATTACTGGTAGAGGGTCCTGGTAAGCCGTGTGTTTCCCTTAGGCGGGTATTCCACATACGTCAATCGTCAATGAAAAATTGAAAAATGACGTTTTAGCAGACATTAAAGACATACTAAAAAATTCTGCTACCACGTCAATTTACGTCATTTTTCAATTTTTCATTGACGGTTGACGTGTGTGGAATACCCGCCTTAATACCGCAGATGACGTTTGACATTACTGTTGCTTAGACCTAAGACCTGGAAAAAAATCCATTTTGGTCGTGTCTCAAACCGCGACTTTCCTTTTCATAGTCCAGCTCTCTGTCTACTGGACTGTTCCGGCATGTAACTTACACACACACATGATGTTTTATATAGCTTCTATAGCGGGGGGAAGAACCGCTTTTAAAATCCCTTTTCGGGTTTGGCCGAACTTCGGGTTTTCAGTGATATGTAATCCAATCCCTCTACAATCAATGTTAACTGAGATATTATTATTTTAAGTTTTTGATCGGTCGCCATCAACAAAATGGCGGATCACACTAGTTAACGAATTCGATCAAAGCATGTGCAGTAAGATAAATTTTTGTGCCATGTTTAATCCAAGTCGGAAATTATCTACGTAAGTTACCGTGTTTCTTAAAATCAATATACTATAGTAGGACCTACATTCACACATCATAGGTTGCATAGGCCTACATATATATATGATTTTGAAGAAGGGGTGGTTAATGCTTAGGGGGTCATGAGAAGAAAGGTTGTGAAGAAACATTGTTCGCCGTGTCAAAAGATATGATCGTAGATGAATCTCCCTAAAACGTCGTCATCATAGACTCTTCAACAATATACTATTGTACAACATAATTGCACCAAAATTTATAAGATGTGTCTATACAATATGTCATAACTCCGGTATAATACATGAAGCTGGCCTACAATTAAGTTGCCCATAACGTGCATTGAACAAGCCATTAGTGGTCAAACCGGTAGCCTAATTTATGTCCCTGACGACTCTAAGAGATAATAATCAATGATATTAAGGCGACTGTTTACTTTTTGCATGTAGAGATACTTCTTCTTCTTTATATGTCTCTTCTATCGAAGATATATAGACGATCATCATGGCAATTTTAAATTAAGCAGCCTCTATCATCATCATCATCTGCTGCGCCAATGGCCTTACCAAGTTAAATCCATTAGAGCAGAGCCTGTTTCAAACTGCGGCAAACTTGGTAGTGTGCACAACGTTGGCAGGGGAACATGGTGGAACATTATAACGCGCTGAGACTATATCAGTCAGTCTGCGTGCGTGTCGAATCCTGATGGTTACCTCCGAATCAATCGTGTGACTTTACCATGTTCCCCAAGTGGTTAGGAATCCACTATAATCACGAGGTCCATCCTGTCAGTCAACTCCCCTTCTCCCTGAGGTGAAGGGGTCTGCCATTAGAGTGTCACAAGTTGACAAACTCCCCCACCAGGCTGACAAGGTTGCAGCAGAATTGCTGAAAGCAGGCTTTGAAACAACAACAATAATCCTCTGCAATCTTTTTTCTTCATAGGTTGCATTTGTCGTGTGGTAGGCTGCAATCCAGCTTCCTAATCTTCCTCTTTGAATAATAAGTGACCTGCTTTTAGGCTGAGCTTATCTATTAACACATCATATGCTAAACAGGTAGGAAGGAACAGGTGTAAGACATAGATAAGAACCTAATAATTTATTATAATGTTAGATGCGGCAACAAATTTTTATCTAAAAATCGTGTTCGCAAGGTTTTCGGTTTAGCAAACACTTGTATGATTTCCTAATAATACTGATAAAATCGTAAAACGTACTGTATATAATATAATCCCAAAGGCTTTCATGCTCGGAGTTACGTGGCGAAGCAGTCGAATCCGGAATGATAGGCCGTGGTCGTTCTGACAGTGTATTTCCAAACGTTTCATCAACATCTGCGGTCCACATCTTCAGTGGAACTGCATCGACTTCTGACCGAAATTAGAGAATAAAAAAAAACTTGACTTGACGGGTTTAGAACCTACGATCTACCTACGCCAAACTGGGGCGTTGTAACGAGGAGGTTACCTCCTTAACCAAAGTTAATTTAATGTCAGTGTTATATATAGCCTACCCTACAATACCGCAGATTTTTTTTATACACGACCGGGCCTTCCCCGGGCAACGCTATAAGTGGAAACACCACCGAGCAGTGACCAAAGACCAAAGACCTTTGGGTTTGCACCGACTTTGGTGTCAGCTTGGCAAAAGGTTGGACCCAGAAACTAGGAATCTCTAACTCGGACACAAAAAGAAAGAAAGAAAGAAATAGCCTAATACTGCAGTACAATGTGTAGACTTCTAAGATTGGAGGCTCAACAGCAGCTGTACTGTATTTACTGAAGTCTACAGTACTTGACATGGTTCGTAAACGTAGCTTTAGAAGATTATTAAAAATATCAGGGAGGGACTACATAACACACGAAGAGGTGCATCTAAGGATAAACGAAGGAAGGGAGAAAAGCTAAGTTGGTGGGGCACCTGATCAGTCCTGAGGGGTTCGTCAATACTTATAGAAGGCACGATTGAAGGACTAAAGCTATAGGAGCTGACCAAGGAAGGCGTATAGACCTCAAGAAAGATCTGACATGAAAAACCTACCGGGAACTCAATAGAACGGCAGAAGACATTAGATTTCGACTAAAAGAAAGAAAGAAATATATTTATCATACAATACAAAATGAAATTAATTATGCAACAAACCCACTAAGAAAATAACAATTTTCCTACTAAATATATATATGTATAAATTCCTCCGTGGGCACATCAATCAAAACCTATGAAAGAAGAAGTATATTATGCATACTAGCTCGTATTTAATACTTTGGGATTAATCCGGATTATTATAATACCGGGGGTTATAATCAATCAATCAATATATTCAAAATTAAGAATACAATACAAAATATACATATTAGAAAATGAACCCTATAGGCCATGTGGCCCGTGATGGGTTCTGTCTTAGTTGCTAGGTTAGTATTATAAGATGTTAATATTAATTATAGAATAATAATTAAATAATAGAATAATAATTAAATAATGATACGGGGGTTTATTTTTTAATAGGAAAGGTAGAAAGGTGTCATGTGATGGTGTTATAATGTTGTTGTTTCCAACGCCTGCTCTCAGCATTTCTGCTTTAAGTAACCCTGTCAGGCTGGTGGGGGGAGTGAGTTTGTTTAATAACTTGAGTCACCCTAAGGGCAGACTCCTTCACCTCATCGGGGAGTAGGGACATTGACTGACAGGGTGGACCTCCTGATTATAGTGGATTCCTAACAACTTTGGGAACATGGTAAAGTCACACGAATAAATCGGAGGTGACCAGGACTCGACACGCACGTAGACTGACTGTTATAGTCTCAGCGCGTTATCATGTCCCATCATATTCCCCTGCCAACGCTGTGCTCTCTACCAAGTTTGCCGAAGTTTGAAACATGCTCTGCTCTGCTCTCATGGAATCAACATGGAATGTTATTAAATTATTAGAATACAAGAAAATGCCTATCTCTATAAAGCTTGGAAAATATAAAGTCCGTATAAGTTCTATTTTGACAACACTTGACAGCTATTATAAATTAAAAACATCAAAACAGTTAACACGCAAAATATTTGACGCCATAAAAGTTTTAAAAGAACCAATTAATCCATGTAAAACCCGCATGATTACAAAAATCACAAATCAAGCATTCAGCGCCAAAACCACTTTTCATTTTAAAAATAATTCTGTCGTGACTCGCACCTAATACGCCAAACAGGTAAAACCTATTATTAGTAAATGAGCAGGTCATGACATATGATGGACCTAATGTAAAAACATTGCCAACATATGAAAAAGAATATGTTCACCTCGAGGTTTATGAAATCTACAGCCGAAAACCTTTTAGCGCGGGAATTATTGGCGCGTGATTTTAAAATTGAACATGAATGTCAACAAGATTAAGGAGTGGTATTTGTGATATATCGTGATAATATACAGTGTTAGAATTAGTAGATCAGGTTGTTTGATGTTATCTATACTGTATAATACACCTACCTAACGTATTTAGGCGCTTGATTAATGGTGTTCTATGGTATAGAACTGGTGAACATTCGACGAATTTTGCAACGGCGATTTGTATTTTATTATAGGCTACAACGAAACTAATCACATCGGAAGCAAAAAAAAAGCGCGAAGGATACATTTTGAGAACAATTAAATTAAATTTGAAGCATTTAAGTAGTGTACATGACGTTTTTTATTTTATTTTATTTTTTATAATATGCTAGGCGCTCTGCCCGTTTTGGGCTTCCGCGCTCATGTTGTTATCGCGCCAAACCCAACCCTTCTCAGAGTGTTCCGAAGAGGGGGGTTGACATTACAAATTTTATGACGAGAGAGGTTACCTTAGCGGCAGAAGGGCTCTGGGGCCAGCGTAACTCTGACGTATATGATTGGCGCATTTCTGGGGTTCTAAGTAAAGTGAATGTAAAATACCAATATGTAAGCATTAACAAGCATTAACAATTACGGTATAATTAAGGTGGATTAAATGTAAACAGAATTAGTAATGCCTTGTGCACTAAAACAACATAAAACCATAATACGTAGCAAAGTCTTCTGCTGTAGCTTTTTCTTTCCCGCGTAATATTCTGCAATTCATATATATATATATATATATAACAGTGGAGATATAATGTAACAGCAAAGGCTTTCATGGCCGGAGTCGAATGAAGAACCAGTAGAATCCGGGCTGATGGGCCGTGGTCGAAATGAAAGCGAACTTCCAACTTGACGAAACGTTTGGAAGTTCGCTTTCATTTCTACCACGGCCCGTCAGCCCGGATTCTACTGGTTCTTCATTCAGTGGAGATATACCCCAAATGTATCTTAGATAGGTGATACATTTTTGGTAAAAACCCACCCAACGGCGTATACTGGAGGTGGGATAAAAGTTGTGGTCAATTAATAGTTAATAATATCTAATAAAATCCCAAATCGCCATAATCGGGCTGCTGGTACTTTATTCGAAATGGTATATTTTGTTACGATATTCCACTGAAATCATGTAAATTTCATAAATTTCAACAAACTATTCGATTTATTTAGGCTACCTATTTTTTTTTTAATGCTTTGAAATATAATAATTAAACAGTTCCGTAACAAATATCAAAGAATCAAACACAGTTAGAGCCAAGTATAGAAAGAAAATTATTCCCAAATCACCCAAAGTAAGCGGTCTTACCCCAGTATTATCATCAAAAATGTCTTGAGCCCCGTTCATAGCAACATAATATTGATGATTGAGATCACGTAAAAAATCTTCCTTGTATTTCTCCATTAACCCGGACTCAATTATAGTATCTTGAAGTTTTTCAAAAACTGGCCGAAATGGATGACCTGGTGTTATGGGAATTGTAAGAGGAGCTGAGTTGATAGGTTCTCTCAAAATTGTGACCAACCTTTCTCCCCCTTTCTCTCTAAATTCATAGCTGAACAATAGTTTACAGATCCATTTAACACATGACATTGCTCCAGTTCGCTTTATTGCGACAAATTCATAGTAACTGTCTTGGATGTTTTCCGTTACGACCATTCTCTTTTCATCAATAATTGGTAAAGCTGACTTTAAACTTACATCGTGTCCTATGCCAAGGTAAAATGTTAAACCAGCCGCATATGCGTCTTCAAACGTTTTTAGAGGCAGAGAGGTTCTGGGTTTCATAAGCATTGTAGCGAAATTAGTCTTGTAGATTGTCGTAACTACAAGGGAATAGAGAAATATAGGGATTAAAAACCCTTTGTAGGTCATTTGAGTAAATCTATCAGATATACTCACTTCAAAATGACAGCCGAGTACGACGAATATAGATTCAACAGATATTTGCGAGTTACTCTTTTTGAAACTTAACAACAGGCTAAATGAAATAAAAGATCCTACTATTATTAGCCAAATTGACAGTGGCAATGCACTATAAATGACGCTAAAGTTCGAAATTGGCAATGGACTTGGAACTGCAAGCATAATTTCGATAACATCTGATACTGCTAAGCCTACTGAAGGTCGTCGCAGTTCAAAAAAATAAACGATCATATCTATTTCACAATTGTTCAATTTTTCTAATAACTCAACTCTATTATCTACTATGGTATTATTCTTAATATTCATTCGCTCCGATATAGCTTCCAACATTCGTTGAGCTGTATACGCTGGAACACCCGAAACTTTACCCAATAAAAGAGTATAGTTTTGGAAGTTTTTGGGTAACTCAGGGAAATACTTAAATGTTTTCAACGGCCCCTTGCAGTTAATTACTCGTTTCAAGGTCATATTTCTTTGTGTAGAATCAAAAGTATAAAAAATTAGGGTGTCATCCTTTTTAACAGCAATTGATGTATAAAACCCACGAGTCCGTGTCCAAATCATTGTGAAAATGTCGTTGATATGTACATTAGTACAGTTGGCATCGACAAAAATGAAAGTTTGCGTGTTGGATGTAATAATATCGTGTGTTTTATAAACCACTAAAGCATCAACCAATTTTTCACTTGAACAAGACGAAACAGAAATAAACAACAATTGCAAAGTCATTATTTTAATAACTGGTTCATAGTGTGCTCCGGTTGTTGTCCAGTTTGGATTCCCATTTGGAGGATTGTTATACACAAAAACACTATTATTACCATTCCTCATTAGACGCGATAACATTAGAGAATCATTGAAAATTAATTCAGCCGTTATCAAGCTATGTTTCTGCTGATAGCATTGTCTGTGTGAACCAACTCCTATGTAGTCTCCAGGTTTTGCTGTTGCCATAATTGCATCTAGCAGACATGATGTAATATCTTGACTTTCAATCTGACAGTTCATCATAATCAGTATTAAAATTATTAATAAAGCAGAACCTTTAGATGGGTACATCCCTGGTAATGTGTTAATTAATTGATTCTTAAATAGAGTAATCAGTCATCCATCTATGACCACTGTTAAGAGGATATACGTACTAAGTATAAAATTGGCACACCAAAATTAAATACTTTTCATTTTTTATTTCATTAACTCAACAAATTGTTAAGAATTTGGCACATTTAAGTTGTAGAAGCTGCTACTTCGTGCATTATACAGTGGGGTATTTTTACTTTTCGGTTTAATAGTTTTCCCAAAAATCAAATTTTACACGAAAATTTATTAATAGTTTTTTTCAAAGAACTAAGGTGCCAAAAATGTAATAATTCGCATTACATTATGCATGAAGTAGTCTTCTGCAACTTACATGAGCCAAATCATTAATAACTTGTTTTGTTAATTAAATAAACAAATTAAAAGTCAATAAAAGCAACAACGTTTGGGGTGCTAATTTTCTACGAAGCATGCCTTCTTAAATAAACAATAAAAACTCAGAAAACACAGTTCACTTCAACTACAAACATGACAATGCTAACAGCTGGAAAAGCAGTGTTAACATCAAATCTAGTAGCAAGTAGGTCACGCAGGGTAACAGGCAATAAGTAAATTGAAAAAGTCTATTATCTCAAGTAAAGACAATTCAACCTCCCCCTTAGTGCGAATAATGTGAAAGCCCTTCAAGTCAATAACTAAAGTTAATTTTCATAATAACTTTCCGTATAATTGAGAAGTGGATGTCAAAATTGTTGCGGACGGGATCATAGTTTTATTGAGTGCCTCATTTACATATTTGGCAGAGCGCATGACCTCTGACCCAAGTGTTTCATTATTTGAATTCTCTTCTTTAAACTCAAGTGGTCTGCAGGCCAAGGAGTTCAACTGATAGTTTTTGAGGATTTACGTTCAGTGCAATAAGCGTTTCGCATTCTACAATATTACAATGTAGCCTACTACATTTTCCCATTAGGCCCCTTCAAAATAGCCGGATTTACTTCTTTTACGTTCCAATACAAGGTCACCCCCTCCCAGGGACGGATCCAGCCCATTTGGGAGGGGGGGGGGGTAGTTGTTGTGGGTGAAAATAAAACGAAACAAACATGTGTATTATCGATTAAATTAGAGCGGGATCGATAAACTTACAACCGGTTCACTATTTTTTTTTGGGGGGGGGGGGGCAAAAATTGTTGGTATAATTTCGACACACAGTTTTTTTTTCTATTGACAAAAAGTACTCGATGTCAGCCCACACCGAATATAATTGACAATGGACACATTGGTACATACTTACCATTGCAACATCAGCTTAATGTAGTTCGGGAAAGAATAGATATCCTAAATGGTTAGATGACCTAAATGAGTTAGTATGCATGCAAAAAGCGATTTCATACAAAAAATAATCTTTTAATTGGTGAGAATCACTGGAATCATCGTATTGACTGCTTCAAAATACAAATGCTAGTTTGGTACAAAATGCGTATAGTAGGTATCAAAGAATAATTATATTGATTAAAATATTACAAACCATAATGTAATTATTTAGAAAACATAATATTGCAGTACTACTATATGTATTATCAAGGCCGTGCCCAGTTTTTGATTTCGGGGGGGGGGGGGTCCAAAAACTTTTTACGTGATTTATTAATGAATTAATGGATGACTTTGTCAAACAATACAGGTTTACATTAGGAAATTTATTTTGGGGGGAGAGGGGTGGTCCGGACCTCTTGGACACGGCCTCAAATATACTGTTCGTGTAGGTACTTTTTATCATAGAAATATTTAATATTACATAGACCAAATAGTATATTTTCGTTTGCTTACCTGTAATAGTAGTAAGGCTAAACTCGGCCATCTTGAAATCCAATTTGTATCCCATGACTTCATGTTAACCTGAAACAAGAAGAATTCATAATAAATTCACTAAATTCACTATTTTATTTAAAACGGGATTTTCACAAGCCGTTAAATCGATTTATTCTATCACCCGGCTGTTTTTTTTTTGTTTTTTTTTTCAGGAAAAAATGTTATGATATTATTTACTTAATGTGAAAAATAATTTGTAAACCAAAATAGGTGAGCAGGTAGAGTAGCCATTAATGGCTAAAGCTCGCCTAATATAAAAAAGTTTTTCATTCTTTCACTCATTCATAGTTGAATCCATACCAAGCAGAAATCTTGCCGCGAGTGAGATGAAGGAGAATGTGTTACGTATGAATCGAGAATCTTTCGACGCCGTGAAGGGAGTGCTGACAAAGCATAACAAGAAAAAAAGTGCACCATTTGACCATTTCCCATCAGATCAGCTGCGTAGAATTTGCCTCAATGGGCCTTAGTAATCAGAATTTTCAGGAAGTTCCAAACAAATAATAAAGCCATTGCAGCCATCTGATACAGAAAAATGAGTCACCGAAAATGTTATAGGTCAAACTAAAGTGCAGTGCAGGCATTCCCGACCTAGCCTATAAGACCCATTTGGACTCTTCGATAATTATCAGCATGAAAGCCCCAGGTACTTTTCACGCAGGATTTTAAGGAGTGACCCAGCATTAATGTACGACCTTCTAGCGAAAAACTTAGTCATTTGTCTTTCTGTTATACGGCATAATTACATACTCCATACTGACCCTTTTCTTATAGGTAGGGTAATCTAATATATATTGTAAATTATAGACAATAGGCACAGGTGGTCTCAGTATGAGTCATAAATTGCCCAATGGGATTTCTACAGAATTGCAGTGCCGTATATATAAATGGGTCTTCAAACTGGACTTCTGAGTAATGCCTTAGCCCTTATGGTCTCAGAGGCAAAAACGCAAAAATCCTTATTTGTACCTCCTCGTGGTGAAGATGGAAGCACATGATGGCAACAGAACGGATGGGGGACCGAGTTTGAGCCGGGATAAGCGAAAAACACAGTTTATTCTGTGCAGAGCACTCCTTTGTCCTGTGGTTGAGAAACTGGTCTCGAAGGCGGAGGAACTCAATGAAGAGCAAACAGCATAAGAATGCAGAAGACAACTGCATTACACTTCCCTAGTATAATTAATTGCCATAATGTTCGGCAATCTTTGATAGAAGATGTATTTAAAAAAGAAAAGGAAGAAGATATAAATGCGCATATCTAAGGCGATATTAACTAATATGAGATGTACGGCATGATTTGCAAGTTCTACAAGGCATGGTACAGTCGATACTAGTTAAAGAAAGTTTCCCTCTAAATTCGGATTTGAGTGGTTTTTGGTACTGTGTAACAATGAATTGTGTAACTCAGTTTTGCAATGGAATTTTAATCTACGGACTCCCCTCTCGCGAAGGCCAGTTTCCAACTCATCCCTTCAATGTTTTCGAGGAAGTCCGTGTCTACTGGGCCTAAACAGCCTTGAATTTCTACATATAACAGCATGCAAGGCTTGTATGGGTCATCAACGTTATTGCATTCGGGTACCATAAAAACATCGTAAAATCCCTAAAGCCGGATTGATGTCATTGTAGCCACCTTGTTACCTTTATGCATTAACCTAATTAATAAAGTGCATTTCTTGGGGTAATTTTATTGAAAGGTTAGGTCCCTTTTGGAGTTAATGGGCAGTCAATGTACGATAGCTGACATTGAAAAAAGGTTTAGAGGGCAAGGCTGGTCATTTGTTACGATGCACCCTGGACCGGTTATTATTTCTGAATCAGCTGTAATATTCATTGCTGTCACTTAGTATATTGCATAAAACTAAGTATCAGGAAGTAGTTGTTTAAAACCAGCGTATGGATGTGACACCTGGACAATAGCAGTTAAGGAACTGATGAGGCTGGAAGCGTTTGAAATGTGGTGTTACTACTTAGGGGGCAAGGTGGTAGCGTGCTTGTACTTGTTCGAGTCTTTACACACCTTGCGATCGGAGACGTGTCGTAACTAGACACAAGTACCTATTAGGTTAGTTAGTGAGGCCATTGAAGAGGTTAATCGGATACATTCATTAAATTGTTTGTATGCGATTGACTTTTTGGTAAAACAAACCAACAAACAACAGAATGATTTTACGGATCAGCAGCAGCCTGATCGGGGCGTTTATAATACCGGGGTTAAATAAATACCCTAGGATTATAACTGCAAACAAACAAATTTTGAATAGCACTTTCCATTACCAGTGGATTAAATAAATACTGGTATTATAAACGCCCCGATCAGGCTGCTGGAGGAGCCATGATTGGAATTTTATTTTATTTTTAATTTTGAATTCCCTGCCAACGCTATATGCACACTACCAAGTGTGCTGAAGTTTCGAACAGGCCTTATGTTAAAACATCACAATTTCAATCACAAAAACCTTTCATAGGTTTTGATTGATGTGCCCACTGAGGAATTTATACATATATATATATATATATATTTAGTAGGAAAATTGTTAATTTCTTAGTGGGTTTGTTGTATAATTAATTTCATTTTGTATTGTATGATAATTATATTTCTTTCTTTCTTTCTTTCTGTTCTGATGAATTCAACTTGGTATGGTCGTTGGGAAAACTTTAATACAGTATATTGATTTTTGTTTTAATTTTAATTTTTTTTTTTAATTCTCAGACACCTGACATGCGCCAAATGGGATTTTAGAAGAATTTATGATTTTTTTTTTAAATATATAAAATTGTCTTCTACTTCTTCTCCTCCTTCGGGCTCTATAGCCCTTGATGAGCTTTGGCCTGCTCGACAACACTCCTCCAGTCATCTCGGTTTTGCACAACGCTCCACCTTCTACGGACTCCCAAATCGCGTAGGTCAGTTTCCAACTCATCCTTCCAGCCTTTTCGAAGGCGTCCGGCCAGTCGTCTTCCTGTCATGCTTGCATTGTACAAAAATGGTAATTAGTGGGCCACCTCATTGGGCTGACCACAGGGCTTCCACAATAGAGGTTATTCCGGGCCTGTGAGCATAGGCATGACTATAGCACTCATACGAGTCCATTGCTGCCTGCAGACAGATTTTTTTGGAACTAGGCCTGCTTAAAGTGGCCCATTGGTCCCCTGTCCAATGCTAACGACTCCATGGAATTCGGACATTATTTTTATTGTCTCCGTATGAATTTTTGGCTATTGGCAAACTGGAATAGGTTCTCGATGTGAACCTACACCGGCTACAAGCGATAATGAACAAGCTGGGACAGGCTTCCCATTGACTCAATGAAACAGGCGAAAGCATGACTTAGGTGCCCATTCCATTGACCGGCTAGGGCTATTTCCAAAAACGGTGACGTGGTAGCAGACATTCAAGACTTAGGTGGCGTTTCCACCGACCTCGCATTGCAGAATGCAAATGACATTGACGGAAATTATAATTTTTCTTTTTATAGAAATCTATTAAAATGTTTGTACTTAACATATCCCATGAAGCCATTTTTTAATTTCAGTTTGTTTGTTTGTGATTTTACTGTATGATCATTGATCAATTTTAACTATGGCATAGAGGAAAATAAACATTTCCGTCAATTCTGCAATGCGAGGTCGGTGGAAACCCTGCCTAAGTCTCGAATGTCTGCTACCACGTCACCGTTTTGGAAATAGCCCTAGCCGGTCAATGGAATGGGCACCTTAACCAAGTGGACATACGAGTCTCTTCTTCTACAAAGGTACGGTAGTTATCCCATAGCAGAAAATTTAGTTGGCAACTACTACGAAAATTTAAGCGGATGAATTCTAGGCTATTTGTTTATGAATAAATTAATAATAAAAACCCCACATAATAAATGACCCAAAATCATTGATTAAATTAAAAATTTTATAGCTTTGGGTGTGTGTGAACATGTAAATGGGCCGACTTTGATTGAAGTTATGGGTAGTCAAACCTAATTAAAAATAGTGATGGATGCGTTGGTGCATTTAAGGTAGCACCCTGAAGTGGCCTAATTTATGATCTACCCGACCTTATATTGTCTGATAAAGGACCTGAATTATCTGACAGGTTTTAAGGTATCCTTCCTTAGCCACACCCAGGTCCAAAAGACTTGTTTGTGGCTTGGTTTATGGAATTGAGTTTCGATTGTTATCGATGATTATATGATGTGTAACTGCAAGGCGTATATTAGACATCTAAAATCAACATGTTTATTTAGTACTCTGCTATACAACAACATAGGGCTCTATATTAGACAGGTATTGTCATCCGCCATGTTGTATCCATTATGAGTCTGGTGTATAAGCCAAGCATTGGGTGTTTACCTATTTATTTTTAGAAATTTACCGTTGTTTATTTATTATATTTAAAAAACGTGCTACCAATTAGGGAAGTAGTTCATAAGAAAATACTAAAACGTATATATTCGTTTTTTCAATATTTTTCAATCTTTTACTTTTCTTACAATACTTACCATGTAGGAAATTTGGGATACAACATGGCGGATGACAATACCCGGGTATATAGTGCCTTACAACAACAGAAACTAATTAATTTGTCAAGAGTAGGTACCACAAAATCCGTTATTTACAAGATTCGTATTTTGTTATTTAATTAACAAAGCAAGGTATTAAAGAATTGGCTCAATTAGTAGATAACAATTGGGTATTTTAAATTTTTGGTACCGTAGCTTTTTCATAAATATGAATGAGGGCTAAAATTTCACGTATGATATTGATAGATAGTACCATGAAAAAGATTAATAATGCCGTATTGAATGATGCATGTAGTCTTCTACAACTTAAATGAAGCAAAATTTAAAGAACCGGTCCGAGTTTACTCGAACATGCTTTCCAATTTATCAAAATTAGTGGATAGAGAAAATGAGTAATTTCATGGTAAATAATTTTCCTATGGTTAAATTTCCGATATCTCGAGGGGGGGGGGGGGTGTCCACCTGACGTCACTCGTCACTGGCGGTGAGGTAAATTCTAGATAGGTCAGACCAACACATTACCACACAGCAATACTGGCAGAGCACGCAATGCATTTGAGTGTGAATTTTCTATCATTTTTTCAAAAACATTTTTTTGTACAAAACCAAATACTTTTTTGGGAACCTGTCCGGTTTCGTTACTCAATTTAACACCTAAAACACACCTGAAGGTGGAAATCATCGATAGAAAGGTGTCGCAGAAAAATTATTTTTTAGTCATTTTTCATTAAAATTTAGTCATTTTTTTTACCCCCAGAAGCAAACAATCAAGGGGCAAGCGACCCCCCGCATTTTATCAACATTAACAACAGCTACAATATATGTGAATTTAAAAGAAATCGTTGGAGCCGTTTTTGGGAAATAATTTTTTTAGACGTTTTTTTTAAGTTTTTTGAAAATAAAACCACCCCAAATTGAGTTAGCCCAAAATAATAAAAAATGATCCCGAGGTATGATTTTTGTGAACCTACATGCCGAATTTCATCAAAATCGACCGTGTAGTTTGCCCGGAAATCGACGAACAGACAGACAGACAGACATTTCGTAAAAACCACTTTTTTGGGTTCCTGGGACCTTAAAACATATAAATCCGTTGAAATCTCGGAATCGAAAATTTCGACCGTCACAAAGCTTTCCTTATACTACGTATAAATTGGGAAGCAATAACTTAGTTATTATAATTTAATAGACGCTCAGCTCTTTTTTGTGCATTCTATATAAGTGTACGTGGTCCCATTATTACTACCTTGAAATGGAATGGCACAAAGAAATTAATGAAACAACTCTTTTAAGGAATAATGCCAGAAGCAGAATTCAATATAATTCATTTACTGGCATGCATACCTGGAAGCCCTTATATATGATATGTTTAGAAAATTAGCGTATATAACGCAGAAATGTGCTAAATAAGAAAAACGTTTAAATCCGTTAATGGCCCGTAACGGAAACAATTAAATAACAATTAAAATGAGGTCAAACATCTTGTCAAAGACAATAAAAAAAGAGGAACTGTTTTAACTAATGCCAATTTTTTTTTTAGAGCATAGATTAGAATGAGTACTTTAATGCAATATTTAGCTTCTGACCTCATAGAGTTAGACTATGTAATGGAAAACCCTGTATTTTTCATCAGAAGGCACGGCGCATTCCGTATATTGGTTGTTAGTATTCCATACGAGCTATGGTGATGGGGACAATGGTTTGCCTATGGTAATCGACAGATATGTAGGTGAGATGGGACACGTGTAAATGCAAGGGCGTATTCTAAGTACGATATATTCAATAAAGGACGGATATCTACGGCATACCTTCTCAGACTACTTAAGACCAGTGCTACTACTTATTTTACTTCTACTTCCTCTTCTTCTACTTCTTGTTCTCCTGGTTCTTCCTCATTTACATCATTATCATCATCTTCATCTTAACATTCTTCTTCTTCTCCATCTTCTTTCTTTTCTTCTTTTACTTATTTTTCTTCTAATTCCTCGTCATCATCATCATCTTCTACTTCCTCTTCTTCTAGTTCTAGTTCTTCTAGTTATTTGTCATCTTCATCTTCTTCTTCATCTTCATCTCCATATTCCTCCTCTTATTCTTCATGTTCTTCTTCTACTTCTTCTTCTACTTCTAGTTATCCTTCATATTCATCTTTATTATAAACTTCTTCACTTTAATTTTCTTCTTCTACTTCTTGTTCTTCTTCACATATATCATTATCATCATCTTCATCTTAATATTCTTCTTCTTCTTCTTCTCCATCTTCTTTCTGTTCTTCTTTTACTTCTTGTTCTTATAGTTCTTTGTCATCTTCTTCTTCATATTCATCTTTATCATCAACTTCTTCACCTTAATCTTCTTCTTCTTCTACTTCCTCTCCTACTTCTTGTTCTTCGAGTTCCTCGCCATCTCCATCCCCATCTTCTTCTTTTTATTCTTCCCCTGTTCTTGGTACGTCCGCACTTCTTCGTCCTCCTTCAGTTGATCCATGAATTCCTTCTTCGGCCGCCCTCTTCTATTGGTTCCTCCCCCCTCAGTGATGGTATGTAACAGATTGTCGTGTCTTATCAAATGCCCTTCCCATTTTGTTTTTTACTTTTATATATGTGGTAGCAGCTGTCTCTCTTCTTCAATAGCCTCTAGCACTCGCCACTTTCATTCGTCACGCGTTCCGTGTGACCCGAAGCAATCATCCTTCTATAACACCACATTTTTAATTCACTGATTCTATTCTCCATAGCTTGTGTCAACATCCAATTCCCCATGCCATGCAGAGCGATTGGGAACACATAAATTTCACCATTTCACCAAGGTCCAACCGCAATGCTTGTAGGTCCACCGTCCATATAAGTTAAGTATCCATACAGTATTTATTTGGCCAATTTCTGTTGTCAGTCGGCTTTAACAGATAACAAGTAGCTCTAGGAATGTCGCAAGAAGTAAAAAAAATGCCACCTACAATAGTTGTAAATTTAGGAATTAAGGCGGTGTTAGCAATTGCATTAAAATAGCCAATGACTTCTATTTGAAATGAAGTTTATTTAGTTGTTAGTCGGCGGGTAGGTCCATTAAGGCACAGTGGGAGGTAGAATTTCAGGTATTTAACAACATGTATAATGGCCAGTATAGGCAATAGGGGGCGTGGGAGGGGGAAACAGGTATGCTGGAACATGCTAACATGGGATTGGTTAGCATAGGCTACGCGAAAAATTAGTTTAAGGCCGTTTCGGATTATTGAAACTTATCCAGCCACTGAGTTTAAGGGAAGTTTATCTCACTGTAAGCTTTTGAGATAACTTCCACGTATACTTAATGGCTGGAATCGAGGAAACTAATAATTTCGCACATTAGTTTTAAAAAAGAAAAAGAGGGAATTGGCGCGAAAGTGTCTATACAAGTGTTCATCGACTTCGATGGCCAGGTGGTAACGTGCTTGCACTTGTGCGAGTCTTTACACGCCATGCAATCGGAGTCATGTCGTACTCATCACAGGTAATAACCTACAGAGGCGACTGAAAAGGTCAATCGGATACATTCATTAAATTGTTTGTATGCGATTAATCTTTTTTAAAAAAAAAAGTGTCTATTTGCCACGTTTTAAGTTTTTTTGTTGTTGATGGGGTTGAATAGCAAAGCTTCAAACCGATATGCCATCCGCCCCTCCCAAAACTTTTTGTTTAATCCGCCACTGTGCCCAACCTAATGTATCCTACGTATAAAAAAAAAATCAAGAAAAAAAAAGTATTTAGTTATGGGAGTCTAGCTGGTATTTCATAAAACTAGGAATAATCAATATATATAAATATAAATATATATATATATATATATATATATATAATAAATATAAATCAATCAACAATTTTTTTTTGATATAGCTTCAACAGTGCCGGGTTTGGCCTTGTAGGGGCCCCTGGACCGGAATTGTGTGGGGGGCTCTTTCTCGGACAGGAAAGTCTTGCACCCATACGCAAATATAAAATATTTATAAATTAGAGACGCAGGATTGAAAATAGAATAGAATAGAGTATCATTAACGCCGCAGCACGTTCAAATTTCCCGCCAATTATCCCGGCAAGTTTATTTATTTTTGCTTTAATTTTTTTTTTAATCTATTGCGATTTTGCTTTTTTTGAGGGTCACTTTTTGGAGAGGGTCCTGGAGCCATGGTCCTTCTGCAGCCTGATCGGGGCGTTTATAATACCGGTATTTATTTAATCCACTGGTAAACAAGATAATTTTATAATGGAAAGTGCTATTCAAAATTTGTTTGTTTACAGTTATAATCCTAGGGTATTTATTTAACCCCGGTATTATAAACGCCTCGATCAGACTGCTGGTCCCATAGCCTATAATCCAGCACTGAGTTTCAACATGGAACTACCAGGTATAGTTGAATCGCAGTGTCGTCGAGTGGTGCTCAACAACCGACCAACACACTCCAGCCAACTCCCATCACATTCGAGCCGCAAATCCTCATCAGAAATATCTCACCGAAATATGCCTAACATTGCCCGAATATGCCTAATATTGAAATAAGATTTAAGGTACCACAGGTCCAATCCAACCTAATAGCAGTATTATGTGAACACATTTATCATGGAAACGCCTTAGGCTGGCAGCTCCCATATCGCGAGACCTGGCAACAACTGACGGCTTGAGGTGGTACCTGAACGTACCTAATTTATAATCTTACCACCACATCCTATAGGCTAATGGCAATTTGTTATATTTTATTTATTGAAATCCTAATGTGGTGGCGAAGTGGTTTAAGTTCTAGGCTGGCAGTTTTCATAGTTTCTTGGCAACAACTGACGGCTTGAGGTGGTACCTGAACGTACCTAATTTATAATCTTACCGCCACATCCTATAGGCTAATGGCAATTTGTTATATTTTATTTATTGAAATCCTAATGTGGTGGCGAAGTGGTTTAAGTTCTAAGCTGGCAGTTTTCATAGTTTCTTAGCAACAACTGACGGATTGAGATGGTACCTGAACGTACCTAATTTATAATCTTACCGCCACATCCTATAGGCTAATGGCAATTTGTTATATTTTATTTATTGAAATCCTAATGTGGTGGCGAAGTGGTTTAAGTTCTAGGCTGGCAGTTTTCGTAGTTTCTTGGCAACAACTGACGGCTTGAGATGGTACCTGAACGTACCTAATTTATAATCTTACCGCCACATCCTATAGGCTAATGGCAATTTGTTATATTTTATTTATTGAAATCCTAATGGGGTGGCGTAGTGGTTTAAGTTCTAGGCTGGCAGTTTTCATAGTTTCTTGGCAACAACTGACGGCTTGAGATGGTACCTGAACGTACCTAATTTATAATCTTACCGCCACATCCTATAGGCTAATGGCAATTTGTTATATTTTATTTATTGAAATCCTAATGGGGTGGCGTAGTGGTTTAAGTTCTAGGCTGGCAGTTTTCATAGTTTCTTGGCAACAACTGACGGCTTGAGATGGTACCTGAACGTACCTAATTTATAATCATACCGCCACATCCTATAGGCTAATGGCAATTTGTTATATTTTATTTATTGAAATCCAAATGTGGTGGCGAAGTGGTTTAAGTTCTAAGCTGGCAATTTTCATAGTTTCTTAGCAACAACTGACGGATTGAGGTGGTACCTGAACGTACCTAATTTATAATCTTACCGCCACATCCTATAGGCTAATGGCAATTTGTTATTTTTTATTTATTTAAAACCTAATGGGGTGACATAGTGGATTAAGTTCTAGGTTGGTAGTTTGCAAAGTTTCCGGGCAAAAGTTCCTGCATGAGTTGGTACCTGAATATACCTAATTTACAAAACCAATTTGTTTGTTTTCCAACGCCTACTTTCAGCACTTCTGCTTTTAATCTACCCTGTCAGCCTAGCGGGGGGGTGTGAGTCTGATTATAAGACACCTTAAGAAGAGACTCCTTTACCTCAGGGAGAAGATGACTTGCCTGACATTTAAGTGTTTAAATCAAAGTGTACATGTGCATTTCTTTTACTTTATAACATCATGACCTTATTTATGACATCATATGTCTGGCTAACCACTCCACTAATAGTAATTTGAAAGAAATTTTCTTTATTAAAAAAAAAAAAATATCGGAAACACTTTGGCTTTGGCCATGTGATGAGGAGCGAAAAGTATCACCTTCTGCTTGCAATAATCCAAGGGAAGATAGAAGGACAGAGGGCTCCCTCCCGGCAGAAGAACAACATAGAGCTGCTATCAGAAGAAGGAAATCCTAGTTGAAAAGGTAGTGGTTTGACAAGAGCACGACTTCTCTTTTGAGAGCAGCAGTTTCTAAGGTTTAAATTGCCATGATGATCGCCAATTTTCGATAGAAGAGACATTAAAATAATGCGGATGGGGGGGGGGGAGCTCTGTTTGCTCCTAAAACTTAAATGAACTAGCCTTATCTTTTATGAACGTCCAGTGCCCTATATTTTGCGTATAGCCAATGGCAATGATAGTAACTTTGCGTGCATATAAATCCGCGTCCTAATCATAGTAGTTTGTATAAAGCCTACAGGGTGTAGGCCAATTTGTTTAACAATAGTGATTAGCCTGCGCAAGGCTAGCTGCGCGAACGTCCCTTTGTGTACGGACCAAATTACTTTATTTTCGGCACATTAAGGGCTAACAAATTACAGGTTTTCTATGTTTAGACATGCACCTGATTTTGTTATCTAATGCTGGATTGGCGCTACACAGTGATAAAATAGCCTATTTGTGGACCCGGGCGAACATTGTTTAATTTTACAGCGCCTATGCACAAGAAGAATATGAACTGTTTAAGGACTTCGATGGCATAGTGGTAGGTTGTTCGGATTTGTGCGAGTCTCTACACATCATGCGATCGGAGACGTGTCGTAACTAAACACAGGTACTACCTATAGAGGAGACTGAAGAGGTTATAATCAGATGCCATTCATGGAATTTTTGAAATTTTTTACATTCTCTAAAGAAAAAACAAATCTATCAGTTTACTTAAATCTTAGCATTTAAATATAGGACATGACTTTGATTGGCTTATTCCTAGGAATGAAAGGGATGAGTAAATACCCCATACGTGCAGTATGGTGCATATATCCTTCTTTTCTGTAGGTACCAAACCGCTCAGTGGTATAAAATGGGAGTAATTCTTGGAATGTAAAGGGCTAATTTTGAATTAACATGATTTAATAATGTAGGGTAATACTGGGTCGAAAGACTCTAAATTTATACGACACATAAAGCTCAAATTGACTCAACGTTTTAGTTAGAAAACGTTTGTATGGGAAAAAAGAAAAGGGCTGTTTTTAGGGTTTTTCCGGCAATTATTCGATTTTTTCGCCGTAAAAACCATCGTTGAGCTTCAATGAACATTAAAAAAAAGAATTGTCCAAATTGGTCCAGGCGTTGTTGAGTTATGCGCTTACCACATTTTGCTATTCATTTTGATACTAATATATATAAATTTCACCCAATAAATCCACTCAAATATTTATTTATTTATTTCCCTATCCAAATAAATCCACTGAAATTTCAAAATCAAAACTTTGGACCATCAGAAAGCTTTCCTTATACCACGTATAAATAAGAAAGCAAAAAACTGTCCCAAGACTTATTTAAACCTACTCACGCACACAATTCATGGAGTAGTCTTGCTTAGGTAATCTAGATACCATTATTGCTTTCCAATTTATACGTAGTATAAGGAAAGCTTTGTGATGGTCGAAATTTTCGATTCCGGGATTTCAACGGATTTACACGTTTTGAGGTCCCAGGAACCCAAAAAGTGGATTTACGAAATGTCTGTCTGTCTGTCTGTCTGTCTGTCGCTCTGTCCCTCTGTCGCTCTGTCGCTCTGTCGCTCTGTCGCTCTGTCGCTCTGTCTGTCTGTCTGTCTGTTCATCGATTTCCGGGCAAACTACTCGGTGAATTTAAATGAAATTTGGCATGTGGGCCCTAGGTTCACAAAAATCATACCTCGGGACCATTTATTTTTATTTTGGGCTAACTCAATTTGGGGGTGTTTTATTCTCAAAAAACTGGGGGTAAAAAAATAAAAATTACTCAATTTTCATGAAAAATGACTAAAAAATAGTTTTTCAGTGAAACCTTTCTATCGATGATTTCTACCTTCAGGTATGTTTTAGGTGTTGAATTGAGTAACGAAACCGGTCAGTTTGCTTTCCCAAAAAACTATTGGGTTTTGTGCAAAAAAATTTTTTTTGAGAAAATAAAAGCAAATTCACGCTCAAATGCGTTGCGTGCCCTGCCATTATTGCTGTGTGGTAATGTGTTGGTCTGACCTCTCTAGTATTTACGTCACCTTCAGTGACGTCAGGTGGACCCCCCCCCCCTCCCCGAATTATTTAGCATGAAATTAATCATTCTCTCTCTCTACTAATCGATAAATTGGAAAGCATGTTCGAGTAAACTCGGACCGGTTCTTTTACTATGCAATACAACCCCTCGCCCTTCATTCAGCCGCTGACCCCCACCCCCCTTGGAACCCCCCCCCCCCTTATTCAAAGCCTACTATAATTTTTGAATTAGATATATTCACAGACCTATAGGACGACCGAGGATGTCCTTTGAAACTAAAATACGGGAATACCTCAGGACCCTCGGTCTCTCGGTGGATGATACCCAAGACCGCACCACCTTGATGATGAAGATCCGTGCCACCGACCCCGTGGGAGGGATAAGTAAAGTAAAGTAAAGTATTCACATCCACGGTGAACGATGACTGACATGATGGGGCCTCGTCGAAAGAATAAGGCATCCGAATGGCCTGAAATCGCGGGTAAACATATCAAAGCTGAGGAAAGGAGACGAGGACAGCCCAGGCTAAAGCTAAAGCCCAAGCAAAAGCCCGCCAAGATCCCAGGATTGTAGGGGCAACTGCAGCCGAAACACAAAACTACGAGGAGTACGAAGAGAACCTGCCGTATTGCAAGGGAGCCTGCCGTACTGCAAGGGAACCTGCCGTATTGCAAAGGATAAAAAGAAGAAAAAAAATATTCACACGGCGGCTGAATTCCCAATTATAAGCCTCTAATTTTAACAAGTGGCCCATACCTAATACCTGATTTCGGTGCCAGGGGTATCTAATTTTCTTGACACCTTGCGCGTTAAGGAATATTTTTTAAGGTAATTTGAGTAGGTTTTTATACGGGTATAATTGGGTGGCAACTGGTGCCTGGTTAATTTTGACCTGATTTGGTGTTGTAGGAACTGTAAAAGTGGCAAATAAGTAAGCCCTAAAGGGAATTATTACAAGTCACTTTTAGTTGTAATTGCTTTGTCAGGCCTTGTCGCCAAGCCAGACATGAATAGTTTTAGGGAGTCTATGTGTTTAGGTTGTCTATAAATTTAAACGAGGGCGGTAATTGACGATCATCATGGCAATTTGAACCTTGAAGCTGCTTTTCTCTGAAGGAAAGTCGTGCTTTTGCCAAACCACTGCTTTAGGGTTTTCAACTAGGATGTTCTTCTTCTGCCGGGAGCCCTCAGTCCTTCTATCTTCCCTTGGATTACTACATGCAGAATCGTTCCTAAGGCGGGGTTTCCACCGACCTCCCATTGCAGAATTCAAATGACATTGACGTGGTAGCAGATATCATTAATAAGTCTTGAATGTCTGCTACCACGTCAATGTCATTTGCATTCTGCAATGAGAGGTCGGAGGACGCATGAGCTAAGTAAATTAGTTTCCGTTTCACAACCGTCAGCTGTTACTCTAATTCTGTCTCCACTGGCCGCAGGACCTCAGCATTAGGGCCACGATCTCTCCGTCAAACCACATCATCAGGCCCGGATTTACCCTTTTTTGGACCTCCTCCCCGATACCCCGAAATATTTTCAGCAGCGTACACTAGATAGAATGGAGTTTTTAATATATTGAGGTGACGTCAGATGGACCCCCCTCCTCCGAAAAATTTACTGGCTATGACCTTGCTTTAAAGTACTTACTAGGCCCTGACAGTGCACACGTAGGTTTTGTGCTTGAAAATGTTTCAATGTTTACTTTCCTTCATTTAAATTTCAATATATTGTACATTATAAATGGCTCTCACAGTACAGGGTTTGGAGTCGATAGGTATACAGTGAAAATTGGCTCCATGTAAAAAAAGTTTCCCGACTCCTGACTTTTTTCTTCTTCTTCTATCTCCCCCGAACTATCTTGGAACCGCCTCTCAGCATTACTTCAAGACAGTCATGTCTTTTTATACTGTGTTAATTGGTTAAGGTCTTTCCCCTGACCAAGGCCGTCTCCTGAAATATTTTTCGGGGGGGGGGGGGTATATCTGACGTCACCGGAGGAGTGGTAAATCAATATATTTACAACTCCATTCCATTTAGTGTACGCTGAAAATATTTCGGGTAGGGGGGGGGTCCAGACCCCCGGACCCCCTCCCTCCGGTTGCGACCATGCTTCTGGTCTTTGCCCGACCCCTGACCTAGAATTTCCTTAAGGGAGTTCCTTACCATGTAAACCCAAATAATGCCTGATAGGCCGACAGTGTATGCAGTAGCTACACGTGCATGCTACATATAATTTTGTATATCCAGTTTGCAGTATTGGGTAACTTGTAAAAATGTTAAAGTGGCAAGCCTATATAGATACCCATGAGTGATCTTAATGGGTTTGAGCCGTGCAAATTGTCAGGACCAGTATTGGGCCAGCCTTCCAGGTATCTAAACTCCATCTAAATGGTCATAAATAACTGCAGTTTAGAGGACCTGTCTGCACAACCATTGAGACTGTACTGATTATAGATAATTTTTAGCCTAATAGTGCGAGATGCATCACTTTTGCTGCAAATCAACAGAAACGTGTAATTAACGACACACAGACAGGCAGTCACACATTTCTTAATAAACCCTTTTTTTAATTCCTGGTACCTAAAAATGTGTAAATCCATTGAAATCTCCAAGTCAAAAATTTCGACTATCACAAAGCTTTCCTTATACGAACGTATAAATGGGAAAGCAATAAACAAAACCCAATTATAACATGTTGAAAAGCTGTAGATTTTAATATGGTTTAATAGCCGGTTTCGGTTTCTGGTTTGATCAGAGCAATGGCAATATTCAAAGTATTGGGAATGAATTATAAATAATTTCCTCAAAAAATATAGATTAAAAAAAAAAACTGAAACTTTGCTAAGGATAGGTACCTGTTAGGTTTTTTTACTCTATTTAGGCCTACCCCTAAAACATACCTGAACTTAGAAAGCATTGATAGAAAGGTACCGCAGAAATTTTCAGTTTTTGGCCCTTGAACCAAAATATCAAAGTGCAAGTGACCTATTGCGTTTGTTCCATTGATAATAAAGACTGCAATATATTTGAATGTAAAGAAAATCGTTCAACCGTTTTTGAGAAAAAAAAAATGTTTAGCCGTTTTTGGGGGCTTATGAGAATGAAACCCCCCCCCCCCCCAAATTGAGTTAGCCAAAATAAAATAAATTGAAGATGTCAGGGGAAAAACAGGAAAGGTGCTCTTTTGGTCGATATTGAGATAATGGTGGCATTCTGTTCAGTTTTTAATGGAGTTTTAGATGACCTAACAAAACCGAAGATAGAACCAAGTAAGGTTCTGCCCAAATGGCGTGGGAAAAAAACAGAATACATGGGAAGAAACGGCTACTTTCAACTTTAAATTCGATTTCTGAAAAATCAACTTTTGATCACCTTACCGGGGTTTCCCCTGTCGTCTTCAAATTGTCATGGTATATGATTTTTTTGAAAACTACATGCCACACATCATTCAAACCCACAAATTGACGAACAGGCAGATACACTGACAATCAGACAGATAAACATTTCGTAAAAACCTGCACCTATTTTGGTTCCTGGACCTCATAACGTGTAAATCCACTGAAATCTTCAAATCAAAATTTTGGACCGCATCACAAAGCTTTCCTTATATACTAGCGTATAAATAGAAAAGAAATAAGAAAATAGGAAAAAATAAGAAATAAACAAAATCAAATTAAAAAATTACCCATGTGTAACAGTAGCAAAAACAATAAAATGGCATGCTATTTCAAAGGGCATACAGAATTTAATTTGCTATGCACGTATGGTATAGGAGGATCTGCGAGTCATACACGTATTGTGAATGTGATTGTGAATATTGTGAATGAATGCATTACATAAAGGCAGGGTCATTGGCAGCCAGACAATATTTACTCGCCAAATAAAGAAGCTCTTGACAATTTGACGGTCAATACTGTCCGGACTGTCGGAGTATGCTTCAGACAGGCTTGTTTGTCATGTATTGTCAAAAGGCGTTCGGAGGCAATCGGAGGCATTCGGAGGCAATCGGAGGAGGAGACTTTAACTGACTATAAATTTATGGACAGCAGGATGTTTAGTTGTTTTAGTTTGCTGATTACTGTATACCAGAGGCGTAAAGTTTTAGAATGATGACGAGGGCAAAACTAGGTAGACCTTATGACGTCATCAAGGCAGGATTTAAGGAAAAATTGAAAATATAAGAGCAAAATAGTAGGGTTTTACACATTTTAATAGTTGTAAAGTATAACTGTAGATTTTACAAAGCTAAAAAGGGAATGCTTATAATATTGATATTGCCGCAAACGGGACCATGAAGTTGAAGGCAAGATGGACCGTGCCCCCCCCCCCCCCAACTTTACGCCCCTGAAGTGTATATTTTTCGTAACTTCTTCTTCTTCAATAAGTCACAGCTGGATGGCTGGTTAGCAGCAACATGTGACTTCGATGCCTCGAATTATACATGGTCGCTGGTTCTTGGGATGCCACTTGAGCCTATAATGCGGTGGTTTCCCCTTGCCTTCCGCATCCTATGCCGTTGACAGTCACTTGTTGCCAGGATCCAGTTCGTCCGCCTTTAGGGAGCTTTTCGTCTCCCATGGACAAGAGGGTGCCCATGCCCTAACTCTACGGAGTTAGGCGGGGGTCTTTGACCGAACCCCACTCGGTACAAACTTAACTTAGTAAAACAAAATTGTTAATTTATATTAGCGACTATTTTTGACACACAAGGCGTTAACGTCCGACCCGGGCGAGTTCAGGAAATGGGTTCGTAGCGACCCCCCCACTCACCCCCCCCCTAACTTCCCCGCTGCATTAAGGGAGAAGAAGAAGAAGCAGAAGAAGAAGGCTATTTTTGACGGCCTTACGATCTACCTAATAT
This sequence comes from Psococerastis gibbosa, assembly GCA_963971405.1. Classification (NCBI taxonomy): domain Eukaryota; kingdom Metazoa; phylum Arthropoda; class Insecta; order Psocodea; family Psocidae; genus Psococerastis; species Psococerastis gibbosa. The sequence continues at coordinate 30,460,507 of OZ020491.1, forward strand.
TCCTGTGAAACTCAACTTTGTATCAAAAAATTGTGTACCTATATAAATACACATGGTAAGATATACCTGAATATTATGCAGTAGAGAGAGTCTCCGCATATTTTTATTTTTTAATCCCTGTAAGCCTGTAATCTCTGTCCCAAAATATGCCTAATGGCTTATCAAAGGAACAAGCCGCAAATACCAGAATCATTCATATACGGAGAAGAGTGTAATCAATTTCAAATTTTGGCGCGTAATTCGTATGCAAGAAGCGAATGGGTCTGTCAGATTAAAATGGCGGACAAAATGGGGCTTCTAATGGCTACGTGCCGGAATCTCACACGCCTACGTATTAGATAATAAATAAATCCTTGATTGACCTGCCTCAAGGGCAGGCGTAATGCTCCATGCTCCTTTGCCCTTTTCATCTGAAACTGTAACTAAATAGTTTTAAATTTTGGCGGGTAATTTCAGGGCGTGACTGATGGATCTGTCTGCAAGATATGGCAGGCTCGTTTTGATTGATGCACGCTTATTAACTACGGGGTACCGGTTAATAAAAATATACATTGTAAATCTTTTATTCCTGTTCCAAGGACGCTGCTTGTACTTAGGTGCCCATTCCATTGACCGGCTAGGGCTATTTCCAAAAACGGTGACGTGGTAGCAGACATTCAAGACTTAGGTGGCGTTTCCACCGACCTCTCATTGCAGAATGCAAATGACATTGACGGAAATTAGAATTTTTCTTTTTATAGAAATCTATTAAAATGTTTGTACTTAACACATCCCATGACGCCATTTTTTAATTTTAGTTTGTTTGTTTGTGATTTTAGGGATTTTACTGTATGATCATTGATCAATTTTAACTATGGCATAGAGGAAAATAAACATTTCCGTCAATTCTGCAATGCGAGGTCGGTGGAAACGCGACCTAAGTCTTGAATGTCTGCTACCACGTCACCGTTTTTGGAAATAGCCCTAGCCGGTCAATGGAATGGGCACCTTAGTATATCCTTCCAAGATGCATCAATCAAGCTTATAAAAAATGGCGCCAAATTCAAAATTGGGGTTGTGACAAACTAATACAAACTAGAGTTCTGTATGTGAGATGGGGCATTTGAGCTCTCTAACAAAATTTTTGGAATCCTGGGGTCCCCTGATGCCTTTTTTGCAAGGGCTGTTAAAGGGGACGTATTTAAGTATCTGCCGCCTCTTGAAAAAGCCTCCCCCCCCCCTTCTCTATCAGCGGTACATAAAATTCCCTTTAAATAATAAATTAAATAAATACAGCCACGGAACTAATTAATCAAAGAAACCTACTTCTGTTGATAGTGCCACAAACGCGACCTTCGTCTTCTTACACAACCTTAACCAAATGACATCATATCCGATCTTCCTTTGTAGGACAATAGGGCGGTGTTACCATTTTTAATAACACTGACTGACGTGGTATTTTGAAAGTTATTAATACATTTTTAATATTGTAACTTTGCATACTGCCCATAAGTGGCTTATGGTCCAGTTTCGGCTATAGACCATATATGTTTATGATGGACCCACCCATAGCATTATTATGATGGATTGTAAAGTACTATACTGTATATTGTAGGTTTCATTAATTAGAATTGATTACGTAACAAACCTAGTGTTGAGCTGCAGTATATGGCTTTTTTTGTCTGTCAGAATTCAAGGTTAGAAATTGGTTACAAAGTCACTTTGAGATATTCTACATCGTGCAAAGAATTAGTCCATTAGGTAGAGGCGATGGATAAAATATATAAAAAATATTTCCGTTCACTGAACCTTAGTGCACATTTGAGTACATTAAAGGTTTCATTGTAGGGTACATTACGAACGAATGAAAATGGACTTTTTTGTTCTATTACTAAGCCAACCCAGCGGAGTTAGGGCTATAAAGCCCTCTCTTATACTCAACTGGAAAGATCCGGGACCGCTTACTTTACATGCCCTCCGAAGCATGACCAGAAAATGTAGCATGTGTGAGACTCGAGCCAACAACCTTTCGGGTGAAAGTCCTACAACTCTACATGTCCTGACCTGACACTATAGGGTACATTAGCAGCTACTGTACCCTCTCTACGAAACGTAGATAAGGAACTGAAGAGGTTTGAGGCTTGTCAGGACAAGTAGAGTAGTGGTACAGACTGCGACTTTCACCCTAAAGGTTGTTGGTTTGAGTCCCACACTTGCTACATTTTCTGGTTAAGCTTCGGAGGGCATGTAAAGCAGGCGTTCCCGGACCTTTCTAGTAGAGTGTAATAGTGGCTTAGTAATAAAAAAAAATTAATTTTTTTTGCTCTTCTTTAAAAAAAAAAAAAAAGGTTAATGGCATACAAAACAAGCTAATGAATATATCAAATTGACCTTTTCAGACACCTCTGTGGCTCAGTAGGTTACTACCCGTGTTGAGTTACGACGTCTTCGAAGTACAAGCACGCTACCACATGGCTATTGAATTCGATTTATTTGAAGCGTTTGTAATATGATGCTACGGACAAATGCTACGGGTGAGCTGAGAAAAGCGACTTCGATAGCTAGGAGGTAGTGTGCTTGTACTTGTAGGGTGCCCATTCCACATACGTACAACGTCAACGAAAAATTGAAAAATGACGTCAAAATGACGTAAATTGACGTGGTAGCAGAATTTTTAGTATGTCTTTAATGTCTGCTAAAACGTCATTTTTCAATTTTTCGTTGACGATTGACGTATATGGAATACCCCCCTAAGTGCCTCTACACACCTTGCGGTCGGAGACGTGTTGTAACTCGACGCAAGTATCTATTAGGTGACTTAGTGAGGTGATTGAAAAGGTGGATCGCATGTACATTCTTAAATTGTTTGTAAGCGATTTAACCTTTTATTACAACAAATAATAATAATAATAATATAATTCAATATAATTAAAATATATACGGTAATAAAATGAAATTATATTATAGTATATATTAAAAAATAAAATAAAATTATATAATATAATACAAAGCACAAAAACAAACTACTTACCAATAAATATTTAACTATTTGTATTGCAGGTTGAATTTTATGTAAATCCAATAGCGGTATATGATTTTATTGTACTATCCTATATTATCTGTATCGAAAGATAATAAATAAATGAGGACTTTTTTTCGTTTTATTACTAAGCCAACCTAGCGGAGTCCTCTCTTACACTCAACCAGGAAGGCCCGACCGCCTGCTTTACATGCCCTCCGAAGCATGGCCAGAAAATGTAGGATTTATAGGACTCGAACCAACAACCTATCGGGTGAAAGTTAGAGCCCGCACCACTACTCTAAATGTCTGGATCAATATAATCTAATATTATAACACTTCCACAATCGCGATTGCGGAGGCCGTAATAATCAACAAACTTCCTCAAAAGTATCGAAATATAAAACCAACAAAGCTTGTTGCATTACAAGGAGACTATAGTCTATAAATTTTTATTGGACTAGTTTTTGTCAAAATATTAGCCTACCAAAGTATCAAAATTATTCTAATTATCGAAATCTAGAACGGGCAAATTTGCCCATTATATCGTTGGTTGATGAAAATAATTATAGGCCTCTAGATAATTGCATAGTTTCTTTATTGCACAGTTTTACAAACCTAGAATTAATTTGTTAATTATTATGGTTGAATTCAATATAAAGTACACGAATAATAATTTTCAACTGTCTTGTTTTCTGCTTTTCAATAGTTTTTTGCTATCCAATTTATACGTAGTATAAGGAAAGCTTTGTGATGGTCCAAATTTTCGATTCCGAGATTTCAACGGATTTACACGTTTTGAGGTCCCTGGAACCCAAAAAAGTGTTTTTTACGAAATGTCTGTCTGTCGCTCTGTCTGTCTGTATGTCTGTCTGTCTGTGCGTCGATTCCCGGCCAAACTACTCGGTGGATTTCGGAAATTTTGCATGTAGGTTTACAAAAATCATACCTCGGAACCATTTTTTGTAATTTGGGGCTAACTCAATTTGGGGGGGTTTTATTCTAAAAAAACTCCAAACAAAAGGGTTTAAAAAAAATTATTTCCCAAAAACGGCTCCAACGATTTCTTTTAAATTCACATATATTGCAGTTGTTTCTAATGTTGATAAAATGCGGGGGGTCGCTTGCCCCTTGATCGTTTGCTTCTGGGGGTAAAAAAATAAAAATAACTAAATTTTCATGAAAAATTACTAAAAAATAATTTTTCTGCGATACATTTCTATCGATGATTTCTACTTTCAGGTATGTTTTAGGTGTTAAATTGAGTAAGGAAACCGGATAGGTTGCTTTCCCAGAAAAGTATTTGGTTTTGTAAAAAAAAAAACTCATATGCATTGCGTGCCCTGCCAGTATTGCTGTGTGGTAATGTGTTGGTCTGACCTATCTAGAATTTACGTCACCTCCAGTGACGTCAGGTGGACACCCCCCCCCCCCCCCGAGCTATCGAGATATATAACCATAGGAAAAATATTTACCATGAAATTACTCATTTTCACTATCTACTAATTTTGATAAATTGGAAAGCATGTTCGCGTAAACTCGGACCGGTTCTTTCTTCTGGAATTAAGCTTTTGAAATTCCACAAGCTCGGGATTGGTTATATTTCTTTAAGGACTTTTTATGGGCCGAGGCCTAATTATTGTGTTCCATAGGTCACATGTCCAATGCCAACGACCCCATGGATTTCGGACATTATTTGAATTGTTTCCGTATGAATATTTGGCCATTTCCACCGGTATCCGTTTTTGATGTCAACCTGCACCTACTCCTTATTAAGTTGCTCTTTTCTAAATATTTTTCTTTCGTATTTTTGCTTCTGCCCCTGCTGGTGGCACCCTAGATGCTAACATGCAGTAGACCTGGAGCTGGAATTCCGCACAATCCTCTTTATATGGTAAAAATTAATTTATTATCTACGTCCAGTCAATGAATATTTATAGTCCATAAACTTTGGAAATGTGTTGTTTTATTTCAACATTTTGAATCAATTTTTTAATTATTCAGTTGAATTGAATTGAAAGGATCACATTATTTAAATACCAAAAGGCAAACAATAAAACTATAAAGTCTTTTTTTTTCATGCTAACGCTAAAATATATTGTATTATTATTAAGTGTACTTAAAATTAAATCTAGAAGAAAAAGAAAAAAATCTGTAGAGAAAGAGAGAGAAAAATAATAAAATAGAGGCCTATGCAGGGGGAGGGGGGGATTCGATTATTATCACCATTACCAGACCGGAGCAAGTCTCAAGCGTTATCTAAGATATATCGTAAATTATTTTCTTAAAGCTACTGAGTGAATTAGCTGCCCTATATTATCATAAAAAATAATTATTAATATATATATATATAGCCTATTATAATAATTAAAGTTCCCCACAATATAATTTTTTTTCTTAAATTTCGACAGATTAATTAATAAATGATATCGTAATGAACTTTGGCTAAGTTATAACTTACCTTCAAACTCAGCAATCTGATAAATCCACAAAAGCACAAAAATCACAGGCACACTAAAACACAGTCAGTCTTAGGTATAAATTAAGACTAAAAAATATATTGCACTAATGACCGAATGTACAATGCAATATGGTATAGGTTACCCCCTCTTCCTTTGGTCCTAACCTACCTAAGACGAATTAGTACGATCAGGTTTGGCAGTAGGCCCCCTGCGTACCTGACTACCTGGGTGGACTGGCAAAGGAAATTGTCACCTTGTGTATGTGGGTGTTAATGACTCAGTTGGCAGAGAGTTTGGTTATGAATTGGAAGGTGCGTGGTTCGATACATAGCTTAGAAATATTTTTTTTTCGGGTTAGATTGTTATTAATTGTTTCCTTTGCGATGTGAATTGACAGGTGAATGCATTGCCTCCTTTTGCATAGGTATGTGGGCGTAAATGACTGAAAATTTTCAACATTTTCTTTAAAATTGTAATTGATTTTATAAACTAATTCAATATTAATATTAATACATTTATAAAATAAATCCCTCAGCTGTAGGATGTCCATTTTTATGACAATTCAGTTGCATATCTACTATATATCTATAATAGCTTTACAATGCATACAGGCCTATTTGTATGGTATAAAGCAAAACTAAGTAAGTACGTGGTTGGCTCAGATTATCTCTTATTAAAACTCAGCCCCAGCCAAGGCCGTAGCCAGGATTTTTTTTCGAGTGGGGGGGGTCTCAGAAATTTAATTGGATATTACATAGTAGTTTTCATTTTTCCTCTCTAAATCCAATTCCATCTAGTGTCAAGCCATTTCATTTCGGGGGGGGGGGGGGGGGTTGAACCCCCATGTGGCTACGGCCTTGCCCCCAGCCAAATAGTACTTCCACCACTTCTGTGTATTTCCTCGAGCTTTGACCAATAAGCTACGCAGGTATTGATGGCACCAGCACGAAATAAGGTAATTCTGTCCCAAGATGAACTGCAGGCGAGGTAATTGTCAGCTTGGGCGCGCGAAGGTGCTCGACTTCTGGCTGGTTGAACAGAACAAAGCTAGCCTACCTGGTTGGCTCTGATTAACTCTTAATACCACTTTACCATTCAGCCCCGATATGCCACCTGCCCCCCGTCCTAGCCTAACTTCAGCCCAAGGCCGTGCCCTGGTTTTGATTTCGTAGGGAGGGGGTCCGAAATTAATAAATTAATGGATAAATTCTTCAAACCACACAGATTTACATACAAAAATTTATTTGGGGGGGGGGGGGTCCATGCCCCACGGACAACCCCCTAGACACGGCCATGCTTCATCCGCCTCTATGTTCCTCAGGCTTTGACCAATAGCAATGCAGGTATTGATGGCGCCAGCATGTAATAGGTTAATTCGGTCCCAAGATGAACTGCAGGCGAGGGAATTGTCACCTTGGGCGCGCGTAGGTGCTCGACTTCTGGCTGGTTGAACCTGAAGTGTAGGCTCCAAGGCCGTTTGATGGCTTATAATTTCTAACAGCAGAAGGTGGATGATTGCCTCAATTTTCTGATTGTTTACCTATGATGATGAAAGAATGATGAATTGAATATTGTAGGTGGTAATACCTATTGATGTGATGACTGACAGAGTGACAGACTGTGAATCATATGCAACGAAAAATTGCCGTGTTGTGTTCTTTATGAGCTGCATTATGAGGACATGCTACATAGAAAATGAGCACCCCAAAATTTGTTGTTTTTATTGACTTATTATTTTTTATTTAATTAACAAATCAAGTCATTAAAAAATCGGCTCATGAAAGTTGTGGAAGACTACTTTATGCATCATGTATTAGGAAATATAAAATTTTTGGTACCTTAGTTCTTTCATAAATACCAGAACGGACTAAAATTATGCGTATTCTCGGATTTTTGGAAGATCTACAAAACAGAAAAGTAAAAATACCCGGTTATATGATGCACGAAGTAGTCTTCTACAACTTCCATGAGCTAAATCTTTAATGACTTGCTTTGTTAATTAAATAAAAAATAAAAAGTCCATAAAAACAAAAAAAATTGGGGTGCTAATTTTCTACGTAGCATGTCCTCTTAAGGGCAAACCGGTGTCGCTGATTTTCCATTTCCGTGCAAACTTTAATTGCTCATGACATATGGAACCCAGAACAATGGGAAAATGCTGAATGGCATGAAGAATGTTTTCTCCTAATTTTGATGCATAGTATGTTGCAATCATCAATACCGATCGGCTATAGTTAGTGAACTTGATACTCAAAAAATAACGGTCACTCAGGAGTTCAAGCTGTGGCGAATTGGGGTTAGTTAAAGCCACATACTATGCATAAAAATTAGGAGAAAAAAATCTTCTTGCCATTCTGCATTTTTTCATTGTTTTGCGTTCCATATTTCACGAGAAATTGAAGTTTGAACAGAAAATGGAATATGGGCGACCCCGGTTGGCCATTAAGAGTACATTCAGAAACCCCCGCTGTGAATGGATGCAGACGTCGAGCTGCTACTGACGGTTAAGAAACGAAAACTTACATACTATGGCAATGTGATGAGAATTGAAAATTATTGCCTTCTGTCTTTTAATAATCGAAGGGAAGATACGAGAAGGACATAGGGCTCCCAACAGAAGAAGAACATCCTGGTTGAAACATGCTTCGGTCTTGTGACGAGGAACTAAATGTATCGCCTTCTGCATGTAATAGCCCAAGGGAAGATTGAAGGACTGAGGGCTCCCGACAGTGGAACATCCTGGTTGAAACATACTTCGGTCTTGTGACGAGGAACTAAAAGTATCGCCTTCTGCATGTAATAACCCAAGGGAAGATTGAAGGACTGAGGGCTCCCGACAGTGGAACATCCTGGTTGAAACATACTTCGGTCTTGTGACGAGGAACTAAAGGTATCGCCTTCTGCATGTAATAACCCAAGGGAAGATGGAAGGACAGAAGGCTCGTGGCAGAAGAAGAACATTCTGGTTGGATAAACTTGAGACAGTGGTTTGGCAAGAGCGCGACAGCAATCTCCAAGGTACAAATTGCCATGATGATCGCCAATCTTCGATATAAGAGACATTTAAAAAATGAGGCATATACATATTTTATGTAAAACATATTAATCCATGTTTAAATACTTAAGTTAATTTTTTCTTTAATTGGTGGCCTATTTTTTTTCTCTGAATTGATATTTTCGAATGTAAATTATTAACACATTTTTTCTTTATAATTATAATTTTTCACTGATCTTCTTGCATGTACAGAAAATACCTTTTAGTATTCCACTAAAAATGGTGTATTTTGTTGTGAGATTCTACTGAAGTTATGACAATTTATATATTTATTATTTAAGTAGATCAAATGTTATATAGTCTAGTTCTCAGCCAGACAATGGATCAAAATCCATCCATCAATGCTTTCTAAATTAAGATACAAAACTCTCATGGCCAAAAATGGCCCAATCTTAATTAGAAAACACTCAAATAATTAATTGAGAACACCACATAGTTCACCAATCACCAGCCATCGCATTAATATTCTACACTCATAGTAATAAATGTGTATTAGGTAATACAGGCTGATGACTTGACCTTGTCCATTGAGTCCTTCAACTTGTCCACTTTGAAACCATGTTAACTTGTCATGGAGCAGTGAACTTTTTCGCTGGAAAGTTACGCCACCCACATGACTGTGGGCTGAAGTCATTTTTTTAATACAGATTCTGTAATAATTTCAGGTTTCTCCTTTCTAGCATTGCCTCCGGGTTAGTGCAAGTGTTAAAGCACTGGACTTGACTGGACGGGTGATCGAGGTTCGAAACTCGATAGACAAGGGAATGTTTTTTAATGCAGGTTCTGTATTCGTTTTAGGTTTCTCCATTCGAGTATTGCCTCCGGTTTTGTGCAGTTACTAGAGAACTGGAATGTAAAATAGGTGATCGAGGTTCGGAACTCGATAGACAGGGGAAATTTTTCCGCCAGGCTGGGTTCACTTGGTGATGGTTTTCTCCATGGGTAAGGGAAATCGAAGAAATGGGTCTAGGCGACCCCCTCACGCTGCGAAAGCGGCACTAAGAGAGAAGAGGATGTTGAAGAAGAAGTAAGGGAAAACGCAGCTGACGAGCGTAATGCTGACTTCGGCTAGGTTCACTTGGGGATATTTTCTTCACAGGCTAGAGAAAACGAAGAAATGTGTCCAGGTGACCCTCTCACGCTGCGCACGCGGCAGTAAGAGAGTCAAGAGAGAAGAAGAAGATTAAGAAGAAGAAGAAAACGCTGCTGACGGGAGTGTTGCTGACGTCGGCTATAGATTGGTTGTCAAAAAATTAGAGGATCGTTACCTTCGCATGGTGGGAGCCACCCTTAGGCTAACTCAGTAGTTGTATGCATAGTGGTTTTGTCGCCACACCGTGACATTCCGTGTGCCATTGACGTTATGATAATTGAGAGTCCGGGTTACACCCAAAACCTACGTACCTGTATTGTAATCCACGTTCTATACAGTTTTCAATTGTAATGTCAATGAAATCATGCATACGACATATACTATAGGCTGTTGACTCGTATCTATACTTGGTTTAGTCATGCTTTCGTCTGTTTCATTGCGTCAATGGTATAAGCTTGTCTCAGCTTGTCTATTATCGTGTAGGTTGACATTGAGAAGGTATAACAGTTTGCCAAAAATGTATACGAAAACAATTGAATTTAATTGAATTGAAAACGACTTTATAGAGTATAAACAAAACAAAAGGCGAACAATAAGACTATAAAGTTTTCTTTTCATGCTAACCTTAAAAACAAACATACTGTATTAATATATAGATGCTTAAAATTAAATGGAGAAGAAACAAGAGAAGAAGAGGGGGGGGGGAAGAAGGTTAAGGGGGGGGGAACAAAACAAGTAATAACCGATATACGATAAAAAACGATAAATGATCCCTAATTACCTTCATTGCGGTGAGAAAAGCAAAATGGATGGGTCACCTGATCAGATAAGAAGGAATCTTAAGCACCATAATAGAAAGTACAACCGAAGGCACCAATGCTAGAGGGTGGCCAAGGAAGGCGTACGCAGAAGACGTCAAGAAAGGTATGAGATGCGGAACCTACTTGGAACTCAAGAGAACGGCCCAAGACAGGGAGGAGTAGAGAAGGAGGTGGAAAGATTAGCTGCAAACCAATCGCTAGATTGCAACTACAGAAGAACAAGTAATGTCCAAAATCCATGGGATCGAATTATGATTTAAATTTAAAAAAAAAATATTACTAGCGACAAGGAACGTGCCATCTCTCTTATATAAAACTTTAGTGCCATCAATAATGAAGAAATGGGAGAATCGCCCCGATCCAGTCTGGCCATAAACTGGATTGGCCTGGCAAGGTGATGCGAAGGCCAACATCTCTCCTTCGCGGTTACATTGACATTATATACTGTATGTTGAGGCTGGTACAGAGATTCTTCACTTTTATTGTTGGGCGGAGTCCGGTTTATTTATTTTTGTCTGCCAACCAAAGCACACATGTTCCCTAGCAACGCACTGGATGGCCTCAACTGCATAGGTAGAACAAGCCTTTTTCATTTGGGCGAACCGGGTTCGGATTGGGGCAAATTTTTTCCATAAAAAATGTGGTGCGCGGTGTCATGGGCATAGCCAGGATTGCATCCAAAGGGGGGGGGGGGCAGGTGCAATAGTTCAATTAATTCGATAGGTTTTTACGGAGTTCATTTGATTTTTTTTTTTTTGAAATACAATAACAACCATAAAAAAAATTAAACTTATCCATTAGAATATGTAGTTCAAATTCCCCACAATTTTTTTTATTGTTTAAAGTAATTCTGTCATGAGTAAACTCGTCAAATCTTTAGGGTGTAGGGGCGGGGGGGGGGGGGCGTGTCCCCCTCTGCTCCTCTTTGCAACGCATCGCAACTCTCGACTATACAGGCAAAACAAGTCTTTTTCATCGGGGCAAACAGGGATCGGATTCCAGTCGGGACAATTTTTTCCGTCAGATCTGATGTACGATGATAATTCGCTAGAATTCGCTAGAGTTATAATTTTTTTTTGGGGGGGGGGCGAGGTGAGGGGCTCAATTTTCGGAAGGGCCAGGCAATATTAGCTAAAATTGACAATTGCTGGTATACACAGAGATGCTTTACATTTATCGTTGGTTGGAGCCCAGCTTGTCAGCCTACCAAAATTCATAAGATACCTTTATAGCAAAAAGTGTTTAATACCTGGCCTGGAAAAGCAGGTTCGGATAGGGGCAAATATTCACCGTCGAAAAGTGAGCTACCGTGATGATCCGATTGGGGATGCTGTTCATGACGGTAAGGGAATGCCGGAGTTTATATAATACCGGGATCAATTTTTTTAATACCAGAGTAGTAAGGTGTCGCGTGACGGTATTAAAATATGAGTGGGAAATTCAAATTAATACCCAGGAATTATAATAATCCCAAATTGCCACGATCGGGCTGCTGTTGGTCTGTGGATGGCTTTATTTTATCTCATTGTGAAAAAATTATAGCCCAGGGTAGATAATTTTTTTAAAGACATTAAATTATTGTAGAATGAAACCCTTTGGAAATGGAAGATAGTATGACAGACACTAAAGGAAAAATAAACTACGGGCGATCTGAGTTCGGGGGGTAGGTAGGGGTGGTTTTTAAGGGTGAAATAGGGTAAATCTTCATTTCCGACAAAACTACAAGTTCTATGGAAAAACGTCGAATAGCAAAAAGGTAGGTAATAAGAAGATGTACAACTTTAGTGATTACACTTTTTTCACATAACCTCAAATTTTTTGAGAAAAATTCCAAAAACCAGGGTTTTGGTTTTTTATTTTTACTTTCACAATAAAAAAAAACTCTTACTTAAAAATTAGGGAAAGTTACCTTTTTATGTTCTAAATACACTGTAATTTTTTTGAATTAAAATATTAATTTTTTCCAATTAATTTTGACTATATATGGAAAAAGCATCCTAATTTTCAATCGAAAAATCTCACGTCAAAATGTCGATTTTTTTAAAAAATGAGGTAAGCCTTTTGTTTTTTGAAATCTCTACTTTCCGATGGTATAAAAAACAATATACCCTACTGTGCAAAATTTTCTTAAAAAATGCAAAAAACGAAACTGAAAAATGATGTCTTTAATATATTTTAAAGTATAGTCCAGTCAATTTAGTCATCAAAAATTACAATAACTCGCATCTAATAACTAATTGTACTGAAATATCTTTGGATTCTATTTTTTTAGGTTATGTAAGGTTAAACATACTATTTAAGAACGAAAATATTAATATTTTTATTTTAGAGCTGAATGACTCAGATATAAATATAGAGCTTACTAAACTAAATTCCTTTAATGTCTGTCATATTATCTTCCATTTCCAATGGGTTTCATTCTACTATAATTTAATGTTTTATTTCACCATTTTTCAGGGGATCTACCCTGGGCTATTATTACTTAGTACAGTTTTCCGTAATCAAATAAAAGACACACAACCGGTTTCGGCTCGACGCCATCGTCAAGTGCAATTGAAAACAGAAAAAACAAAACGGTATGCAAGCTAAAATATAACACCTTGTCAAGATACACACAGCAGCGTCACATAAAGTAAACAATTTTTAAACATTAAAACATTAAAAAATGGTGGCGCTAACATTAGCTTTATTTAATGTCTGCATGAATACGGTATTTTAAATAAAAAAAATTAGCCTCAACTATTTCGGAAGTTTATTTTTGTCACCTGTTTATACCCTTTTTTCTATATTTCTATTTCAATTTTTCTGGATGCAAAAACTACACGGAAAATGCTTTATTTAAACTCTGTTAAATAGACTATGTGTATTCCGGCGTACTGTAGATTATTTTTAATCCTGACCTGGGATTAAAAATGCAAACAAAATTATTTAATAGGTAATGGAATGTGTTATATAAATGTGTTTTGTTTAAATTTTTAACCCCAAGAATAAGCTAATTAAAATTTCAAAAAGGTCTAGTATGGGTGTATGCTGGTGTATAAACCGTATGGACCAATGTCAGAATAAGCAAAACTTTCTTATAAACACAAAAAATAAAAACCTTACACAAAGCAAAAATCGTATACAAGCAATGAGCCCGCGCACAGAATTTTCAGACTGGAAAACGGCTACCGGAAAATTCAAAAGCGAACTAACCTGTCGCGAAAATCTGAGCAAGGGTGTCGCACAAAATTTCACCCTAAATTGAACAACTTAAACCATGCTTAGCTTGTGAAGAATTACAGTCTGTTGCGAGAAATTTTGCAAGGGTGTTGTATAAAATTTTGACTATAAATTGAACAAATTTGACCATGCTTAGCTTATCGTAATGTGCGTAAACCGGTGTTTCCCGCGCGGGCTCGCCTCAGGTCGGGAATCGGCGACCTGTTTGTATGGTAATGATGCAGATGAGCTTTCGATCTCGTTTGATTAGTATGTTGTATTAGGCAGACAGTTTTCGTTTATAATTGGATATTGGATGGAAGTCTGGTAGGTAGCGTCTTGGACTGCAGAACTGAAGGTTGGCGGTTCCACGTTCACAGCATATGTTTCTTTTTTCTTCAAAAAGAAGATAATTCGCATACAAACAATCCAAATCAAATCAAATATATACGTATTTATTCCAATTTTTGCATCAAGACAAGTATATATGACATGATAAATTGTATAAAATTAAAATTAAATTTAAATAAGCTAAATTAAATTAGGTTATACTTCATTTAAGACTTTACGAGGAGTTAAACAGCCCAACTGTGTTTCCACGTGCTAGCGCCGGTGCAATTCAATAAATGTGTCCGAATAACCTCTTCAGTCTTCAGTCGCCTCTGCAGGCAGTGGCGGACATAGAGGAGGGGGGGGGGGGTCACGGAGGTCATGACCCCTCCAAAAATTTGAAAAGGCGGCAAAAGAACAGCTAAAGTAAAGTAAATTCGTGTCGGGGTGGTACTACCCGTGGTACAGGAGTTTTCAGGTTGCATCAACAGCCTCCTGTTTAACCTATCGACAGTCAGGGAAGACTGCAAAAACATGAAATATGAAAAGTTTTGTTGCTCTCCAATTTATACGTAGGATAAGGAAAGCTTTGTGATGGTCGAAATTTTCGATTCCGAGATTTTAACGGATTTACAAGTTTTCAGGTCCCAGGAACCCAAAAAAGTGGTTTTTACGAAATGTCTGTCTTTCTGTCTGTCTGTATGTCTGTCTGTCTGTCTGTGCATCGATTTCCGGGCAAACTACTTGGTCGATTTTGATGAAATTCGGCATGTAGGTTCAGAAAAATACCTCGAGACCATTTTTTTTATTTGGGGCTAACTCAATTTGGGGGGGGGGGGGGGGGGGGTTTCATTCTAACCAAAATTAGAGGATATGGAAAAAACTGGGCTTGGCGGGATTCGAACCCACGATCTACGCCTAACCGGGGCGTCGTCTTAACCGCTGGACCACAAGCCCCGACAAGTCCAGTAAATGCCAAATCCTCTACTTATGCTCTAATTGACATGATTCGTGTTGCTAGACAGGTTAGCACAACTACACAACTATCTAACCGAACAGGTCTGTGAGCTTACTTAATTGCATAAAGGCAATGCTTTATTCATTACATTGTAGTATTATATGGTATATAACACTGACATTAAATTAACTTTGGTTGAAGAGGTAACCTCCTCGTTATAACCGAAAGGTTAGGCGTAGATAGTGGGTTCGAATCCCGCCAAGCCCAGTTTTTTCCATATCCTCTAATTTCGGTTATAACGAGGAGGTTACCTCTTCAACCAAAGTTTATTTAATGTCAGTGTTATATACCATATAATACTACAATGTAAGGGTTTCATTCTCAAAAAACTCCAAAAAAACGTCAAAAAACATTATTTCTCAAAAACGGCTGCAACGATTTCTTTTAAATTCACATATATTCTAGTCGTTCTTAATGTTGATAAAATGCGGGGGGTCGCTGACCCCTTGATAGTTTGCTTCTGGGGGTAAAAAAATAAAAATAACTTACTTTTAATGAAAAATGACTAAAAAATAATATTTCTGCGAAACTTTTCTATCGATGATTTCTACCTTCAGGCATGTTTTAGGTGTTAAGTTGATTAACGAAACCGGACAGTTGGCTTTCCCAAAAACCTATTTGCTTTTGCGCAAAAATTTTTTTTTTTGAAAAAATGATAGAAACTTCACGCTGACATGCACTGCCTGCCCTGCCATTATTACTGTGTTGTAATGTGTTTTAAATATATTGAGGTTACCTCACCTCCAGTGACGTCAGGTGGACACCCCCCCCCCCCCCGAAATATCCGAAATTTAACCGTAGGAAAATTATTTACCATGAAATTATTCATTTTCTCTCCCTACTAATTGATAAATTGGAAAGCATGTTCGAGTAAACTCGGACCGGTTCTTGTAATTCATATTTAAATGGTTTTGTCCATACCAACCAGTTTTGTCGGGAAAAATGAAATCAGTTACTTCAATTAATCAAATACCGTCTTGTTTTTATTTTTGTTATGAGGCGGCATTGTGAGGTATGACCTTCCCCAAAATAAAAAGCTGTGTCCGCCACTGTCTGCAGGTAATACCTGTGTTAAGTTACGACAGGTCTCCGATCGCATGATGTGTAGAGATTCGCACAAGTACGAACAAGTTACCACTATGCCATCGAAGGCTACTTTATTTCTTCATTCTTTTATTTCATGACACCTGTGCCTATATAAGCCTCTATAAGAAAATTGCAAATTTGATAAAAACGCGGGTTTTAATTAAAAATAATCGCGTAATTCTTATTGGCAAGACAATCGGAATCATCGGTAGAAGAGGTGTTTAAGAAGAAGAATAGACCATTGAACTCATAAGCATACTAAAAAAAACATGTCCCGAAAGAGTGGACAAAGGGGTAAAAATGAAAGTTCAATATTTCCCGTGAAATTTTAAAGTTACTCAAAGAGTTGATTTATTTATTTATTTTTATTCAAAAAAAGATTAATCCCGGCCTGCAAACAATTGAAATGAATGTATCCGATTAACTTCACTAATTAACAGGTACTTGGAACGAGTTACGACACCTCTCCGACAGCAAGGTGTGCAGAGACACGCACAAGTGTAAGCAAGCTGCAATTTAAATAAAAATAAAAATAAATAAATAAATAAATAAGGACTTTTTATTGTTTCTATTACTAAGCCAACCTAGCGGAGTTAGGGCTAAAAGCCCTCTCTTACACTCAACAAGGAAAGCCCGGGACCGCCTGCTTTACATGCCCTCCGAAGCATGGCCAGAAAATTCAGCCAGTGTGGGACTCGAACCAACAACCTTTCGGTTGCCAGCGAAGTCGCTTACATATAGGGGCGGGGCATATTGTCCCTTACGCAATAAAACTTCAAAGTCTGCAAGTACAATATGGCCCGATAAAGGTACATAACATTACATTACATATGCCTGCACTATAACATTACTAAGAAGTCCCTTTGAAACCCATACAAACGCGAAGAATACACCTATACAACCTGCCATAACATCATTTCAGATATCATCACCTAGTATATACGACCCCCTACTGCCTGACTGTCTGATAACTATCAAACGCCTTACCAACATGTTAAACAACCTATAGAAAATAATTAATTTAATTTTAAATGAGACATCTTATATAGAGGCCATTGTTTAAAAATGCTGGGCATATAACCTGTGACCTTTTGCGGTGTGGTTTACGGGTGAATTAGGTCCATTTTGACAGGAATGTAGGTGTTTGGATTATTTATTATGCCTGGTTTTTGTTTCGCTTTTGATTTGGAAATCGTTTTAGGCTCTAATTTGTTTCTTAGGTTAAGGAAAATGGAAATGAGAACTGAATGAGCACCTGGAAGAAGGTGATAAGTAGCATTAAAACTTTCGGAAAAAGGATTTACAGCCCACTTTTTTGTGATTTTTTGAATGACTTTTTTCAGACCTAGGCCTACTTAGAGTGGTCTATTGGTCCCTTGTCCAATGCCAACGACCCCATGAATTTCGGAGATTATTTGTACTGTTTCCGTATGTTTTTTTGGACATTGACTAACTGGTACTCGTTCCCGACGTCAACTTACACCAGGCATAAGCGAAAATGGAACCTTTTGCAGTATGGTTTACTGGTGAATTAGGTCCATTTTGACAGGAATGTAGGTGTTTGGATTATTTATTATGCCTGGTTTTTGTTTCGCTTTTGATTTGGAAATCGTTTTAGGGTCTAATTTGTTTCTTAGGTTAAGGAAAATGGAAATGAGAACTGAATGAGCACCTGAAGAAGGTGATAAGTAGCATTAAAACTTTCGGAAGAAGGATTTACAGCCCACCTTTTTGTGATTTTTTGAATGACTTTTTTCAGACCTAGGCCTACTTAAAGTGGTCCATTGGTCCCTTGTCCAATGCCAACGACCCCATGAGTTTCGGAGATTATTTGTACTGTTTCCGTATGTTTTTTTGGACATTGACTAACTGGTACTCGTTCCCGACGTCAACTTACACCAGGCATAAGCGAAAATGGAACCTTTTGCAGTATGGTTTAAGGGTGAGTTAGGTTCATTTGACATCATTTGACAAGAATGTACGGTAGGTGTTTGGATTGTTTATTATGCCTGGTTTTTGTTTCGCTTTTGATTTGGAAATCGTTTTAGGCTCTAAAATTTGTTTCTTAGGTTACGGAAAATGGAAATGAGAACAGAATGGAAGGTGATAAGTCGCATTAAAACTTTTGGAAGAAGGTTTCTACGGCCCACTCTTTTGTGATTTTTTGAAGGACTTTTTGAAGGCCTACTCGCCTACTTGTAGTGACCCGGAGCCTTCTCTTCGGGTCCCTACAAGGGGCCTTCGAAGGCCCCTTGCTTAATGCCAACGACCCCATGAATTTCGGAGATTAATTGTATTGTTTCCGTACGAAGTTTTCGACATTGACAAACTGGTATACGTTCTCGATGTCAACTGTCAACCAACCATAAGTGATAATGGAGATGCCATCCACTTTCGGTCAACACATCAACCTATCTTATAGTTTAAAGTCAGTATGTTATTCCATAATGTTACTAAATATATAGTATGTTATCCCTTAAACGCCGTGGTAGGAATGGACGGATACAGGGCGGAAGGGGGCTAGCTGCCCCTCCCCCCCCAAATTTATTAAATCTATTGTAAGTTACTATATTACGCTCTACTTCAATCGATACTGTCGATATGTTTGTTCCATTTTAACCCATAAATACCTCCCCTCCCCCTAAATCGCCTGGATCCGTCCCTGGTGGTAGGTCTCTTAACTCCTCATAGTGTCGTGCTCTTTGCGCATGAACTCTTATTCACGTGAGCTCTATTTTTAGGTACTTTTTAGGATAACTTGACGTCTTGACCTATAAACGGTAGCCTGCAGGCCTTTGTTATGTAGAGAGGCATGAGAACATCTGCGTATCACGATCAAACAATTATTATATCTGCAACATATATATTTATCTCTTCAACAAGGATATCATCATTACATAAGTGATGAGTACCTTAATTAGTACTAATAAAAAATTGGAAATGAAATATCTACCAATGTGGGTACCCACTGACGGTTAAGAAATGGAATCTGCTTCGGCCACATGTGATGAAGATCGAAAAATATCGCCTTCTGCATCCAAGGGAAGAAAGAATGTCAGGGCTCCCGGCAGAGCAAGAGGATCCTGGTTGAAACACTTGAGGCAGTGGTTTGGCAAGAGCGCGACTTCCCTTACCACAGCAGCAGTCTCCTAGATCCAAATTGCCGTGAGGATCGCCAATCTTTGATAGAAGAGGCATTTAAAGAAGAGGAAAAGAGGAAGAAGAAGAACAACAGGAAGAAGAACAACTAGAAGAAGAACAACTAGAAGAAGATGAAGATGAAGATGAAGATGAAGATGAAGATGAAGATGAAGATGAAGATGAAGATGAACTAATGAAGAAGAAAAAAAGTAGAAGAAGAAGAAGAAAAAGAATAAGAAGAATTTTTGATCCTTTCATTTTGAACCTTGAACCTTGACCTGCGGACTCAAGAGCAAGAATTTTTTACCACCTGGACTGCTAAGCCAACAATTAGGTTTATATAACTCTCAAAAGTAACCTGCCCTAAAGACCAATTCACCAGTCCCACCTAACCGATAAAATCAACGAAAAATTCCAAAGACACATAAAATGTTACCATATTAATAAATTCCAGACTAACCAAGATTGGACAATTGTTTTTCAAACTGGACCATTGCCCAATATTTAAATATGCACCTAAACGACCTTATCAATCGGTCTAACCCAATTCGGAAATGTTTAACCTATGGGCCAATTTGTCCGGTGATAAACAAACATAAGTTGCTATGGGGCGGGAATAGTCACGGATTTGCCATAATGGCCAAATTATACCATGGTGGTCCTATTAGTGGTTTTGTGCCAATTGAAACTATTTGTCTAATAACTGTCGCCGTTTTTGGAGAAATTCAATTATATTTAGTCGGTATTTATTTGTTCAGGTTGTGGCGAATTAGCCCCTAGGGAGACTAAAAATCGTAGGTAGGGCTAAACAATACGTAGGCTGTTTATAATGGAGAAATTTCCTATTGTAATATGGAGGGGTCTTGCTGTGAATATCGCGGGGTATCTCCATACTTATCTTATAGAGAGGGGTGCAGTTCATTTTTTAAGTTTCCAGGTGAGTTGAACCTCTTATGTAGCAACGGGTTAGTTGGACTTGCATTGCCTGTTGTGTTAGTAGTCATTACAGCAGGGGGTCTCATATTCAGAAAAGAACTAGGGTGGAGCTCATTGTCAGGGGGGCGACGTTTCGGTAGTGGGTGCTGCTCCCATCATCAGGCTAAGTCCAGAAAAGGTCTTATGATTTCCAAACGATTGACTCATTCTTCTTCTGCTCTTCTCTGAATTATTGAGTAAATCCGATCCCCATGGAGATTCAAACTGCCGTTCTCTCCATTGAAATGCAAGCTCTTTAAACATACCTCTACGGTCCTTACAATACATTATTTTAAAACTTATTAAGGCTGGACATGGCCGTGCCCAGGGGGGTAGTAGTAGTATGGTTTGACACAGTCCCAGGCCACGGTGAGGGCCCATAGGACTCCAGTGGACCTCCTGATTATAAACACAGTGAAGTCACACGATTAGTTCGGAGGTGACCAGGACAAGTCCTACCAAGTTTCCCTGCCGGCACTGTGCACACGACCAATTCATCTGCACCTTTGAACCTGCTCTGGTCCGCTGGATTCAACTTGGTCTGGCGGCCGGCTTGCCCAGGGGGGTGGTCCAACGGATCCGGACCCCCTCCGAAATAAAACAAGTTTAAATTAAATTTTATGTACATATTTTTTTTTTTTTTTTTAAGAAAAAGTTTAATCGCATGCGAACAATTCAATGAATGTATCCGATTGACCTCTTCAGTCGCCTCTGTAGGTTAGTATCGTGTTGAGTTAAGACACTTCTCCGATAGCATGGCGTGTAGAGACTCGCACAAGTACAAGCAGGTGGTAACCTGGCCATCGAAGTCGATTAGTGATACAATTTATCATTTTATGTAAACCTGTATTGCTTGAAGAATTGGAATAAATTTATTGCTTTCCAATTTATACGTAGTATAAGGAAAGCTTTGTGATGATCTAAATTTTCGATTCCGAGATTTCAACGGATTTACACGTTTTGAGGTCCCAGGAACACAAAAAAGTGGTTTTTACGAAATGTCGCTGTCGCTCTGTCTGTTCATCGATTTATGGGCAAACTATTCGGTGTGGATTTGAATGAAATTTGGAATGCAGGTTTATAAAAATCATGCCTCGGGAACGTTTTTTTATTTTTATTTTGGGCTAACTTCATTTTGGAGGGTTTTATTCTCAAAAAAAATATTCTAAAAAAAATATTTCTAAAAAACGGCTGCAACGATTTCTTTTAAATTCACATATATTGTAGTCGTTAGTAATGTTAATAAAATGCGGGGGGTCGCTTGCCCCTAGATAGTTTGCTTCTGGGGGTAAAAAAAATAAAAATAACTAAATTTTAAAGAAAAATGACTAAAAAATAATTTTTCTGTGGAACCTTTCTATCCATGACTTCTAACTTCAGGCTTGTTTTAGGTGTTAAATTGAGTAACAAAACCGGACAGGTAAGCTTTCCCTAAAAAGTATTTGGTTTTGAGCAAAAAAATTTTTTTTGAAAATATGATAGGAAATTCACGTTTAAATGCACCTATCTAGAATTCACCTTCCAGTGACGTCAGGTGGACACCCCCCCCCCCGAGATATCAAAAATTTAACCATAGAAAATTTATTTACGATGAAATTACTCATTTCCTCTATCTACTAATTTATAAACTCGGACCGGTTCTTTGAATTTGAATGTGAACACAAGAACACTGGATAGGCTATAGAAGGGACTTTCATTAATGAAATACGTAAACATATCTTTGGAACCCCTTGTGGGGACCACGTGGTCCCACATATGTAATAACCAGTCTGCTTCCAGCTTCACCTTTTTCCCGGTAGATGGCGCTGTTCTCTCTCTTAAGGTTACAATCTTAGCGATTGGTTGGCAGCAACTCCCAGCATATCGTCCTCCAGTTTACTCGGTCCTCGATCTTCCTCTTCAGTTCTTGATATGATATTGCTGCTCCTGCGTCTTCTTTTACTTGATCCGTGAATTCCTTCTTCGGCCGCCCTCTTCGGTTATTTCCCTCTACTGTGCCCTCGATAATAGTGTGTACCAGATTTTCGTGCCCTAGCAAATGCCCCACCCATTTCGCTCTCCTGATTCGTATCTGGGCTACTAACTGTCTTTCTTCCCCAATAGCGTCTAGCACTCTTTCATTTGTCACATGGTCCCTCCAGCTGATCCGTAGCATCCTTCTGTAACACCACATTTCGAAAGCTTCGAGTTTCTTTAGTTCCTTGTTCACATTCACACAATTCATTATTCCTAAATCTTCTTTTTACATATTTATTTCCTTTATTCAATAATATCTTTAAGCTACCCTCTGTGTCTCATCCGCTCCTTTAGCTGGGGACACAGAGGACACAGAGTTGGTTTGTCTACATGGAAGCAGGCTGGGTTAAATCTATTATTAATTCTTAGCATGTATCGTTCTTTTCACACACCTCATATTGTAATCATTGTTTGTTAATTTACTCTTCCCAACCCCAAGTGGAGTCGAAAAGTGCCCCAATACAAATCAATCAACAATCAAATGGTCCATTCCTTAACTTCGACCAGAACGATCCGTCAAGCTACACAAAATAAAAATGTCTGGGCACGGCCTTGAGGCTGGGCGGAATTATTTTATATAACAAACATATAGACCTGAAAGGGAAGAAACTCATTGTAGACACTAACTATTATTTTTAATGTAAATTTAACTATTTTGCGGACATGTCGATAAACGAGTTTCCCTGATAACTGCCGCGTTAACGAGATGTGTAATTTATACTTAGGCTAATAAGGAGCGCGTCGATACCTGTGCCTGAGGACTCGTAGTAAAGATCATAGGTACCTGCTGCATCGTGTATACAGGTACGCCTCCCATTTAATATGCATAGGTATGCATGTAACCGAAAAAGCAAAATTCATTTCAAAAGTTCTAGCCATTGCTTTCCATTAATAACAAACGAATACGTAAAGAACTGGCACGAGTGAATCCGTACATATGTTTGAAGAAAAAGTAGAATCCGGGCTGATGGGCCTTGGTCGAATTGAAAGTGACTTACAAACGTTTCGTCAACATCTGCGGTCGACATCTTCAGTGGCGCTGCGTAGACTTCGAAGGTTGTACCTCGATGGCTTTGTGGCTCCGTCAATCGCTACGGAGCCATCGAACATGGGAACCTTCGAAGTCTAGGCAGTTCCACTGAAGATGTCGACCGCAGATGTTGACGAAACGTTTGGAAGTTCACTTTCAATTCAACCACGGCCCATCAGCCCGGATTCTACTGGTTCTTCATTTGACTCCGGCCGTGAAAGCCTTTGCAGTTACATCGTACATATGCTTGCCTATTATCATTTAGTACAGGTAGGCAAGGCCGTAGCCAAGGGGGGGTTCATGGGGGTTCAAACCCCCCCCCCCCCTCCGAAATGAAATGGCTTGATACTAGATAGAATAGGATTTTGAGAGGAAAAAAAAACTACTAATCTGAACCCGTCCAAAAAAAAAAAAATCCCGGCTACGACCTTGCAGGCTACCTAGGTAGATACTACTGGCAGTAGCATGGTAAAAAATTGTCTAAGGATTAAATTTAAGTTGGAGCGAAGCTATGGCCCGTTCTTACACTCAACTAGGAAGGCCCTGGACCACCTGCTTTACATGCCCTCCGTAGCATGGCCAGAAAATGAGGCAAATGTGGTACTCGAACCAACAACCTTTCGTGTGAAAGCCGGAGTCTTCACCACTACTCTACATGTCCTGACCAGAAGTCGGTTTATAAGTAAAACACACTCTAATTTTAACATTTTCGGTCCGGTGCTATAAATTTGTATTCCTTGACCTTTAAAGCGGCTTTTGCATCTTGCCCGCTATTAAAATACAAGTATAATTATTTTCACCTGTAGTTATCTCAACGTTTATGGGTGGTGTTAACACAAGGCATGTAGATATATTCTAGCTGCTGGAGTATAGTCCAGGTGGTAGAGAACTGGACTTTATGATTTGGAGGCTCAACAAGAAAGGATTTTTTTCACCTTCCCCTGAGTATTTTAATGTAACCGAAAAAGCAAAATTCATTTCAAAAGTTCTAGCCATTGCTTTGGATTAATAGCTTCTTCTTCTTCTTATTCTTCAGCCAACGCCCGTCCTTGGCTGGTAGGCCATTTGACGCCGTGTTGCGAAATAGAGGTATAAAGATAATTATTTTTTCTTTTTCTTAAAAAAAAGGTTAAATTTAATCACGTGCTAACAATTTAATGAATGTATCCGATGAACCTCTTCAATCGCCTCACTAAGTCACCTAAGGTACTTCTGTCGAGTTAAGACACGTCTCCGACCGCAAGGAGTTTATGCTCGCCTGCTTTAAAATTTAAATGCCCTCCGAAGCATGGCCAGAAAATGTAAAAAGTGTGGGACTCGAACCAACAAACTTTGGGGTGAAAGTTGGAGTCTGTACCACTAATCTACATGTCCATATAGGCTATACTGTGTTGCGGCGTTACCATGCCAACTGATTCAACCTGTCAATAGAACGTACCGTACGTGTGACCTTTATACTGGATGATGCCTGGGTGTTTTTCTGTCACTCATTTATTAGGTCTCCACCTAAATGAACGTTAACACCTGTACCAAAGCCATTTTCCGGCCTGTTGGCTCTGTGGTATGCGCACCCGCGTGGGAATCATTCATTCACACATATAAATCAATCAATCAGTGGTCTGACAGTATACAAATCCGATGGAGAAATTCGCGTCTGCTGCCACGTTAACAGCAAATATGTCAGGACATGTGCAATAGGGGGAGGGGGTCACCAGGTCTGGACCCCCCCCCCTCCTATTTAGCAAAATTGAATATTTTTCTGATGTTTATTAGATGCTGCGTACGTCCTTGAGAAAGGCTTTCCTCTTTTTCTACAATTTTACGAAAATGGGGAGGGGGCGCCAAATTAAACATTGCCCCTTCGGAAACCTATCGTAAGTGGGTAAACTTTATGTGTTGATGTTGGATGAAAACTGAACCCCCCCCCCCAAAAAAAAAAAAAAAAAACATTCTAGCTACACCTCTGCCCCTGGCTGCGCCATCTTTAAAGAGCTCTTACAAATATATTGATAGCCGTCGTCTTGCACTGGTTTTCAACAGATTCGGCAACCCGTGAATACCTTAACAAGGCTACTTGTTCGCAGATGGAGTGTAAACGCAATCTTCTTCGATCTAAACAATGCCCGCGCAGAAGTGCGGCTGCCTCACCGATTAGTTCCCCATTGAGACACGCCCAGTTTCGATTCCCTCGCTCGTCCAGTTTTTTTTTTTGTCCACTTGCTAGCCTTGAAGTCCGGATTTAGACCTCCCTGCGCATGCGTACATTGCCCCCATCCCCTGTGGCGCAAGCTATAGAATTTAATGAGACGAACGACAACATAGAATGGCTCTAGGGCTAGTACGCCCGAATTTTGGCGGAACTTACAGTAGCCTAAGTCCAGAGAAGTTTATACCTACATTTGCATTACACCAACATTGCCATGAGTGAGGACGTATAAATGCTTGCACGTTAAGCAAGCTGGGGGCACGACTTACAGCTTTTAATATCATTTTCTTCTTCTTCTTCCTCTCCCCCTTAGTGCCGCGTGCGCAGCGTGGCGGGGGGGGGGGGGAGTCACTCCGAACCCATTTCCTGAACTCGCCCCAGTCGGACGCTAACGCCTTGAGCTCGGCCATTGTTTTCCCTTTTGCTCTGGCGAGTTGTTCAATCCTTTCCTCGAGGGTTGTCCTCGGTTTGCCAATGGGTCTTCTTCCTGGTGGCCTTGCATCCACTAACCTCCGGGTGGTCCTGTTCTCGTCCATCCGTCAGACGTGGCCGAACATTGCAACATTGCAACTGCTTGTTCTCCATTCTTCTCTCTGTGGAACCCACTTGCATGTCTTGTCTGAAGCTGAGACAAGCTTACCACTGGCACAATGAAACAGGTGCAAGCATAACTTAACGAAGTACAGATACGAGTCAAAACCGAAGTAAGACACAAGAAGAAATGACCCAGCTCTACTTTGCGGCACGGCGTCAAATATGGCCTACCAAGAAGAATAACGACCACGGCCTGTCATCCCGGATTCTACTGCTTCAGCAAGTTATATATTACCTACATATAATGTGTTTTAAAAGTTTCCCTCAAAGTGGCAGCAGATGACGGCTGCTGGCTGCAACTTGATTTTACCCCCCAAATTTTTGTTGAACTATTTCTCATCTTCTCCTGATTTATTAAATTTTTACTATTATGATTTTTTATATGCGAAGGGGGCGAGCCCAATATTGTCAGTACAACCCTGAGAACTTTGCCATCCAATATTATCCGTACCTATAAATTTATCCCTCTTACAAATTACAATACAATACCTACCTTTACGATTTCCATTAACATTTTTTTCATTTAAATTGTACAATACGTACTGCAGGGCTCAGCCCGTCTGCCTCTTACAATGAAAAAAAAAAATAATAATAATGACTTTATTGTTTCTATTACTAAGCCAACCTAGCGGAGTTAGGGCTATAAAGCCCTGTCTTACACTAAACTAGGAAGGCCCGGGACCGCCTGCTTTCCATGCCCTCCGAAGCATGGCCAGAAAATGTAGCCAGTGTGGGACTCGAACCAATAACCTTTTGGGTGAAAGTCAAAGTCCGTACCACTACGCTACATGTCCTGACCTAGCATTCAGTATGTACCGTAATCCGCGTATGTAATGGTAGTAAGCACTACGATATTGTCTAGTCTTCGTTTGTCATTTCATTGAAAATGAGATGGGTTTTTGAATATTTTCGAAATACATTTAATTGTTGAATAGTTTTTACGTATCTTGGGAGTCCTACGTAGGCCTAGTTGGCCTGTCAGTGTATGTATGTCAGTCTCGTGAGGGATACTTGTAGTGGCTGTGTTTACATGTATCTAGTGACGTAATAGTGCTGAACTTGCGGCACCTATCCCGTCTATGTAGGCTATAATATGCCATGTTGCTTATATGATAAATTGTAATAAAAGTAGAGGATATTCATTAGCTGTTCTTGTGCGAGCTTGTGGTCGAGCGGTTAAGACAACGCCCCGGTTAGGCGTAGATCGTGGTCGTACCTATAGATTTGCAAAGGGGGGGGGGGGTGAAAGTCTAGACTCTAGAGTGTGGCAGATATGGGATAATCATTTTTTTTTTTTTTTTTTTTTTTTACCTAAGACCTGAGGCTGTAATGATAGTTTATACCGAGCATAAGAAAGCAAAGCGCTTCCTCCTCTTAGAAGCCAGCTGGCTTTCTACTGCATCTTCATCCATTATGTCCCTGTGTGCACGCTGAGCAACGCCTAGCTGTTTCTACTTCTTTGACAGTTTGACGTTATTTTACAGTTTTAGTCACCTTTCGTTTTTTGTTTATATTTCATTTTGTTCATAACTATCTCGAGTTTGCATAAGATCAAGCAGCAAGTAATTTTTAATTATAAGATAATGGACAAAGCATGAACTCCTCAAATTGCATTACCATTTCCCAAGACTATTCAGATGTTCAATCAATATTGACTTTTTGTTTTATTACTAACCCAACCTAGTTAGGGCTATGAAGCCTTCTCTTGCACTCAACTAGGAAGATCCGGGACCGCCTGCTTTACATGCCCTCCGATGTATGGTCAGAAAATGTAGCCAGTGTGGGACTCGAACCAACAACCTTTCGGGTGATAGTCAGAGTCCGTACCACTATACTTTTTGATTAATTGATTCTACATGTCCAGTTTTATATTTTATATTTAACGTTTTATATTTAATATATTTTACATTTTATATTTTACATATTTTCCACGACGTGGGGGGAAGTCCGAAGGACTGTATATCTAATAAATAAAATAATAGACAAAGTTTTTAATATTGACACTACCTCCCCAAAATAAATTTATTATGGGCAAAAAGCACAAATTTAAGATAGAGTAGGTAGGTAGCCTACCGATTACAGCCATTGACTGATATAACTCATTTACCTAGATTGTTATCACAGCATCAGAAATGCAGCCCTTATTTTTTGCACATGAATAGGAAATTAAATTGAATATATTTTGCATGTTTATATTTGCTAACCCTACTGTTGATTGGTTCATTAATAACTTAAATCGTTGCATTCCTATTTTGCGTTAGTATATGGAAAGCTTCGCATTTATCAAACTTTTGGTTTCAATAGTTCATTGGGCTTGTAGAAGTTTTTACGAAATGTTTATAGGCCTATATATTCGGTTGGACTGTCTGTCAATTTCCCTATCTGTTCGTCGTTGTGTGGGCAAACCACCACTCGGTGGATGACATTTGCTATGTAGGTAAAAATCGTACATTGAGGAAATACAAATATTTTGGGATCAATTTCGGGGGTTGCACTCAAAATACTCCAAAAAAACAGATAAAAAATTATTTTTTCTCAATAAAAGCTCCAACGATTTCTCTTATAACAAATATTGTATATTTTAGTCATTGTGTCAATGTTAACAAAACTGAATATGTCAATTTCCCCTTGGCATTTTGGTTCTGGGGATTAAAAAAATAAAGAAGACTCAATTTTCATGAAAATTATTGTTAAAAAATAATTTTTCAGCGGAACCTTTCAATCGATTCTCCTTAACTTCAGATATATCTTATGTGTAAATTGTGTAATATGTGTAAACTAACTTACTTACTTACTTAACGTATCCGGGCCTAAGACACGTTGATCCAAAACGTTGCGGCCTGGATGGCCATGACGTTGACGTCCAAGAGATCCCTCTGGGACACGGCTTCTCTCAGCCTCGGGCTTATTAAACTAACGTAATCGATCAAGTTGCTTTCCTTAACAAAAATTTTCGTTTTGTGCAAAAATTGTTTTGTTGAAAAACTATCGATAATTCATTATGCCATTATTACACTATTACATGCAAAAAACGACACGTTTCATTTCTCATAACATGGCCAAAGTATGTTAATTTCCGTTTCTTAACCGTCAACAGCACATTTCGTAAAAAAACACTTTTTTGGGTTGCTGGGACCTTAAAACGTGTAAATCCGTTGAAATCTCGGAATCGAAAATTTCGACCGTCACAAAGCTTTCCTTATACTACGTATAAATTGGGAAGCAAAAAAATGGTCTCAAGGTATGATTTTTGTAAACCTACATGCAAAATTTCTTTAAAATCGGCCGAGTAGTTTGCCCGGAAATCGATGAACAGACAGACAGACATACAGACATACTACGTATAAATTGGAAAGCAATAATACGAAAGTGAGGCGGTCCGTTGCAAAATGCGCCTTCTCCGAGTAAGATAATTTTTGAGAAAAGGCCAAAAACTGTTTAAACACTTTCCTCGCACAATATTGACGTTTTTATTTCACAAGGGCCTTCTAAACTGTTGTAATGTCTGGCATGCTTAAAATTATTATTCGCTTCTTCATAGTTATGTTATAAATAAAGTTTTAATTTTGGAGAAGGCAACTTTTGCTGCGACTAAGTGGATAAGGTCGTTTTTGCAACAACAGCACATGGATTTGACTACTTTTGCTATGGCATTCATCTTGCGAAACGCAGGAAAGCACAAAAGAATAATCAGAGCTAGGACGGTACAAATTATTATTTTTATTATAAAAAATTAAGGATAAGGTTTTTAGGATTACAATATTAAAGGTGCATCTCCGCCGCCACAGTAATTGATGAATCCATACCCTCTTCCTCCTCACAATAATCATCTTCATTATCTTCTTCATCTCCAGAAACTACGTCTTCATCCAGTGTGTCTCCCCTGTCCTCCAGCAGCTGTTTATAAAATGCACACTCTGGAACTTCCATCCACTTCTCACCGAAATGTTTCACAAGCAATCGACGTACATCACGCAGTTTTAAGGGCTTTACCTCCGCTCCTTTGGATATCATCTTGGGATCTGCAAAAATAGTTTTTCTTTTTTTCATGACGGTTTTTCCTTTTCCTACGTCAATTCGATAGTTGGGCTCGCCCCTTAAAAGAATTGTTGTTGTCTTCATCTTACTTCTTGCTATGATAAATCTTTTCATCATATTAAATCCGAAGTGCCACTTTCCTGGCGGTTTTAACGATAATCGCGCAGCCTCCTTCCAGTCTCTTACCTCGCAGTCAGCCAGCTTTATCACTGTCCCATGTTCACTGAAAATGGTATTATATTCGTCAGGGTTTATAATGACTGGCATTTTTTTAAATTTTTTTTCAATTCTGCCGAATACCCTGTCTGACGGAAGGAAACTGTGGCCGGGAACAGGAAATATAACTTCAATCCGTTTTATAAAATTCGGAATTTTTTTGTAACATGTTAATCAACATGCCGATGACTATGGAGTTCCTATTCTGACCACCACAGCCATCGGCAAAAAGGCGAATTTTATTGTACTTCGTTAAGTCGGTTGTCAAAATTCTGTGGGCCACTGCCGACGCAATTTCGTTTGAGCCTTTTTTAAACTCAGTCTCTAACCATGTATAAATGAATACTGAATTTAAATTCATTTTTCCATGTGACGAGCCTTGTACAATGGTAAAATTGTAGGTGTATAATTGACGGCTGTAGTAAGCGATCTGGTCTTGTACTTTAGGGTTTACCAAGTTCTTTTGGCAATCGAATGAGAAGACGAGAGTTGAGGGCTCTTCTTCCCTTAGCAGCTGAAAAAATGCGTCAGCTCTTAATTTATGAATCTTTCTTTGGATCATCAGTTTTTCTTTTTCATCATCATTTGCAGCACGCTTTATTCTCTCTTTCAGCTCAATGCAGCAAGAACATTCATCTGTAACTGGTGATCCGAAACCAATATTGTAGTCACAACAGAAAATTTTTCTAAAAAATGTTCTCCGTGTCTGTAAATGTGTTTTTCCAGCAGTCATACATTTCTCGTTATAGGCATTAAAAAGCGTAGTGATATTCAGTCCACAAGGAAGATACTGCCGTGAGCTCTTGCCCCGACAGTAATGTGATTCTTTGCCCTTTAGATTTTCGATGAACTTTTTAACGTTTTGCCTTTTGTCGCTATATTTCAAAAGCTTGTGGTCTCCACCCCGATTTTCCTTTGGCATCTCTCCTTTATCCAGGTACCTCTTAGCAATAATTTGAGCTCTTCGTTTAGAAATATCCAGAACATTAAGAAATGTCGGTTGACACACTCGAATAGCACTTTTCTCTGTATTCTTGGGTTTAATAAAGTAAGAAATGGACTGGCTTTTGCGAGATGAGCCTTCCTTGACCTGTCTATCCCTCTTTCTCATTCGTATAGAAATGTGCTTCAAGATGAAGGTGTCTTGAGATATTTTGTCGGGATATTGATACATCAAACGCTTAAATTCTTGTATGTCGGCCATGGTAAGCTCCAGACAATGGAACGACTTCGAATCCATATGAGAACATGATAACGGTTCCGGCGTTGAGTCAGAAGTATGCCTAAAATCAAACAAAAAGCATTATGGGTATGCAACATAGCTGGTACATTTTTATCATTTTTATTCTTGCGACTGTGGATGAAGGACGATATGAGACAGCTGGGCCTACAAGGATGGTGGCGTTGTGTGCTTGATGGCGATCGTGAAATGAACATGTGTATCAAGCCGGAACCCCTTATAGGTTGCAGTGTTACAACAGTAGGTATAGGTAGTTGAATTGGTTATTCACAACCAATAACAATCCAGCACCAATAAAATTAAAAAGAGGATAAAACTAGGCATGGATGGTGCTAGTTTCCAAAAGGCAGGAATGAACATAATACAAAAATTAATTAAAATAAAACCGGGGGAGCAGTCAACAAGACAATGTGAAGACAAGACAAGTGACAAAAATGATTATTTTTACTAACCTTAAAGCTTTGGCAATGTTCCTCTTCCATTTGGAAGGGTTGGCCACTTTCTTCCTCCCTTTCCCTTCCGGCGACGGCTTTATTAATTCTTCCATAAAAGTAAATTGTATTTTAAAATTGATACAACAGTAGTTCAACGCACATGGCGAATTGCATCATTGTCATCAATAGCAGACGACGCAATGCGGTGCTCTGCTAATCGCGAGTTCCTATTGGCTGGTGTGGATAAGGGTACCTATGCTGCGACAACGCACTTAAATATGGAAACTTTTGATATGACACTACAACTTTACCTGCGATTTTCTACGGGATCTAGTGCCTTTTGCTACGATATTTTTAGTTCCTCGTATAGAGATTGTTCTCAGGATTAAAATGGTATATCTAACTCAATTTTGACCAAAAGTGGATAAGGCGCATTTTGCAACGGACTCAACGGACAACGGACGCCTCAAGTCATGGTAGTTCAGAACAAACAAGACCTGAACCAAGTATATTGACTACCGTCCTATGGCGGGGTTTCCACCAACCGGCTAGGGCTAAAAACAAATACGGTGACGTGATAGCAGACATTCAAGACTTAGTCGGGGTTTCCACCGACCTCGCATTGCAGAATGCAAATGACATTGACGAAAATGTTTGTTTTCCTCTATGCCGTAGTTAAAATTGATCAATGATCATATAGTAAAATCACAAAGAAACTAAAATTAAAAAATGGCTTCATGGGATATGTTAAGTACAAACATTTTAATAGATTTCTATAAAAAGAAAAATTCATTTTTTCAATTTCCGTCAATGTCATTTGCATTCTGCAATGCGAGGTCGGTGGAAACCCCGCCTAAGTCTTGAATGTGTGCTACCACGTCACCGTATTTGTATTTAGCCCTAGCCGGTCGGTGGAAACCGCGCCTATACGGAGTAGCTCTCAGCAGTGTGTAGTAGGTAATTCAATTGGCAGAAAATGTTTTTGGTCTGGGGGGGGGGGTGGGGGGGGGGCTAAATCCCGAATAAAAAATTGAAATAAAACCTACTAAATCTTCCAGAACTCTTCCCGTCTTTCTCATTAACAGAGGCGGTCCCAGACCTCATAAAGGGGGAGGCACTTGTCAGTAGCGTGACAATAGGTTTTCAAATGGGGTGGTGTATAATTTGGCGCCCCTCCACCCATTTTCATAAAAGTTCAGAAAATGGGGAAAGCCGTTTTCATGGACGTGCGGAGCTTTTAAATAATGACCTTAGTGTCCTTTGCGGATGAGCCAAAGGGTTCGGAGGATATGAAAGGGGCCCCGGAGGTCTCCCACTGGGGAGAAGTTTAGCAAAAACAGACCTGAAATAGTTGGATTTTACGCATTTTGATAGCAGTTACTTTGAGATTTTACAGGCAATTAATATATTTGCGAACAAGGGGGGCCGAGGGTCTCCCCCTGGTAAAAAATTTGAAAAGTAGGGCTGAAATATTGGGGTTTTATATGCATTTAGAGTACAATAACACTTTTTAGGCAAAAAAATATAACTGCTTCCAAAAGGCAAAGGGGGGGGGGGTCGATTGTCCGCAGTTCCGGTCGCTGCGTCCGCCTCTGCAGAACAACGGTGTGGAAACGCTATTTACATGCCGTAGAAGTAAAAGTAAGTACCGCAGGACTTTGTATGAACCTTTTACTCTAAAAAAATTCTGGCTCGTGCTGGGTACCATAGGGGGCGCCACTATATGGTCCTCGCTGCTAGTTTCATTATATTATATTATAATTACAAAGGCTTTCACGGCAGGAGTTGCGGAATGAAGCAGTAGAATTCGGGATGATAGGCCGTGGTCGTTCTGAAAGCGTACTTCCCAGACGTTTCTTCAACATCTACGTTCGACATCTTCATTGGAACTGAGTAGGCTAGACTTCTAAGATTGTATCTCGGAGTTACAGCAGCTTCTGTTGTAGTGCGCTTTAGCTGCAGAAATAGCATAGATGAAGAAAACTGAACTAGGACACAGGAGGGATTGGCTCAGCTCTTAGATGCGGCACGGCTTCAAATGTGCTACCAAGGATGGGCAATGGCTGAAGAAGAACGACCACGGCCTATAATCCCGAATTCTACTGCTTCTTCAAGCTGTATATTAGCGATATATAATGTGTTTTAGAAGTTTCCCTCAAAGTGGCAGCAGATGATGGCTACAGTCGGCATCATGAATTTTCCCGCCAAATTTTTGTTTTCTGTTCTCCTTCTCCCGATTTATTAATTTTTTTTTCGAAAACGTATGTCCTATCAAGGGTACTACTATTATTTTTTAGTAAGGGCGCAAGGGCGAGCCCCCTAATGGTCAGCATTACCCTGAGGACTTTGCCCCCTCAATATTGTCCGTAGGCCTATATATTTATCCCTCTTACAATACAGTACAATATACATTACATCTATTATTTCCATTAAAAAATTTTACATTTAAATTATACCATACTGCAGGACTCAGCCCGTGTGTAGCTTACAATTGAAGAAAAAAGACCTAACCTAACATTCAGTAATAAGTAATCCGTTAGTAATGTTTATAAACATTATTGTCTTGTCCTCGTTTGTCGATGTTAATTATTCATTGAGAGGTGTTTTAAGTATTTTCCAAGTATAAATATAATTGTTGAATAGTTTTTACGTATCTAGCGAGTCTGTTATAATGTGTTAGTCCTACGCCGTACTTGTCACTTGGCCTACACGGTCTTTGTATGTATGTCCGTCTGGTTTATTATTGCTTCCCAATTTATACGTAGTATAAGGAAAGCTTTGTGATGGTCGAAATTTTCGATTCCGAGGTTTCAACGCATTTACACGTTTTGAGGTCCCAGGAACCCAAAAAAGTGTTTTTGACGAAATGTCTGTCTGTCTGTCTGTCTGTGCATCGATTTCCGGGCAAACTACTAGGTCGATTTTGATGAAATTTAGCATGTAGGTTGAAAAAATCATACCTCGGAATCATTTTTTTTAATTTCAATTTGGGGGGGGGGGGGTTTATTCTCAAAAAACTCCAAAAAAACGTCTAAAAAATTATTTCTCATAAACGGCTATAACGATTTCTTTTAAATTCATACATATTGTAGTCGTTATTATTTTTGACAAAATGCAGGGGGTCGCTTGCCCCTTGATAGTTTGCTTCTGGGGGTAAAAAAATAAAAATAACTAAATTTTAATGAAAAATGACTAAAAATAATTTTTCTACGAAACCTTTGTATCGATGATTTCAACCTTCAGGTATGTTTTAGGTGTTAAATTGAGTAATGGAACCGGATAGGTTGCTTTCCCAAAAAAATATTTGGTTTTGCACCAAAAATTATTTTTTGAAAAAATGATAGAAAATTCGCGCTCAAATGCATTGCGTGCCCTGCCATTATTGCTGAGTGGTAATTAATGTGTTGGTCTGACCTATCTAGAATTTATCTCACTTCCAGTGACGTCAGGAGGACACCCCCCCCCCCCCCAGAGATATCGGAAATTTAACCACTGGAAAATTATTTACTATGAAATTACTCATATTCTCTATCTACTAATGTTGATAAATTGGAAAGCATGTTCGAGTAAACTCGGACCAGTTCTTATTTCCATATATCTAGTGGCGTGATAGTGCTGAACACTATCCTGTGTTGGTTTTAAATGTATCCGATGTTGCTTCTATATAACTGTTTTATTGTGGGCTAATTCATGCAGGTACCTCTTGGCTTGGGAAAATAGGCTATTCTCTTTTTTAATTACGACTTTTAGTATTTTTCTTTGTCCAATATTGTATTTAGTTGTAGCTTGTCGAAGGACGATGCAATTAATAGGCAGTGTAGACTTGAATTGGTTTGTATTGCAGTGCTTCGACTCAAGTTAGAGTAATTTAACACACAGTGGTTACAATATGAGCTGTGAGACGAGAACGATACATGCTTACAATTAATATTGAATTTGATCCAGCCTGCTTCCATATAGAAAAACCAACTCTGTGTCCACAGCTAAAGGAGCTGATGAGACACAGAGGGTAGATTAAAGATATTATTGAATAAGAGAAATAAATACGTAAAAGGAAGATTGAGGAATATTGAATTATCTGAATGTGAACAGCGCCATCTAACGGGAAAAAGGTGAAGCTGGAAGCAGACTGGTTATTACACATGTGGGACTAAGTGGTCCCCACATTACCCCCCTCCTAAGACTGGAAGTCGGAGAAATGTCGTGGAACGTGGACGTGACGACCTGAGCGAGTGGTGCGAGTCGGTGATGTCGGCACGACGTCAGTGGCAGGAAGTGGTGAGGAGACCTTCTCCTGAGGTTTATCTTGAGCAGGATGCTGATGCGGGGGGTTGATCGTAGACTGGTGAGACGGTTCGTCTGTACTGGCATTAATGTAGGCCGGCTTGACCCTGTCCATTGACACAGTAACCGCACGACCGCGGCTTGAAATCGTAACTGTTTTGTCGGTGCGACTTAACACAGGGAATGGTCCCGCATAAGGACGTTCGAGGGAAGCACGGACGTGGTCTTGTCTCACGAAAACGTGCGTGGCCTTGGCAAGGTCTTGTGGGATGAATGTTTGATGAGCCCCGTGTCTCTTGACGCGAGTGGGGCGTAGTGAGTCGAATTTCCTTCGAAGTGAGATGAGAGTGTCCGCCGGACTCTGATTTGAAGGAGGAGTTGTCAGCATCTGTCCTGGTAGTCTTAATGGTTCACCATAGACCAGATCTGCTGGAGAAGCTTGAAGATCTTTCTTAAGAGTGGCGCGCATGCCCAGTAAAACTAGCGGAAGGGCTTCCGTCCATTTGTCATTGGCATGACACATAATGGAGGCTTTGAGTGAGCGGTGCATACGCTCTACCATGCCGTTGGATGCAGGGTGGTAACTGGTAGTCCGTGCATGGTGAAATCCGCATAATCGGGCCAGGTCAGCAAACAAATGGCTCTCAAACTGTCGGCCGCGATCTGTAGTAATTGTCTCCGGGCACCCAAACCGGCTGATCCAGCAGGAAATGAGGGTTCTGGCGACGTTTTCGGCGGTGATGTTCACCATAGGAGCGGCTTCCGGCCATCGCGTGAAACGGTCAACGAGTGTTAACAAATACGTGTAGCCTTCCGACGGTGGTAATGGGCCTACAATGTCGAGGTGTATGTGCTGAAACCGTCGGTCAGGCTGAGTAAAGGTTCCAATCGCAGTGAGGGTGTGTCGATGTATCTTGGACAATTGACAGTTGACACACAGACGAGCCCAAGCGCGGCAATCCTTACGGATAGAAGGCCATATGTAGCGTTGGGCAACCAGGTTAGCAGACGCTGCTATTCCTGGGTGATGTAGGCTGTGTAGGTGCTCGAAAAGTTGTCGACGTAATGGTTTGGGCACAAATGGGCGTTGTATGTCTTGACTAGAATCGCACGTAAGGACTGAATCAGAGCCCGGAATGGGAACATCAACGAGGATGAGGGACGTCTTTCTACTGGACCGAAGCTCTTTGAGTTCTCTGTCGTCTTTCTGAGCAGAAGAAAGTTGCTCAGGAGATACGGGAGTAGAGATTGCTTCGATTCTTGAGAATGCATCAGCGGCCAAGTTGTCCTGCCCAGCGATGTATTGGATGTCCGTGGTGAATTGAGAGACGAATTCCATTTGCCGCATTTGGCGAGGTGAGCAACTTGTTTTTGGATTCTGAAAAGCGTGCGTCAACGGTTTGTGATCGGTATACACGACAAAAGCGCGCGCTTCTAGCAGGTAACGGAAATGACGAATGGCGTCGTGTACCGCAAGCAATTCGCGATCGTAGGCGGACCATGTTCGTTGGTTTTCTTTAAGTTTCTGCGAGAAGAATGCCAATGGCTGCCAATGATCGTTGATCCGTTGTTGGACTGTAGCTCCGATACTGGTGTCTGATGCATCTGTGACTAGTGCAATCGGAGCCGTATGATCTGGATGCGCGAGTAGGGTGATGCGTGCCAGACTGTGTTTGCATGAGCTGAAAGCTTCGGTAAGCTTTGTTGTCCATGGTATCGTAGCGTTCCCTTTTACCTTGTCTCCAGATAACAACGTGTTGAGTGGTGCTTGTTCGTTGGCTGCATTTGGTAGGAACCGGCGGTAGTAGTTAATCATGCCAAGGAAACGGCGTAGATCTTTGAATGTCTTTGGAAGAGGGTATTCAGTGAGTGCCTTTACCCTGTCTGGTAGGGCTTGTGTGCCTTCTGCTGACACGAGGTAACCAAGAAAGCTGATTGACCCAACGCCGAGGGTACACTTGCTAGGATTAATGACTAGGCCATATTCTCGGAATCGTTGGAAGAGTTGACGTAGGTGTGATTCGTGCTCCTGCTTATCACTCGATGCAACCAGTACGTCGTCGATGTATGAATATGCCCACGGGAGGTCGCGTAGGATGTTATCCATGAAGCGTTGGAAGGTTTGAGCAGCATTGCGAAGACCGAATGTCATGAATGGGAATTCGAAAAGGCCGAACGGAGTATTTATTGCTGTCTTTGGAATGTCACCATTGGAAACTGGTATCTGGGTGAATGCTTTGACCAGGTCTATTTTGCTGAATACGGTTTTTCCTCGCAATTCTGCACTGAAATCTGCGATGTGGCGGACTGGGTACGCGTCAGGAATTGTTCGAGCATTGAGCCGTCTGTAGTCCCCGCATGGGCGCCATGAATGGTCGCTTTTAGGTACTAGGTGTAATGGTGAGGCCCATGGGCTGTCGGACGGACGACATACGCCGGTCTGGATCATGTCGTTGAACTCCTTTTTGGCGATAATAAACTTGTCCGGGGCCAACCGGCGTGGGCGAGCGGAGACGGGAGGTCCGTCTGTCGTTCTAATGTAGTGGACCGTGGAGTGTTTGACCTGGTCTGTGGGTTGTCTCGGCCGCGTGAGGTCGCTAAACTCCTCAATTATTACTTTTAGACTGGCCGGGGTACTGTGCGGTATTGTTAAGGTAGAAACGCTAGGTTGCATGGAGGGGCTTTGACACAGGTTCGCCTTGCGATGCGTTGTCCCGTCGATCAGCTTTGAGTTCTGGAGATCCACCAGCAAATTAGAGGCTGCGAGAAAGTCTGCACCGATGATGGGTTGCGTGACATCGGCAATGATGAAATTCCAACGGAAACTGCGTCGTAATCCCAGGTCCAGTTGTTGAGCTGTTGTTCCGTACGTATTGATGATTGTGCCATTGGCGGCAGTCAGCTCGAGTTGAGTACGACGGAGCGGTAGGTTGAGACGGGCACGTGGAAAAACGCAGATGTCGGACCCTGTGTCAATGAGATAACGTATCTTGGTGCAAGGGTCCGTGATAAGAAGGCGATGTGAGGTTTTAAGCAGGTGTGTAGTGGCGCAGGCAGGCCCTGCCTTTACTGGCTGCGATCGTCGTTTTTCGGAAATCTGCATGGCTGCTGGCACTTTCTGGCCTTCCTCCCATAGGTTTGGTGGTAAAAACACCAAGTTGGGTCTTGTTTAGGCGCTGGTGAACGGAACTGGCGCTGGAACCGTGGCTGTGTGGCACGTTGTCCGTATCTGTCGGCGAACTGTGCCTGTAGAGCCGCGACGTTCTCTGTTAACGTCTTCAATAGGTCCACAGGGGCCATTGTGCACTCAAGAATCCGGTCACGTGTTGCTGAATTGATGGTGGCCATCTTGTCGGCGAGGTTCGCGACGTCACCTAGTGACAGGTGATCATGACCGATGATTGCCAATTGTATAGCGTGCGGGAGGCGAGACGTCCAAATGGTGCGTAAAACCGAGTCTGATATGGCTTTCTCTGCGAGGGCCCGCAGTCTCCGGAGAAAAGAGCTGGGAGTTTTGTCCCCTATGTCTTCCGACATTAGTAGCTGAATGCGACTGCTTGCTGGAAGACTCATTCGTTGGATTAACTGCGTTTTTAGCTCAGTGTATGGGTTTACTGGTACTGGGGCAGCTAACAAATCTGAGATCTCGCTGAGGGTACTTTGGTCGAGCGCTGAAAGGACGTGGTAATATTTCGTCGTTTCCATTGTGACCCCAGCAAGTGCGAACTGAGCCTCCGCTTGAGTGAACCACAGTGCCGGTGACAGGTTGGCCGACTGTGTCCAGAAGGGTGGAAGCTTGACCGAGACTGCCATCGTACTAGCAGGGCCTGTCATCTTGGTTGTAGCCGTGGGTGTCGGTGTTGTGGCTGTAGCAGTTGTAGCTGTAGCGGTTGTAGCTGTAGCGTTCGTAGCTGTAGCGGTTGTAGCTGTAGCGGTCGTAGCTGTAGCGGTTGTGGCTGTGGTCTGCGGCATCTTGCAGGTTGTGGCTGTGCTGCTGCGGTGAATGTAGCTGCTCCGGGGTGGTTTCCACCGCCTATGGCCGGATGAGACGTTCTGGAGGCTGGAACTGGCTGGAAGCTGGAACTGGAACTGGCTGGAACTGGAACTGGCTGGAAGCTGGAAGCTGGAAGCTGGAAGCTGGAAGCTGGAAGCTGGAACTGGCTGGAACTGGAACTGGCTGGAACTGGAACTGGCTGGAACTGGAGCTGGCTGGAACTGGAGCTGGCTGGAACTGGAGCTGGCTGGAACTGGAGCTGGCTGGAACTGGAACTGGCTGGAACTGGCTGGAATTGGCTGGAACTGGAATTGGCTGGAACTGGAATTGGCTGGAACTGGAGCTGGAACTGGAGCTGGAACTGGAATCTGGAAGGCTGCTTGTTCCGTTGTCGAGGGTCACCAATGTAGCTTGTCGAAGGACGATGCAATTAATAGGCAGTGTAGACTTGAATTGGTTTGTATTGCAGTGCTTCGACTCAAGTTAGAGTAATTTAACACACAGTGGTTACAATATGAGCTGTGAGACGAGAACGATACATGCTTACAATTAATATTGAATTTGATCCAGCCTGCTTCCATATAGAAAAACCAACTCTGTGTCCACAGCTAAAGGAGCTGATGAGACACAGAGGGTAGATTAAAGATATTATTGAATAAGAGAAATAAATACGTAAAAGGAAGATTGAGGAATATTGAATTATCTGAATGTGAACAGCGCCATCTAACGGGAAAAAGGTGAAGCTGGAAGCAGACTGGTTATTACACATGTGGGACTAAGTGGTCCCCACATAGTCTTTTAATTTTATCTGTTTTGTTTTACACATAAATTGTAGTTTCAATATATTTTTAGTACCAGCTGTAGACAAAACTGACGAAAGAGATGATATATGTGAATATATAAATGTACATTATGGATTTCAGCAAGCGCCTGCAAATTGGCGACTATGCAATCATTTATATTTATTCAGAGCTTGCTGGCCCGTACACATTTTTTACTTAGTTTAAGTTAATTCTTAATCTTATAAAGATTTGTTCCACTCAATTCCAAAAGAACTATTTCATACACCCTATTAGAAGGTGTTTTCCCTTTTTGTTGGTGTAACTGTTTTCATGACTTCGATAATTATAGGTAAAATTCTGTCACTTACGGTATCAGACGGAGCTCTCTAGTATCATCAAAGTCCACTTTGTTAGTTTTCAAGTTATGCAAATGGTTGGATCCCTTGTGAAAAACTCATCTGATGAAAAAGGCTTTCACATGTCAAAACATCATTCTGGTAGGCCTACTAAAAATGGCTCATATAAAATGACAATGGTGTCAAAATGAGCAATATCAACGCAAAGATATTGTGTAAGCCTGATAACCTATTCCGTGACAAAATGTGTTTAAAATAACATGGAGGTGTTGCGTCCACCAATCACAGACAGGTTTTGTAATCATTAAAATATATCACGTGACCAATAAATGCAAATAGCCTATATCATTGTTTTTTTTCACGTTTTATGCTGTATTTCTTTGGGTTTAAGAATAATGTTTATTAGTTATTAGTAATGCAGGCATTATTACTATACGTCTTTACATAGAGAAATGCAAAGTCATCAATCTCCATTCACGTTCTTTTCAAAGTCAGCAATCTTCATTAGTTTTTTGTTGATATCTCGGCTATTCGAGTAAATATCATAGATTCGGTGCTTCTCAATTATTGAATTATAGCTAAAGGCTACCGACATCAGCTGAAATCATAACAGTCGAAATATTGACCTAGAATTACCGGGTGACAGTTTTTCGCGGTTCCTGAAAAAAGTGTCATTGTGAGGGTTACCAGACGTGAGGGACAGTCAGAGATTCAGGTTGCCGTCAGGAATGTCAGGAATTTTGCGAGAAACATGCAATTGAAAAAAAATGGGTTTCGTAACGTTAAACATGACATGTTTTTTTTACTGAAATGAAAAACTTTTTCGCGGTTTAAATTTAATTCAAAATTTGGCGGGAACTTATATTTTATTATAATATAAAATTGTTTGTTTTATTGATTTTACTTAATTCAAGCATAGCAGTTTTTAACAGTCAAACGCACGTAAGTAAATTTACACTAGATATTTAATGTGACACTTCAGAAGGAAATTTACACTACCTATATAGAATGATACTTTGGTTCAGGTATTAGGAATTGAGCTTTCTGAAATCTGGTAAACCTATAGTCATAGTGGAGATTACCGATTTTTGATACGACCTATTTAGTGTGTTTTTTTTTTTTTACATTGCATTGATAAGTACGGTACTGAAATTTACGAGAATTGAAGAGAAATCGTTTATGATAAAACATTTGTTTAGTCCTTTTTTGGTGGTTTTATAGGTATGGATGAAGCACCAGAATGAAGTCATTAAAAAATGAAGACATTACATGGACAATATTTTCTTGTACCTACATAGCCTAATGCCGAATTTCATCAAATTCGATGGGGTAGTTTGGCCCAAAATCAAGTCACCGACTTTTTCAGGACAAA
This sequence comes from Psococerastis gibbosa, assembly GCA_963971405.1. Taxonomy (NCBI): domain Eukaryota; kingdom Metazoa; phylum Arthropoda; class Insecta; order Psocodea; family Psocidae; genus Psococerastis; species Psococerastis gibbosa. The sequence continues at coordinate 30,503,249 of OZ020491.1, forward strand.
AGGTGGAAGATGGGAAATAATTTGTGTGAGTGTGAGAAGTTTTTAAGGCCACACCAAGAACACAGCATAAAAATTAAAATAAAGTAGAAAAACTTTTCTGACCTTTACAGGGTTAAATCAATAACAAAGTGGACAAAATATTCATATTTAATTAATCATACGTTATATCTACAAACCAATAATAAACAATAATAAAAATCAATCAATCAACATTTAGCCAAATACTCAATAGGACCCGGACAATCTTCATCATCATCTTCCTCTAAAATGGCCACTTTTGAATTTCCAGCCCAATTCGGCAACGTACTCGTCTTCCGGTTCAGGAGATAGTCCAGATCATGCGTTATCCGGTCTAGCATCTCCTCGTGGTCTATTTCCTTTTTGCTCGTTGCCGTCACTTCTGCACTACCTTCAGGCTGCTTCCTTTCCTCAATTCCGGTGATTTCCGGTGTAACTTGGTCAGTAGCCGGTTCGTCCATGATCGGCAGCCCGTTTGCCTCCGGCATGGTTGCTTCTGCTACTATTTCGATTTCTGTGGGCGCTTCGTTGCAGACCATGCCTTCGGCTTCCTGACCAGCAATACCTGGAATAAAAAATTGTTTTGTTTCTTTAACCACCTCAAGTAAATTTACTCAAATCAGACCAGCAAATATTATCTCGCTATAAGCCGAACATATCAATATCAAGCTATTTAGATTGAGCGTCAAGAGGACTGCCTAAGCCTGTGTTGAGTTGTCAGCCATAACTGCTGAATTGCTCATTTGCATTTCATTTGCGAGTGAAGTGCGCAGAACTTCCGGCTTCAGTGTTCTGTAGTCAGCCCTGCCTATTGAATTATTAATTGTCCATTATTTTATTTTTTTGATGTTGGAACCTTACAAACTAGAAACGCTTTCTTTGCCTTTTCCCCCTACGTAAAAGGGAACGCGAGACGGGTTGGCAAAGGCGTATCTTAGCAGAGTGCCCGTCATTTTGGAGAAGAAGACTAGAGCATTTACGTTTTGTCAAGCTGACGGGGACTGCGGGTTAAAAGTAGGACCACAAGATGTGGCGCCGGTATTTATTTTATATTTATTTTTAAACAGAGCTCCAACCTTGCTCTGAAAATGGTGAAGGTGTCGAGTACCAGTGCCAGCGCCCACCTCCCGAAAAATCAGAAAGGAAGGATTAAGAGTCGGTCCGAGGGAATTTTTTTGACCTTTGTCTGAATAGGAGAGCTTAACTCATAACTGTATTGTTAACACAATAGGGAAGAAGAAGAAGAAAAGGTCTCTAGGGGGAAAAAACTCCTCGAGTATGAATGAGAGGTTTAGGGAAGCCATCGGCATGGCATAGTGACTCAGGGAAGGACTTATGGTCCCAATTTGCAGCTCGAGTCCCTATTTTTCCAAAACTAATACTACCACAACTCCAACTACTCCCAACGCTTCACCACTATCGGCAATAGTTAACTTATTGCTCACCCATCTAATAGATTTAATTATCGTTCAGCCTACACTAACCTAAAACAAAACTGCTAGCAGCGCCAACAGTCGGACAACACAGGGACTCCGGCACATCAACCATTCTGCTCTGAGATGGCTCTACGTCCACGCTGCACAATACGATAGCCGGCGTGTCCACCTCCAGCCCGGTCGCTTCATTGCGTTGGTGCGTCGTAATGACTCCCAGCTCCACGCAGACCCGCGTCGTAATCATTTCCGTCTGCTGCGTCGCGGTCGGCATGTCCCGAAGGTAGCACTGCCCGGCCGCCTGCCTTACAGACAGTTCTCTCAGTTCATCGGTGTCAGGGCCGACGTAGTCACCATAGGAGTTATTAGCGGAGCCGTTGGCCGTTTTATTGTGTAGTTTAAATGACGTCATGGATTTGTACCTGTAAGTAAGATGAGTATTTAGTCTGTTATTTATGAAGCACCGGTAAAAATCCCAGCCTCACCATTGAAAAGTATTGCTAGTGAATACCAGACGATTCATGGAGTTGCAGTGACTCCCACCAGAACGTGGGGAAATCGTGTAGATCATCACCGTCATTTGTCGACAGGTTCTTGTACTTGGCACTCGCCTCGACCACCCTCTCGGTGGTATTTTATCACCCATGTTCGATGGACGTCGACTGAACGTCGTGGCTGCTTGGTCTAGTCTTTACACTCTACTGATTCCACCTGCAGATCTTGTCGCAATCAATATAATTACAAAGGCTTTCATTGCGTTACGTGACGAAGTAGTGGTTGTTCTGAAAACGTACATCCAAACGTTTCGTCGACATCTTTATTGGAAATGCGTTGACTTCTAATATTGCCTTCTAATCCGTTCATTTCGGATCCGGCTCTACTTGGTTCCGCCCGCTATCCGACTTAGGCATTTCATTTGAGCTACTTTTATCTTGTATGATGGTATGCGTCCAGAATGGCTCGTTGTAACTAATGTCTCTTCTTCTTCTTTAAATGCCTCTTGTATCGAAAATTGGCGATCCTCAAGGCAATTTGGGCCTAGGAGATTGCTGTTCAGAAAAGTAGTAGACAGCCTCACGTTTTTGAACCAGGATGTTCTTCTTCAGCCGGGAGCCCGCCTTTCGTCCTTCTATCTTCCATTGGTTATTACATGCAAAAGGCGATGCTTTCCGCATGTTAACCGTCAGCAGCAACTTGGTTTCTGTATCCATTCGCCTGAGGACCTCGGCGTTAGATGGTGGGGCAACTTCATAAATGCATCGAACGAAAAGGTGACTATGTCGAAAAATAAAGAAAGAATTAATCTTTCGGAGTGTGTACCTTGTTTTGCAAATAAATGTATTTTACTATGAGAATAAAAATAGCGGCCCTTATTTCATGACCACGGCTCGTAAATACATACCGAGAAGGGCTAACTGGCGGAAGAGAAGTTTCCAGAGAGCCTTCGCTAAACACAAAAGTTTCTAACGTTGTAGATAGTTCCGGCCCCGTCCTGGACGACTCCGAGCGCTTGGACTCGGCAAGCAAAAGCTGTTCAGCCACGTCTGAGGTCTCACGCACGCCTCGGTCTCGACCTCGCAACCTCGGGGCACCACTCTCGCTCTCCATCTCGCCGTCTTGCTTCGTAAAAACTGTAAACATAACAATTGAGAAATTTCTAAATAAGCTTCTCAATCTAAGTCAATTTAGTGTTAAATATTGAGAAAATTGTTTGTCTAAGAAAGAAAGAGAGACAATTGTCTTTATTTTTCTTGTGAGCAAATTTAGGGCCTTTCGGCCCACTCTTACAATTACCCCAAAATTCATAATACAAATTAATTATACAATATAATAATATAGTATATACTTGTCTAAAAAATAATATTTTTTTTAATTAAAAAAAATATAGGCCCTATTATAAATTTAATTGAAAAAAAAACATCACAAAAAGGTCATTTACACACCATTTACGAGCATATCCATAAAATAGTCTGGACAAGCACCCTTGAACTTTTTCAAACTTTAAAAATTAATGTGGGCCTAATATGCCATTTGGCATTAACCTAGGTCCTGGTGTTAGAAATGTAAACAAACCAATGTTGAACAGCACTTTCTATTGTAAAATTATCATGTTTACAGTTTAAATCCCAGGGATTAACATAATTTTATAATGGAGAATGCTATTCATTCAATTTTTTTTTTTTTTTTTTTTTTTTTTATCCAACGCCCGTCCGTGGCAGTTCTGCCATTCGACGTCGAGCCTCCCAGTATAGACTGATGATGTTCTTCGGTGTTGCTTGGAGTTGGGCACAGTGGTGAAGGTGGTTAGCGTCCATTCTTCCTGCATGACACAGGGGGCAGTTCAAAATAGTTTTGTTTACATTTTCAATAAGGTAATACTAATCGCCATTGTAGGCCCACTGATGGGTCTGATGTCTCCTCTATCCGCAATAAATGAGATTTCATAATTTAGAAGAAATGCCCCTCTGCGGTTGGATGAACGTATTATGTGGTCACTACTACAAGTAAGACAGAATGGCCATAGTTGGCTATGACTTTGCAAAAAAATCAATGATACTCGGAATGTCAGAGTTCCCAAACTGGGGCCAGTTGGTATTAGTGACATAATGTACAAGACAAAACTCCTACTAGGATTCCTTGTCAGAATAAACTACGACAGAGATTAATTATGGGAGATTTAGGATTCTTCTTCTTCTTCTTCTCGTGCCCCTTCAACGTTGAAGATTGGCGATCATGGCGATCATGATGATTGTACAAGGGATGCCCCGAAGGACCTTTAATGCAGTGGTTTCCCGTTGCCTTCTGCATCCTTATGCCGTTGACTCCTCTGTTGAATTCTTCCGCCTTTAAGGAGCTTTTTCTCTCCCATGGACAAAAGGGTGCCCATGCCCTAGCTCCAAGGAGCTAGGTGGGGGATCTTTAACCGGACCCCACTCGGTACTGCTTGGTCGGGGACTGCTTATTCATCTTATTCGCAGCTAACCATCATATCTGATGGCTGTTCACTATCCGCCACCTGTGACCCCACTAGTAGCCTGCAGTTCAGCCCTAGATTTAGGATAGCCTGCTATATATTTGTATAAATAAATGTAAAAATCCCTTTCGGCTCTGGCCGATCAGGAGTAGGGGGATTCCGCAGACCCTGCTTTTCCTCTACACTACAAGCACGTAGCCAGGATTTTATTTTATTTATTGGAATACCCCCAATAAAACGGCGGGTGTTTTATTGATAAATCAGCTCCATAATAATATATACAAAAAACGTATTTCACTCATTTACAATAATAATCTCTTTTTCTTCCTTTTTTATACATTTGGGGGGGGGGGGGGGGGCTTCCATCAACACACAAAACACTCTTGTGTTCTAAATTTCGAGCCACAATGTCGACTATGAACTTTTATTTATAAAATTATTTTCACTTTGACTGGATGCCATCTTAAAATGGTTGATTTGTCCAAAAAAGTAGTGATTACCATTATCGTAGATAATAATACGGACTTTCAGTCAACTTTTAATTCATTCCTCTGCGACCGATATTAACTGAGATATGAATTATACAAGGTTTTAATCGACCGCCATCTTGTAACTAAATAGTGGATCTAGCTGGTTTCATCAAAATCGATATACATAGATACACATAAGGTTTTGAACGGAGGGTGGTTTTAGGCTCAGGGGGTCATGAAATGAAAAGTTGTGAAGAAATTTTCCGAAAGTCGAACATTGGTCGCCATCTCAATAGGTAGATGAATTTCCCTAAAAAGGGTTGATAGGTGTTTTTGTGTCTCAAGTTTTTTGTATTATATTATAAGTCTTTATTACTTACAACTGAGAGGGCTAATGCCCGATTCGGAACTAAGTTCATCATCAGGCGTTGTGGACTCCATTTTTATTTTCTTGAGCAGTCTTTGGTGTAGCGGGCTTTCACTTTTCACCGCATAACATATCAGCAGAATTAATCCCTAAAAGCACAATTTTATCGTTTTTGTTGTTGCTGCTGCATTTACCACGTAGCCAAGTAGTTTTATCAGGTTGTATAGGCGAAGCTGCTGTTTTTCAACAGTTGAATAATTGGCAATGGTCATAGTTGGAATGATTGGGAGTCCCAATTTGGAATGTGATCCCAATAATTAGAGTGTTCAAAGGATCCCAAGACCTAGGTCAGGCGAGCTCTCTAAATAAATAATAATGATAGTGAATTAGTATATATTGCTTACTAGTAAGGCACTGAGAGATCCAAATAAATATTGAGATGGCACATTTTCCCAATTATTAACATAAATAATGCTTGCTGCGACGTCCAATGAGAGAGCAGCAAAAATTACAACACTCCGCTTCAGTAAGCCCAGTCTGGAAATGAGAACCAATAGAATTAATATTCAAGTTTGAAGTTTGAAGTTGATTTCATAAAGAGTCCCGAAAGTAGGCTAATGTTTGAAGGTTTTTACGAACTTATGGCCTGAGGTATTTTGACAAAACAAAAAACCAATTTTTACAAAAAACGTTGAAAAGGATATTTCCTGTGTTGGGCGATTATTTTTAATTTTAACCTGTCATTAAAAATGTAAACAAGATAATTTTAGAATGAAAATAAGAAAGAAAGAAAATTGTCTTTATTTTCCATATGGGCGAATTTTGGGCCTTTCGGCCCACTCTTACAATTAACCCATAACGTTAACTTAAATACCTACTATTTATAATAAAACTTAAAATAAAAACTAAACTAAAAGCGGCCATTTCCACACCATTTATACAACATACTCATGAAATAATCGTGACACGCCCTCTTAAACTTATTTAAACTTTTTTCATTTCTGATTGGATCCTGCAGGGAGTTCCAAAGCCTCACCGCCTGCACCGAAACGAAGAAAGTGTTTTTAAAAATTATTCTGTTTACTTATAGGAAAACAAAGTGAAAGCAAAATGGCCAGCGCTATTATGGCGATAACGAACAAGGAACAGAGGAAAGGGAACAGTTCCTGAAATGGGTCACCAGCAGGCGGACGATCTCCTAGCTAGCACATTATAGATGTGGTATTTACCTTTTAGTTAGCCCTCTACAATCTCCAATATTTCTCAGCGTACAGTATAATTTCCGAAAGACAATCGCTTGCAGAAAAACAAAGAGAAGGCAAATGACCAGCGCTATTATGGCGAACACGTTTAAGGGAACAGTTCCTGTGATTAGCCACCAGGAGGCGGGCTGTGTCTCGGTGGCGTGGAAACCTAGTAGACTGGTTAGCATGGCCAATATTGAAGCGCCTGAAAATTGAAGGAACCAATTAACATTTGTAGTACAGAGGATTGGAACATGGCTAAGTGATCCCAACGCGCCTTTATTGGCTTTGTGGCACCGGTTATTAGAAGAATGTGAAATGTTTTTTTTGGTTAAATACACGTATTATTATTATTATTATTATTATAAGTCACGCTTAGTCCTGTTTTTTTGGTGATAATGCTAAGATTGTTTCAGCTGGACCACAATCGCTTGTGTGTAGGTTGAGACAGAACACGTGTTCCTCCTTACCAAGGTACTCCTTCCTCGGCACTACCACCTACACCAAATTCAATAATTGTGGCCAATCTGTGTTAGAGAGAGGTAAAAGTCACAGGAAAATGTCTTCTCTTTTCGACAACTCTTCTTCTTTAGATGCCTCTTCTATCGAAGATTGGCGATCATCACGGCAATTTGGACCTTGGAGACTGCTGCTTTAAAAAGGGAAGTTGTGCTCTTGCCAAGCCACTACCTCAGGTTTTTCAACCAGGATCTTCTTTTTCTGCCGGAAGCCCTTTATCCGTCTATCTTGCCTTGTATTGTATTTTTACATGCCGAATTACAATAATTTGCTATTTCATCATATATTTGAATTTTACACTGCGTTTTCCATACCGATTTTCTCCTAAAACCTGTTGAATATCCATCAAATGCAATCTACCTGACATAATCCAAATCACGGCCTGCTTCATGTACGACCTTTTGGGCACCTGGGTTACTTCGGTGTATACAACGACAACATTGCTGAGATGTGACGTCAGTGCCAGATAAATGAACAGTTCCAGCAGTATCACCACAGTCGAGTAAAGGGGCTGCAAATAATTATTCTGTGAGTTTAAGGGTTACATAAAAATAGTATAGGCAAAGGTAGGTCGGGCAATCTGTGAGTAAGTGTTGCACAGTAATTAGGGAACCACATTGGTTGCATTGGGGCGGTAGGTAGGCGCAACCTCCCGAGTGATACCTCGAGGGGGCGCGACCACTGGGATGATGTGTCCGTTAATTTGTTTGATGTTCGTGTTGTTGGCAATGACGCCCCTGCATATGGCATGGCGATGGTGGAACAATACTGAATCTTGAGAAGTCAGGGTGAAGAGGGGGAGAAGTACACAGCAACCAAAGCCATGTTGCTAGTCTATCTGGACACTCATCTTGGGAATGTTACTATAGACACCTACCTTGGGAATGTTACTATGGACGGCATAGGAGAAGATACCCATGGCCCCGGCGATGGTGGAACAACACTGAATCTTGAGGAAGAGAACACAAGTTCTGTGTCTCCACCAATGAGGAATGAGGAAGGTCAGGGTGACAAGAGCGAGGAGTAGACAGCAACCACAGCCGACTATTACTGGTAAATGGATGGCAGGTTGCATAGACGGGTCTTCATGCTGTGAAGAAAAACACCAAACGATAGCATTGTGTTTAAGAAAAACCGGGCATAGTCTGTTCAGAGTCCGCATGGCCAAACGACGATACGGAGGTCTTACTGTGTGCCGGCATTGCAATGAGTGCGAAGAAACCGCGCTGGCCACAATTCAGCAGCATAGCGGGCGCAGTTGGAATGTCTACAAATGTTTACAAGGTTTTTCTTTTTCAGCACTTGATTAATTGGCGATGGTCATGAATGATTGGGATAAATTGCAGTGATCCCAATAGTTATGCACGTCTTCTTCGACCAATGGGTCTTGGAAAATCCAGCTGACCCTGCAAGGAGTTGTTAGTTTGTTTTCCAACGCCGCTTTCAGCATTTCTGATTTAAGCGCCCCTGCCGCCTTGGCGGGGGAGTACGTACGAGTTATTAACTTTCGGGCAGACTCCATCACCCCAGGGAGAAGGGGACTGACAGGGTGTCCTCCTGATTATTCCTGATTATAGTGGAACCAATTGGGGAACATATTAAAGTCACAAGATTAAATCGGAGGTGACCAGGACTCGGCACGCACTTAGAGTAACTGGAAGTGTCAGAGCGTTATCATTTCCCACCATGTTCTCCTGCCAACACTGTACACGCTACTAAGTTTGCTACAGTTTGGAACAGGCTCTGTTCTTGTGGATTCAAATTTGGTGTGACCGTCAATGCAAGGCGTGCTCTGATTTGTAAAGGCAGCACCAGAATTAAAATAATATGCATGGCGCGTGCAATTGTCCCATCTCTCCTACACAGAACTCATGTAGTCATATTACTTACATGTAACGGAATTGACGTAATGACAAGGGCAAACGTCCCTGGCCTGTTACATACGCATCGAGTTCGATTACTGATCGGGACATTTTTCGTCTTGCACGCTGACAAATCCCAGTTGTGTGTTAAGCTTACGACGTCCGTGACAGCGCACGCACTTTGCCAGCGTGTAGCATCGAAATCGCGGGAAGTCGGCTCGAAGTCGAGGGTAACTGTAAACGCATCTGCAGCCGGTTTAGCACTGAAGTTTCTGTACTCGACTTCGACGGTTACGATGCGAGAATTCAGTTCGTAGACTACATCAGTGCCACTACTGGAAATAATAAGATAAATATTTGTTTTAACATGAAAAATTGTCAATCAATCAATGAAATGTATTTAATTCGATCTCAAAATAAAGGATGCAAATCAACAATTTCCAACCCCAAAATATCATTTACTGCTTTGAGTATACTGTCAAGAAGAGGTACTTTTATTTCTTTATAATAATGTCATCGGCTTCAGGGGGTAAGTGGTAACATGCTTGTACTTGAGCGAGTCTCTGCCCAGGGGCGTAAAGTTGGGGGGGGGGGGGCACGGTCCAACTTGCCCCCCCCCCTCGAGCATTGTAAGACGAGGTTCATACTTCAAGGTCCCCTTTGCAGCAATATGAATATAAGCATTCCTTTTTTAGCTTTGTAAAATCTACAGCTATACTTTACAACTATTAAAATGCGTAAAACCCTATATACTATTTTGCACTTCTATTTTCACATTTTTCCTTATCCTACCTGATGACATCATAAGGTCTATTTAGTTTTGCCCCCGCCATCATTCTAAAACTTTACGGCTCTGTCTCTGCACATCATGCGATTGGATGGTGGCGTGCAGCAACTCGATACTAGTGCCTATTAGGTCACTTCGTAAGGCGACTGAAGAGGTCAATCGGATGCATTCATTAATTAATTGTATGCAATTTTGATTGGTTGGGAGCAGTTGAGCCCGAGATCTGATTGGTTAGTCGTAAGCGTTTTCCTATACAAATGTTGTCCATTTGATAGTTGATGGTAACGGCCAAGGTCAAAGGTGAACCTGCACCCAGTTTAGAACTTAAGTTCTCGTACTCGACTTCACCGGTTACTATTGTATAATACGCTGTAATTCGGGATGTTTTTCTGATAATATAAACCTTGTGATTTGATTGCAAAGTAAGCATCTTTTTTTTTACTAAGGCAGGCTGGTTGACAGCAAACCTCGCTAAAGAAATGTATGTAGCCTAGTTGCATTGCCCTTTGCAGTTATATGGGTCCTCGAGACCTAAGTCGATCGCCAATACCTCCACTACTAAGGCAGGTACTGATCAGTGCATTTGCGGCCCTATCATGGCGATTTTAATACCAGGGTTAATATAATAATCGCCATGATCGGGCCGCAGGAGTAAGTTAATACCAATCACCATAATCGGTCCACAGGGTATCTTCTTTATACTATACAACAAAACTCAAGGTTTCTTTTGAATAAGTTTGGCAACTTCTTGTTTTTCCATGCGACCACTGTGCCTTCATTGTTTATTGAAATAACCACAAATTGAAAACGCATGGAAGGAAAATGAGTCATTGGAAGATAATGTCCATCAAGAATAATTCGAAATAGATTTGTCTAACTTTTGGAATAAATAAAATAAATAAATAAATAAATTTACCTTCCATGCATGGAAGGTAAATGAGTATCGGGCATACTTTTTTTTCAAAAAGCAGTGCTTAAAATCGGCTTAGAATCTGATCCACCATCCCTATGCTGTAAATAGTTTCACAATGCTTAAATCTGTTTCAAACCAATTTTTACTCTCCATTTACTCGTAAAACACTTCAGTGAAGTTAATCTAAAGCTGCACATACCTATTTTCTTATCTTAAAAACATAAATCTTTTTATTTTATTGAATAACTCAATTAATTGCCAAATTGTTGCATTTTCACTATCAGTGCACAGCGCCATTTTCAATATTTGTATACAATCGGCCACCTTTGACCTTGATTTTATTGTCGCAACAAAAACAACATTCCGCCAAAAGTATAAGTTCAAAATCATTCTTACATTAATTCTTTAATTGTAACTAGAATTCTTAAATAATGGAAAGTTTTGATATGAAGCTCTTTAGATTTTCCAATAGGCGCAGTGCTGATGAATTAGCATGTTATTCCTCAAACTATAATCTTGAGTGGATCACACGAATTTTATTACTAGAAAATTTACACAACAAACTAGCTTAATATTTTTCAAAGGAAAAATCTGGAGAGATATAACATACAAGTAATAGAGCGCAAAAATGAAAATTTGAAAGATAGGCTGAAAAAAAAGAAATAGGCCTGAGTACACTTTTACTACCAATTTTTGCCCTTTTTTCCACCTTTCCTTGCGCTGTGTCTCTTTATCTACGGGTGTCGCTACTTCGACAGCTCAATTTTCATAGCCTTCATTCTTTGAAGGGGGGCCCAGCACGGGAACCATTCCTTTGGGATCCCCCTTTCACAATTGTAAAACTACCTTATTATTAATTGTATACGCTTATGTATGTAAATATACGATTTTCATTTCATTTCATTTCTATATTGCATATACCTTGTGGCGCGGTACCGCAACTCAACGTAAGTGGATTGTATTACACACGGACATTGCGTAGGCTTCGACGTTCCGCTGTCTCCGAGTCCCATCAGCAGACTGAATTCTTCAACCCTTCACCCATACAACAACGTTACTCCGTTTCGGCACCAACAACGGTGTACATTCATTACTATCACCGTTATTTTACAGTATATTGGTACTCTATCCTGAACTGACCTGAATTTGAGGAGGTACCTGGTTGGCAGGTACCTCGTAAGATTCCTGTAGGCCACCACAATGACAGTCACGGTAGAATTAGCAGGTGCGTTGAGTTTCGAAGGGTCTACATGGACATCCACCCTGTCGAACATCCAGGGGATGAGAGCGGTTCGGGGAGGGAATGACAAGTTGTTGAAGAGTGAAGCGTCCAGAGAGACTGCCTCCAGAGCCATGTTTGTCAGGTTCAGCCCCTGAAATAATTATTCATATTACATTATATTATTTTTATTTATTCTATGGTACCTTAAGGTATCGTAATGTAGAATCGCCAACCCTGTATGCTGGTAGAGGAACCTATACAGGCCTCTTTTGAAGTGGTCAGTGTTATAAGGATTTGAACTGATGACTGGGCCAGACAAGATGGACGATGGGTAAGAATAGAAAAATATTAATATAAAAATAAAATAAATATATTTATATAGGCTACTTCCATTCAATACAGCGTGCCTTAGAAACAATGCAGGACATATTGACAAGAGGATATAATATGACCATAAATAAAAGCAAAACCAAAGTCATGGTTGTGAAGAATAAGAATGACATTAGCCAAGCATATGCATCCCTTGACAGAGTAGTTCTCAGCAGTGTCAAGCAATTTAAGTACCTGGGCAGCACAATAACAGAAGACAATAGCTCAGCGATTGAAATAAACAGCCGTATCCAACAAGCCAAGGTGGCATTCAATAAAAAATCCAAGATTCTGGAATCCTATAACATAAAACTAACCATCAGGAAGCAATTTCTAAAAACATGTGTGTGGAGTGTTTTATTGTACGGCTGTGAAACCTGGACTATAGCAGATAAGGAACTAAAGAAACTCGAAGCTTTCGAAATGTGGTGTTACAGAAGGATGCTACAGATCAGCTGGAGGGACCATGTGACAAATGAAAGAGTGCTAGACGCTATCGGGGAAGAAAGACAGTTAGTAGCCCAGATACGAATCAGGAGAGCGAAATGGATGGGGCGTTTGTTAAGGCACGAAAATCTGGTACACAATATTATCGAGGGCACAGTAGAGGGAAATAACCGAAGAGGACGGCCGAAGAAGGAATTCATGGATCAAGTAAAAGAAGACACAGGAGCAATATCATATCAAGAACTGAAGAGGAAGATCGAGGACCGAGTAAACTGGAGGACGATATGCAGGGAGTTGCTGCCAACCAATCGCTAAGATTGTAACCTTAAGAAGAAGACTTCCATTCAGATCCATCCTCCATCTTGTCTGTCCCAGTCGTGTAGCTGCCCCGCCATTATTCAAATCCTTAACAGTCAGCAGTGTTGATTTATTAACCCATAGAACTCTATAAGGCATTCATTGTTTTTACGTAGGTACTTTGTAGTACATGGTATAAAGCTTTTTTTAGTAGGTATCATAGTACATATTATTAATAATATCGATACCTACCATTAAACACTCGCAAGTTGCACGCAATTTTAGTGTACCTATACACTGCACTTGGGGTGTTTCGTGTAATGTCCGATAAACCGTCACAATTAAAATTCTGGCATCATAAGCAACGTTATATTAGGTAGGTAGCATTTATGCAATATGATATATAAATAATCATTTCTGAAGAAGGTGCCGGTAACTCTTAATTACCTACCAAATTTTTTTTTTTTGGCATGAATTGCGTACCTGAGACACCTGAGTCTGAAGTTGCAGGCTCCACTGTAATGCGTGTTTCTTATTCAGCATTTGAAGTAGAAGTAATTGCTGCAAAAATAAAGTACCGGAGGTTAAGTTAGAGACCATAGCTTGTCTCTTGCTGAGGGCAAATTGGACTCCATCATTACGCTTTTTTTTGTATGAGTCAAAGTCACCATACAAAATGCTTCTTCTTCTTCATATTCTTCTTCCTCTCCTTCTTCCGGCTCTGCTGCCTTTGGTAGACTTGGGCCTTTTCAACAACACTCCTCCAGTCATCTCGATTGTATGAATGACGCTTCACTATCCACTATCCACTGACTCCAAAATCGAAATGAGGTCGGTTTTTAGTTTGTCCTTCCAGCTATTTCGTGAACGTTCTTGCCGTCTTCTTCCCGACATGCTTCCCTTGGACAATTTCCCCCATATAGCAAAACTGCTTTTTTGTAGGCCTACTGAATGAATGAATGTATGTATTAAATATAGAACAATTTAAATACAATAATTGTAAAGCCCCACATGAAGACCTATAACAATTTACCCTACTCTAAAACTAAAGAAAAAAGAAGAAAAAAATCAATTAGACTTAATTTAACTTATTAAACTTCACTTACATATTAATAACAAATCTCTCGTAAACACATAACAGTCTAGTCCACTATTTCAAATAAAGATTCCACCTCTTCCCGTCTCATCAGCCATTCCCGGACGAATTTGGAAAATTTATTTATTGACAGCGACCCAGGACAAATATTAAGTAAGTTAAATAATTTTGGTGCTATACGAGGGTGGATTGAAAAGTCCGTAGAAACTCTAAACTGGTACAATGTATTAACAATGCTTACTACTACTTTTCAACATAGTCCCCTTGTCGCTCAATGCAGGTGGTCCATCTTCCCTCAAGTTTTTTTATTCCACCCAGAAAATAATCTTCCGTGAGCCCTGCAAAATATTCGGTTGTTTCGCGCATTACTTCCTCATTTGAGCCAAATCTTTTCCCTCCAAGCCATTTCTTCATATTGGGAAACAGAAAATAATCGGACGGTGCCAGGTCAGGGGAATAAGGAGGGTGGCGCAATAGTTCGAACTTTAATTCCTGAATTTTAGAGGTCACCAACACTGCGGTATGAGCCGGCGCATTGTCATGATGAAAAAGAATTTTCTTTTTTGCTAAATGGGGGCGCACAGTTTGAATTTCTGCTTTAAGGCGGTCAAGAAGGGATGCGTAGTAGGTGCCGGTAATCGTTTTTCCTTTTTCTAAATAATCTACGAAAATGACACCTCTTGCGTCCCAAAAAATGGTGGCCATGACCTTGCCTGCTGACTGGACGGTCTTTGCCTTCTTCGGGGCACGTTCTCCACTGGCTACCCACTGCTTAGACTGCTGCTTCGTTTCTGGGGTGTAAAAATGAACCCAAGTTTCATCTACCGTTATAAAACGACGAAGAAATTCTTTGGGGGCTCGTTGAAACAGCTTTAAATTCTCTGCACAAAGCTCGGCGCGACGGTGTTTTTGTTCAGCTGTCAGCAGTCGCGGCACCCATCTTGCTGACAATTTTCTCATTTTAAGGTGATTATGTAATATATTGTGAACCCTTTCGCTCGAGATCCCCACAATGTCAGCTACCTCTCGCAGTTTCATTCGACGCTCTCCTAGCACTAAATCACTGATTTTTTTTACAGTTTCTGCCGTAGTGACGTCAGAAGGCCGCCCAGAGCGTTCGGCGTCTTCTGTGCCCATATGCCCAGTACGAAAATTTGAGAACCACTTATAAACAGTTTTAATTGACGGAGCAGACTCCCCATAATGTTTATCAAGGCTTTTTTTCGTTTCTTGCACATTCTTCTTCTTTAAAAAATAATGCTTAATAACGACTCGAAATTCTTTTTCATCCATTGCTCACAATTACCTGCAACTCCCCGAACTTAAAAAATCACTGTGATGTCAATTATGATCGAATAACGCTCAAACTTTGACTGAGTTCCGATCAGACAGTTCGCTAAATGAGGTGATATTTGGCCTTGACGAGTGGCGCCATCCCTCGGATTTTCTACGGACTTTTCAATCCGCCCTCGTATATTGGTAGGATTTGGTAAAATTTGCTATGTATGCCCTTGGTACTACAAGGTGCTCAATTCTTCTAGTATTTGCCGGTCTGGGTCTCTGTACCATGTCCCCACTGATAGAGTAAAAAAATTCGCAATGTCTTGTACAAGAACAAGTGCCGCAGCGGGAATAAACCGAGAGACGCAAAGAGAGGGAATGATGGCCAAGTTCTAGGTTTTTTGACTATTGTTCTAATAAGGTATTTTTGGGTAACTACAAGTGAATTTAAATTTGTAACTAGCCTAAAGATTGGAAATAAATAATTTATTCAACCAATTTGGTATAGCCCATGTACTGCAGGTAAGCTACTCACCTTTTCTAGTATTATAGTCTGCTCATAATTCAGCATAATATCGACAATATCGTAAAAAGGACGGAGGCTGGCCATGAGTCCTCGAACGGATTTCGTATGAAACAGATACTGCTGTACTGCTGACAAAGCAGTCAAGATTGAACCACTTTCACCGGGTCGGAAAAACTGAATGCTCTTCAGATACTTCAGGAGTTTGATTAAGGTTTCCGTGGTGTGTGTCACTTCGTAGCCAAGAGTCAATCGCGTGAACTGAAAATAATTAAAAAATAATTCAACTAGTTTTAGGACCAGTAGTGAAGGACGATTGAATACGCCCGAGTTACTGACGTGTTATTTATTGTAGCTAATGGCTAGCTGAAAGTAATGAAATATAATTCAACTAGTTTTAGGCCCACGGACGGTTCAACCCTTTACTATGTTCCCCAAGTGGTTCGGAATCCACTAAAATCAGGAGGTTCCCTTTGTCAGTCACCTCCTCTTCTCCCTGAGGTGAAGGAGTCTGCCCTTAGGGTGCCTCAAGTTAATAAGCAGACTCACTGTCCCCACCCGGCTGGCAGGGTTTCTCAAGGAGAAGGGGTGTTGACTGACAAGGTGGACCTCCTGATTATAGTGGATTCCGAACCACTAGGGGAATATAGTAAAGTGACACGATTAATTCGGAGGTGACCAAGACTCGACACGCTTTTTCCCTAACTGGCAGAGTCATGATGTCCCATGATGTTCCCCTACCAACGCTGAGCACACTACCGAGTTTGCTGCAGTTGGGAACAAAGTAACAGACCCCGGTTTTTTAGGATTCACAAAGAGTGCCGTTGACAGAAATGCTGCAAGCAGGCAATGGAAAACTAATTTTGAGAAAAAAACGTTCGTCAGCAATTTCATTGACAATCTTAATTTTTACTTACATTGCTCATAATATCTTGGACCTCATGGTGCGTACACCCCGAAAAATCTGGCACCTGCCACTGAGGAGTCTTTTTGGAGGTTTGCAAACACTGCCGATAAGCAGCACCACTGGTCAGACTAGGGCAGTCTACGATGGCCTCCATGTTGGCCACAGTTATCGGCCACAGAACGCCATCCCCGCTATCTGACGGACAGATCAAAGAACTTCTGGTGATAACGCTTACGCGTGCGCTTGGCTGAGTCTTACCCCGGATGCCAGAGGCTACGCAAGAGTACTCTGCTGATTTCTGAAAGCAAAAAGAACGATTTTAAGAAACTAAGTAACACTTAGTTGTGATGTTTGTGATGTTACAGTAACTGATGTTACTGTTAGTAAAGATGTTAGTAACTGCGAAGGACGACTCGTATCTGTACTTCACTTGGTTCTCCACGAGAAGGTACAGATTAGGCATTTTCGCGTCCTCAACTCTGAGACCATTGTAATAATGTCCCGATGAATGTTTTTGTGAACCTAGGCTACTTATAATGGTTCATAGGTACCATGCCCAAGACAGACGACATTTTTGCTTTCCAAGTTAGTTATAAAAGTTATATAAGGAAAGCTTTGTGACGTTCGAAATTTTCGATTCCGAGATTTCAACGGATTTACACGTTATGAGGTCCCAGGCACCCAAAAAAGTGGTTTTACGAAATGTCTGTCTGTCGTTCTGTCTGTCTGTCTGCCTGTCTTTGCGTCGATTTCCGGGCAAACTACTCGGTCGATTTTGATAACATTTGGCTTGTTGGTCCACAAAAATCATACCTCGGGATGATTTTTTTATATGGGGCTAACTCAATTTGGGAGGGGGGGGGGGTTATTCTCAAAAAACTCCAAAAAAAACGTCTAAAAAAATTATTTCCCAAAAACGGCTCCAACGATTTCTTTTTAATTCACATATATTGTAGTTGTTATTGATGTTGATAAAATGCGGGGGTCGCTTGCCCCTTGATAGGTTGCTTCTGTGGGTAATAAAATAAAAATAACGAAATTTTCATGAAAAACGACTACAAAATAATTTTTCTGCGAAACCTTTGTATCGTTGATTTCTACTTTCAGGTATGTTTTAGGTGTTAAATTGAGTAACGAAACCGTACAGGTTGCTTTCCTAGAAAAGTATTTGGTTTTGTACAAAACATGTTTTTTTTTGTTGAAAAAATGATAGAAAATTCACGTTGAAATGCATTGCGTGCCCTGCCATTATTGCTGTGTGGTAATGTGTTGGTCTGACCTATCTGGAATTTTCCAGGGACGTCAGGTGGATACCCCCCCCCCCCCCCCGAGATATAGGAAAATTATTTACCATAAAATTACTCATTTTCTCTATCTACTAATTTTGATAAATTGGAAAGCATGTTCGAGTAAACTCGGACCGGTTCTTTATATTATTTTCGTAAGAATTTTGGGTCGCTGGGAAACTAGTATACGTCGTCCATGTCAACCTCCATCGGCTACAAGCAATAATGGACAACCTGTGACATGCAAATACCATTGGTGCAGTCATTGAATATATAACACTAGTGTTAATATAACTCTAGTGTTATATATTCAATGGTGCAGTGTAACAAGTAGAAGCATGACTTAACCAAGTACAGATACGAGTCCTGAAACCATATAATATGGGCAAGTATATTTTTGTGAGTTCCAGTCCAGATTTGGCTCGAGTCCCATTTGCTGACATAAGCAGTTGTAGTTCACATTCAGCATCACGTATTCCTCATAAAAATTACAAAACCAAAATTTTCCAACCAGCTTTTATCGAAAAAATATGGCGTTTCCAGGACCGTCAGCAGATTTATGGGGACTTTTCCCCGGTGCAAAATTTTCGAGTCAGTTATTTTTATATCTTGACAAGCAGGCAACTCTAAATTCCGAGAAATCAGCGATGAAATATTCCGCACGCGACTTCCTTGCTGAATCTCTTCCACTGATGACACTTCAACCCTGCAAGTACCAATATTTCTCTATCTACCAAAAATGTTTTTACACCATTTATTATAAGACACCTGCAACAGTGTTTATAGAATGATAAGTGGTTGTGGAGCAATGGTAATAAAATAAATAAATAAGGACTTTTTATTGTTTCTATTACTAAGCCAACCTAGCGGAGTTAGGGCTATAAAGTCTTACACTCAACTAGGATGACCCGGGACCGCCTGCTTTACATGCCCTCCGAAGCATGGCCAGAAAATGTAGCCAGTGTGGGACTCGACCCATCAACCTTTCAGAGTCCGTACCACTACGCTACATGTCCTGTAATAGTGTCATTTCCGGTTTCTATGTGTGTCGGGGAGGGGGGTTCAAAACATGAAGCCCCTTGGATACGCCTGGATGTGGAAAACATATTGTATTCAAATTAACAAAAAACGGCGGGTTAAAAATTGATATTCCGTAAAAAAGGTCATATTGTTGTTCCCCCAAATATATACGGTAGCATAAAGAGGCGCAGGAGTCACCTACAATGTACAGCGACCGTATCAAATTTAATTCACCAGAACAAAGCAAGTTAAAAATTGCTCAAACAGAGTAGTGCGCTTAGCGTTCGAAGGTGGGACATGATAACGCGCTGAGACTATACCAGTCAGCAGAACATATTTTAAGAAATTTTCACTGGGTGGCACAAATTGAAATCCTATTCTATATAGCGTAAATTTCGCTTGTATCCCCCCCCCCCTCTCCATAAATGAGTTCAGATTAGGTATATTATTTTTAATAATGGTTTGTATACCTAGTTCTAAATAATCGCACTTTTCAAGATTACCAAAACCATTTATATTGTATTTCAAAAAGGAAAACGTTAAAAACAAAATTGGCGCCATACATACGGACAACGTAACTTTTGACTGTTTTTTTTCAATTTCTATTTTTGTTAGTCTTGAAATTTAAATTTGTCCCCAATTTTTGTGGGGTAATTTGCCCAAAAATAGGGGGTGAAATCACCTCACTGGGGGGCACGCTTGCCTCATTGGGGCTTCTTTAAAATATGCCCTGCCAGTCAGTTTAAGTATTAAGTGTTTCTCGAGTCCTGGTGGCCTGCGAATTAAATGTATGACTGTACACTGTTCCCCAAGTGGTTCGGAATCCACTATAATCAGAAAGCCCACCCTGTCAGTCAACAAGGAGTCTGCCCTTTTTTTCTTTTTTTATATAAATTGGGGTACAGGTGTTACCTGTGTGCACTTATGCCTATTGGCCTATTGTGCCCCCTACAACAAAGTATCTACATCACTTTCTCGAGGCCTATATCTCCCTCACGAGAGCCAGGATCTTGAGGGGATTCAGAAGTGGTAGGTCTTTTACATGTAACTGCAAGCTTTCCGAGCATGCTGCTCTTCTTCGTGCGATTGCGATTGCATCGCATCGCATCGCAGGTCCTCCGCACCTTCATTGCAGAATCTGCAAGACTATAGTTGTCTCCCTAAGAGACTCCAGATATTTAACCCCAGGACCAAAGACGCCAAGGCCTGTTCTTGGTTTGGTACTTCCTAGCCTAGAGCCATCAGTATACCACTTGATTGTGTGACTATTGAGAATTCCTGCTGATTCGCAGCATTCTTTCATTGTCCCTAATATAGTTTCGAATTCCCTCCTAAAACAGTATTTTGGATGGATTCTATCGCTTGGCATATCCAGGCAGTGGTCAGACGTAGTCAGAGAGGCTGAGTCTCTCTTAATTGCCCTTCCACTCCTAGTAATGCCATTTCTGCTGAAGTTTCCAATGCAACATGGAGGGGTGGGAAT
This sequence comes from Psococerastis gibbosa, assembly GCA_963971405.1. Lineage (NCBI taxonomy): Eukaryota > Metazoa > Arthropoda > Insecta > Psocodea > Psocidae > Psococerastis > Psococerastis gibbosa. Next base: position 30,523,767 of record OZ020491.1, read on the forward strand.
TCCAGTACTATCTCCATTGCTGCAGTGGGACAGGATTACATAGCCCCTGTAAAGCATCATGTTAGAGAATACGGGCTTCTGAATGTAGCCATAATTTGGATTATTCAGAGAAAAATTCTCATGTGGTTTGATTTTGCCATGTCCATGAAGCCATGACCAATGGTATGGTTACAGCAGGAAAAGACAGGCAGTGAGTCTGCCCTTAGGGTGCATCAAGTTAATAAACATACTCACTCCCCTGACAGGCTGACAGGGTTGTTTAAAACAGAGTTCAAGAAACTGGCAGAAAACAATTAATTATTACAGTTTACCAATGGCCAAAATTCGCACGGAAAAAATATAAATAATAGTCTGTAGTCCGTTACGTTCCGTAGGTCAATGTTTGGCATCGGGTTATCTTGAATTTACACATTGTGATGTCATACTTAGTGTGATCGCAATCAATATCAGTTGATATTCGGAATGGAACAGTAAATTTTTCTGTTATACTATTGTTGTCAAACAATTTTATGCTTATGACTAATTCAAGGTCTTTCGATTTGGTAAGTAGGCTACAGTCTTTTTCTTCCAATGCCTCTTCCATAGAAGATTGGTAATCAATCAATCAAGCAATTGCAAATAATTAGATACGAAACTTCGAACTCTCCAAAGGGAAGTCATGTATGTAGAGTATTGAATGAATGTCTAGTCGTGTTGACTGTAGGTTAAACGGTTTGGAATTCAATATAATCAGTCGTGCCAGTCAACTCCCCTTTTCCATGAGGTGAAAAGGAATAGCCTATAGGGAATGTCCAACAGGCTTACACCCCCACCAGGCTGACAGTTAAAGCAGAGTTATGCAGATATACTGAAGACAGGCGTAAACAAGCAAAGCCAGAGGGGTGCTCCTATGGTACAGACCCCCCCCCCCCGGAATGTTAGCAACTTACACTAGATACAATGGCGAGTTTTAAATATATTGAGGTTACCTCACCTCCGGTGACATAGAGATGGACACCCCCCCCCCCCTTCGCGAAAAATGTTTCGGGCTACGGCCTTGTTCTCGATTCTCTACGTTTGGGCATGGAAATATAAAATCAAGATTCTACAAACTGAGGAAAAAATAACATTATATGCTATTTTGTCTGAGGTTACAATCTCAATGATTGGTTGGCAGCAACTCCCTGCATATCAACCTCCAGCTCTCTCGGTCCTGCGACTTCCTCTTCATACGTTGGAGCTCCTGCGTCCTTCAGTTGATCCAAGATTTCCTTCTTCGGCCGCTCTCTTCCATTGGTTCCTGCCACTGGGCCATGTGCCAGATTTTTGAGTCCCCACCCATTATACGCTGACCGCTCACAACTGCAAGGGTCTTCCAAGTTTAAAGCCCACGACTGTTCTCAGTCTCCCTTAGTAGGCAGGAGCTCACAGTGTTCAGGGCGGTTCGCTTCGTATAATATTTCACTAGGCCTTTGTAAGCTATCTCCACGTACATGCAACACGGTCGTTTTTTTTATAATGTCCTGAAGGACTTTTCATGGACTTAGGCCTACTTACAGTGGCCCATAGCTCCTTTGCCTTAGGCCAAGGACCCACAGATTTCGGCCATTATTTATAATGTTTCTATATGAATTCTTGGCCATTGGCAAACTGGTATACGTCCTCGATGTCGACCTACAGCGACTACAAGCGATAATAGACAAGCTGAGACAAGCTTACCATTGATGCAATGAAACAGGCTGAAGAATGACTTAACCGCAAGTACAGATACGAGTCGCTGTTATAACTTCAAAAAACCGCAGAGTGCGGATGCTGTGTCCATCCTGCCGACACTAACCGATTTTCGGAAATAACAGTACCTATAGAAACAAGTGATTGCGAACGGTTCATCGGTTTTGTAACCTATTTTATTGTATTTTTAGGTCATAACTCTCGAGGAAGATATTAATCGCCAGCTTTCCATTCGAAATTGCATCGGTGACATTCGGACATTTGGGGAATTTCAAATTTAAAATGGATTGAGTGTTACACAACTTTCATATCAGCAATATCAACCATAACCTACGAGAGGATTAAGCGTACGAAAACATATAAGTTGACGACAAGAATTTTTATAAATTAGCTCAATTTAATATTAATAGGATATAAAAGGTTTATTTGACAGGTAAGAATAATAGTCGATGGATTGGTTTGATGAATCAATAGTAAAAAACTTTTAAAACTGAAATTTGCAATGCTGAAATATTTTATTGTTTGGCTCAATTCCCTAATTGTCGTCACTATTGCGCAAATTTCTGATCCAAAAATAGGCAATGCATCGTCTATATTTAAAATTGTTGCCAATAAGAGAGGTTTCGGATTGTTGCTATTTAAGGACAGTATCTACTTTTTTGACGAAAAAGACAGCCTTTACAGATATTCTAAAATAACTAATAAACTTGAGTTAAAAGCTGGGGGTTTAGGAAAGACATATATTGAACGAAAACTTGTCAAAATCGATAACCAATTGTATATGAATGCAATAAATGGTTCATTATACAAACACACACCGGGAACAATCGGTGTTAAGGAAGTTGTAAAAGGAACCGGAGAGCAGGTGCAAGCTGTTGCAATAACTGAGTTGAATGGAAACATTTATTATCCATGCCAGAAATATGGGCTGTGTCAATTTGATCCCAAGAACAATGCCACGAAATTGGTGGCGAAATTAAAAGACAAGATTATACTCACAATGACAATAATGGAAAACAAATTATGATAGGAACTTGGGGGCAAGGACTAAAGAAGTTGGACCCTCTAACAGGACACCAAATAACTTTAGGGGAAGCCATAACGGTTAGGTCAATTTTACCTATTTCAGTAAGAAATGAAATATATGTTGGTAGTGATACTGGTCTATACAGATACTCTAAAGATCTAAAATACAATGCATCCCGCGTTTGTGCAGGTGACACAATTATGCACCACATAGTGAATGGTGTTGCATATGTTGACGACACTTTATATCACAGCATCAAAAATTCTGTTATTGCCGTAGATATTGCCAATAGACCCGGAATATGCCGTGTGATTGGCCAAGTGGAACAAATGATTTATTCAATGATCAACTTTGGAAGGAGTCTATACATAGGAGGTTACATGCATATTTACGAATATGTTTGCCAAAATCTTAATGATGCATTGCTGAATAATGTCATAGGAATTCAAAGTGAAATAGCAGATGAAGCAGTAATTTTAAAAGAATTGCAACATATAAATCCTAGTGTAGATATTTCAAAACTACAAGTCAGAAGTATAAATAATACTGCTGCCTTACTGGAAGTGAAAGAAATTGGTCGTGTATATTGTGGGGTACGTCATGTGTACTTTTTTGTAGTTGATAACACTTTGAATTTTTTCAATTTAATTAGAATGGGACTAATTGGCGCGTTAAAAACCCAACGTCATGCTGGCAATGCTGGTGTTAAAAGTATAAATTTTTTTGACTCTGATCATTTGATATTCAGCGATATTGTCGCTACTCAGGCAGGGGATATTAAGAAGACGCGTAGTGAAATTTATTGTTCCGAAACAGTAGATTATGGGCATTCAACAAAGCCTGAGGATCATAACAGTGTTAATAAATCTTTTACTAAATGTGAGCTGTTTACTAAGATTATAATTAAAGGCGAGGCAACAAGATTTCTTGCAACACACGAAATTGAAGTTGAATCTGAGAACGAAATCAGTTGGAGTACCAAATTAGGCACATGGCCATTTGCTAACAGTGAATCTGAAAGTGTGAAAAGAATATCGTTAGGAAAGAACTGGATTTCGGCAAAGAATGACATTCCTTTTGAATTGTCATCCGTTGAAGGTGTGAGATACATTAATAGAACAACTTTGCGAATAAATAAGAAAAATATCACAGCAACTACAGAAATTGAGTCTATGGAAGTGATGTTGAATTTGGTGCAAAACATCAAGGGTAACGTTGTCGGATTCCTCATTGATGAGTGGGATAAAGAGGATGACTTTTGGATTTCTGTTAAAGATATTATGGTTTACCTGAAGAAAAGTAGTTTGTTACCACCAGAAATAGAAATAAATAATGATAATAGTATATCATTCCACAGTAAATTGAAGCGATCTTGGAAGCGAACATATGGTTGGTTAAGTATGGATTAGTTATATCCATGAAATAGTTATGTTTTCAATTTGGTTTTGATAATGTAATTGTACGGTTTGGTTCATTTGGTCATTTTAATTTTCATTTGGTTTTGATAAAGTAATTGTACGGTTTGGTTCAGCCTACATATTTCTTCAGTTCGGTGTGGTTAAATGTGTTATGTCGTTAAGCAGAAAGAAAAAAGCTACCAAATTAAAATGTACACCGTTAAAACGGTTCAATAAAAGTTTCTTTGTTTTGTTTGGTTGTGTGAAATGAGATAGAACGAAGTCTCAAATAACTGAATTTTATTTACACGCATTCCTGACCATTTTAATTTTCATGTAGGCCTATTTTTCCATGTTTTCTATTTATGCTATCATATCGTATAGTTTTAAGCTATTTGGACGCCTATTGTATTCCGAATGAATCAATACAGACGTTTTCTGTACTGTTCTATTCTAAATCTTCATTAAGAAATGAAATGAAAAAAACTTCATTGACAAACTGAAAAGGCTATCAACAAGACTATAAAGTCTTGTTTTCATGCTAACCCTAAAACGATTGTATTATAAATGACAAATGTAGTACGGTACTTAAATTATTACACATTATAATTATTATTTAATTTGTTTCGCTATTTTGATAAATATTTGGGCTAGTAGGTGTTGATAAAGTTTATAAATGTTGATCTGAACTGATTCGCATAGAAATGAATATCTTCACAACGCACACTTGGATTTCATCCTTCCTTGTATGTAGCCCTGTCAGAATAGACCAAAAAATAGGAGTGAGGTTACAATAATTCGCAGTAAGCTGAAAATTAATAGGATTGTTTAAAACACCATCATCAATTAAATCTAAGAAGTTCTCATCGAGCCGATACCTGAAAAAAAAAACGTTACTCGGAGTCAAACGTTTCGCGATTTTCAGTAGAACGGCAAGTTCCATCATACAATTAGCCAAGACAAAATCTGTAGATCAGATAATTAGGTAAGTACCTGTAAAAAAGATTTATACTTTTTTTTTAAGACACCGTTTTCTTGTTCGTTGATATAACGGTTAATAAAGTTAAAGTAGTTGCAATTTAATCGTCATAATAAGTAATAGTAGGTACACTACAAATGTATGCAAACTATACATACTGAAACTGTAATACAAGTAAAAATATTATTCGAACGGTCAGTGTATTATTATTTATACGTTTGTTAGCTGACATAGGTCACAGACCCTTTGAACAGCGTATAGACATTGAGTTCATTTTTATTACATTACATTTTAACTATTGTATTAGTTCAAATCAGTCCATTTGGTTAAGCCGGCAAGCTTTGCGAACCGCACTATGACTGGAAGCTTGCTGCTCTTAATTGTAGCGCTATCGGGGAATGCCTGTTCAAAACACGCCAACCTTTGCCGCCAGAACGCTGTGCAAACGGACAGGATATGCGCTGCAGTTTCTGGTTCGTCTCCGCACATTCTGCAAGAGACATCCCCGACAGTTGTTAAATGTGCTATGTGTGCACGGTATGGGCCATGTCCCGTCAGGAGAGAAACTACTGCTCTGATTGCCGTTCTGCTTTCCCGTAACTTATGTACTCCATACTGTGGTGAGGGCTCTCTAATGTACAATTTTGAGTGCTTAAGATCTTCAGTTTTGTTCCAGTGTTCTGAGAACGACCTCCGTAGTTGCGTTAGTATTTGTCTTTTAACTGTCGCCGGTCCCAAAGGTAGAAAAGGTTCGTTTCCTATTGGGGGTCGGGATGAGCCAATTCTGGCTAGTTCGTCAGCCTCCTCGTTTCCGTGTATTCCCCTATGGCCAGGGATCCACACTAGAGTAATTTGTACGTCACCAGAATAAGTCGAAAAACATCACTTACAATATCAAACATTAAAATAATAGATACCGATAGCACTTGCGCATTAAAGCAAAGTCGTATGTTATATATTTACATATAGTAAGTTTTAACTAGTGCTGTACCGTACTACTGTATATAAAATAAAATAATTTTTTTTTGATAGCAGTAACGTTTAGATTTTACAGGCAATTAAATTAATCGCAAAACAGTGGGAAAATTTTTGTTGTAGAAAAAATAGTCCTGTCCTGAGTTACGACAGGTCACCGACCGCATATGATGTGTAAATGTCAAGTCTGGTGGTGCAGGTTTGTTAAAAAAAAAGCCACAGTAGCCCCATGACGACTAGGTGCCAGGGTGAACAGTTGCAACCTATAAATAAGCAACCACACTACTAGGGAGGGCACTTTATTGCACTGGATTGGACCCCAAAGATGAAGGAACTCAATGAAGAGTCAACGACATGAGGAAACAGAAGGCAACGGCATTGAATATATAACACTAGTGTTATATATTCAATGCCGTTGCATATATATATAATATATATACATATATATAACACTAGTGTTATATATTCAATGGCGACGGGAAACCACAACTTTGTCGTTGCACATAAGAGCACTGTTAACAATCTGTTATACTATCGACTAAACCCTCCCCTCCCCCTCAGAATTCATGGGCACCGCCTCTCTTTCGATTAGGCCAGCGTCGTAGCCAGTCGAATCAATTTGGCTCAACTAGCATAAAGTGGGTCACTATATGTACGGTACCTCATGTTAATCAATTTGGAGTCAATTTAATTTTATTGGAAAATGTTGATACATTTTTTGCTACCGCCTGAATACCGCGTATATATGTCGTGAATTTTTTCACGTTTACGCATTTTTGGATGAATGACAGAATCTGGTTCCGCACCCCTCCCCCCTACTCATAAAAACTAAATCTATTTAATATAATTTTCCTAGAAGATGTACTTAATTAGGCTAGTATATTATCATTACAATTCCATTAATTTCTCTCAATGGACTGATAGCACTGGCAAAAAAAAATTATAACTTTGTATAGTTTTACTCAATAAAATAAAATTAAAACATACACAACCGGTTTCGGCTCACGCCATCGTTTCAACTGATTACTTGTAAGCCTAAATTGGAGAAAGGGAGGAAATCAGGGGTTTATCAACTAGACTGTAATGATTGTTTTAAAGAAAGAATAGCGGAGCATAGACGGGGGGTAGGAAAACACGACACTCAGTCCGCCTTTGCCCAACATATAAACACCCACAGCCATGCCTGTGATTTCGATAATTTTAAGATCCTACATGTAGCCAACAAGGGGAAACTTATTCTTGATAATTTAGATACCATTGAGATTAGGGAAGCTGTGGTTAAAAACAAAACGTTACTTAATGACATAACCTTTTTAAGTAGTTCCCCCTTGTTGGTGTTTCCATTGGTTAATGTTTAATTGTTCAATTTAAATTGTTTACTTTATGCGATGCTGTGTGTTATGCTGACATTGAGTTTTGTTTTGTTTTAGCTTGCATACCTTTTGTCATTGAATATATAACACTATAGAATGGTCACGACGGTCAAATATTGCAAACAGGCTTTTCTGGTGAAATACCTACAAACTAGAAAAAAAGGTCGGACGTCCCGCTGGTGTGAGCCCATTGTGCAATTCGTCAGGGTCCAACCCGTCACATCTTTACCAGGGACGGTTTAAATACCCTCACCATGCAATACTCTCACTTTCTTCCTGCCCGTTCAATTGGCTGCCTATTTAAATAATAGCCAGTGGTATATACTGCATATATTTTATTTTATTTGACCTAGCATTGTACTTCTGCTCAGCATAGGCTTTCCAACAATAGTTTATTTTAGAATTGCAGATGATTTAATTAGACTTAATGATCTACTGTAAAATATTAAATCTACCTATTATTATTTTGAAGCCGTATATGACAGCTCCTTCAAATTCAAATTGGAATAATGCTAAGGCGGCTATTCCACTGGTCAATTATACTTCGAATTTGATTTTGTCATTGACGGAAAATCTTCAATGATGCTTTATTTATTTTTACACCCCATTCCACTGGTTTTCAAATTTGTAAGTTTGCCCGCCGTCTTTCACACAAAACTCCAAAAAAACGTTTAAAAAAATTATTTCTCAAAAGCGGCTCCAACGATTTCTTTTAAATTCATATATATTGTAGTCGATATTAATGTTAATAAAATGCGGGAGGTCGCTTGCCCCAAGATAGTTTGCTTCTGGGGGTAAAAAATAAAAATAAAAAATTTAAGGAAAAATGACTATAACAAATAATTTTCGATGATTTCTACTTTCAGACATGTTTAAGGTGTTACATTGAGTAACGAAACCGGACAGGTTGCTTTCCCAAAAAAATATTTATTTTTGTGCAAAACATTATTTTTTTAAAAGATGATACAAAAAAACGGTCCCGAGGTATGATTTTTGTGAACCTACATGCTAAATTTCTTTTAAATTAACCGAGTAGTTTGCCCAGAAATCGATGAACAGACAGAGCGACAGACAGACGGACAGAGCGATAGACAGACATTTCGTAAAAACCACTTTTTTGGGTTCCTGGGACCTCAAAACGTGTAAATCTGTTGAAATCTCGGAATCGAACATTTCGACCATGACAAAGCTTTCCTTGTAGGTACTACGTATAAATTGGAAAGCAATAAATAAGGACTTTTTGTTGTTGTTTCTATGACTAAACCAACCTAGCGGTGTTAGGGCTATAAAGCCCTCTCTTACACTCAACTAGGAAGGCCCGGGACCGCCTGCTTCACATGCCCTCCGAAGCATGGCCACTCATTACATCACCTTTCAATTACCAACAGATTTTTAGCAATTATGGGTTAAACCAAAAAATATATATATATACAAATATACAACCAAATAATTCTATTGTAAGTAATGACAATTCAAAAATTACAACAAGTTAAACGTTAAAACCCTATGATATCCAAACAGGTAGAATGAATGAATCTACATGAAACAGCCCCAGTTATAACTGCTATAAAAGAGGTACCTGTTCTTTTGTAGTAGGTGATAGATCTATTGTACATACAGGTACATTATATTACATATACATGTATAATTGGAAACGATAAATTAGAAAAACGTTGAAAAGTCCTTTTTTACATTATTAAACGATCTTTTGATTCCGCCGCTATAGCTACCTACCAAATCAGAAACATCACTACATTCTATGTCTAAAAATTATCAAATCACTTACACTGCATATTGAAAACAAAAAATGGAACAAAAAAATATTAGCATGCATATTATACATATCGCTCATGCACGAGAAAAGTGACACATTTCTAAATATTGACTTTTGAGATAATTCAAATTTTAGTTCTGACCATTTTTTTTAGTTTTTACTTGTATTACTATCGAGGTACTTAATACTTTTGAGATGTGACAGTTTACTTGAAAGAGAAGTGAAATTACCACGTCAACGCCTGGAGTCCATTCCGAATTATGTCAGTATTGGCAAATCCGAAGTAGTCAAACTTGGCAATGGATCAGTGACAAAACGCAATCTTATGGAAACAAATTAAACTGGATATGTAACACTACATTTATAAAATTCACTATATTTTCCTACACATTTTTTTATAAATAACTCAATTTTGCAATTTTTTGAAATTTGTCACTTTTCCTGTGCATGAGCGATATATATTATACATATTATACCTCAGCAGGCACCGAATAGCCGAAACCGAAACCTGGTGAAAAGAGTATACATGAAGGACCGGGCCTGAGGTTAAAAGCCATAAGTTGTTATATAGGTGGAGACCCACGAACTTATGATAAATCTAATACATTGGCGTAAATAGGGGGTCCTGGGGGGGGGGGGGGCTGAGCCCGCCAGGTCCCCCCCCCCCTCAGGGATTTATGGTGACAAAGACGTTATGGAGGCTAAAGGCATAGTGTCCAAAATAACGAAAGGGAAATTAATTCTTAGTATGCTTATTTTTTCATGAAGGACATCATGAAAAAAATCAACATATTGACCAAATACTATATATGCTATATATATGTACAGTATATACAGGGTGGTGACAAAATCGATATTTTGGGATTATCTTTTAAACAAGGGGTCCGATGGAAAATCTGTTATGGAGTTATAGGTGGACCATCTTGAAAGACACATTTTACTGTCAATCGAATTTTCCTATCTGCAAACCGAAACGAGATATCTCCAAAAGTGTATTTTTTTCTTATGGAATGCCCTATCAAAAACTATGTCAATTGATAGATAATTTATAACAGAACAAAAAAGTTACACAACAGAGGTGCTAAAACGCACCGTTTAGGCACAGTAAGCAGTTTCTTGAAACTGATGTTTCCATCACAGGACTACGCACCTCGTTCGTCACAGTGGTGCCTGTGTGAACTTGAACATGTTTTTTCATGTTGTAAGTTGTCGATAGGCGCCCATTCCATTGACCGGCTAGGGCTATTTCCAACAACGATGACCTGGTAGCAGACATTCAAGACTTAGGTAGCGTTTCCACCGACCTCGCATTGCAGATTGCAAATGACATTGACGGAAATGTTTTTTTTTTAATAGAAATCTATTAAAATGTTTGTAATTAACATATCCCATGAAGCCATTTTTTAATTTTAGTTTGTTTGTTTGTGATTTTACTGTATGATCATTGATCAATTTTAACTATGGCATAGAGGAAAATAAACATTTCCGTCAATTCTGCAAAGCGAGGTCGATGGAAACGCCACCTAAGTCTTGAATGTCTGCTACCACGTCACCGTTGTTGGAAATAGCCCTACCCGGTCAATGGAATGGGCACCATAACATAATAATTTTATTACTGTTCGATAGTTATAACACAGAGTGAGGTTAACTTTACACGCGCAGGTGCCAGATTTCGGTTATTTTATTTAAAACACTTTTGATGCCTTTTCAAGCTACAGCTAGGAAAGTTTGATTGACAGTAAATTGTTTCTTTCAATATGGTCCACCTATAACTCCCAACAGATTTTCCATCCGACCCCTTGTTTAAAATATAATCCCAAAATATCAATTTAGTCACCACCCTGTATATATATAATAGTATGTGTATTGGTTACTTATGCTTGGAAGTTGAATGCATAGGTTCCCATTTTAGGCGAAATTCTCCCACCCCCCAGAGAAAAATGTCAAAATCCGCCATTTAGAACAGATCCAGCAATTTGGCTAGTGTTCGCCCGGTACGGTACTGGGGTGGTACCGGTACCGGTCCCGAAAAAATGCCCAGGTCCCGGTCCCGAAAGTACCGAAAGTCCCGAAAAATATTGTTTACAATTATCAATTTTTTTTTCAATTACCGTTTTCTACTGTATACTGCAAGGAGATAATGGAAAATGAGAAAACTACTTCGCGTGGAATAAAATACTGTAGGTACCTGTTATTTTTCGTTATAATATCCTTTTCACACAGTAGGCCCTACCTAAAGCCCGAAAAGCAAGGATCTAGTAGCTGAGGGAGAAAAAGAAGCTTCCACATAATTGTCAATAATGCAAATTTTAGGGAGATTCATCTATGTATTGAGATGGCGACCAATGTTCGACTTTCCGAAGATTTCTTCACCACTTTTCATTTCATGACCCCTTGAGCCTAAAACCACCCCTGTTAAAAATGTTATATAAGTTATATATACATTATTTACATGTATGTAGAGTATGTATGTATATGGATTTTAGGAAACACTCAAACTTCCGTGAATATTATCCGATTTTGATTAATTGATCATACAAATGTCTTGATCGAGTTTGTTTACCAGCAAGATCCACTAGATAGTTACAAGATGGCGGTCGATTGAAACTTCATATAATTCATATCTCAGTTAATATTGGTCTCAGAGGAATGAATTAAAATTTGACTGAAATCCCGTTATTATTATCTTCGATAATGGTGATCAACACTTTTTACGAAAAATCAACCATTTTAAGATGGCGTCCAGTCAAAGTGAAAATAATTTGGTGAACTTATCAAAGTTATTAAATTGTGTTCGAAATTTGGAACATAAGAATATTTTGTCGGGAAATTAATGACGATTTTTTTCATTTTTAATTACATACTGTACATATGTAGCGTAAACTAAAAGCAGGGTCTGCAGAATCCCCTATACCTGATCGGCCAGAGCCGAAAGGGAGTTTTAATCTTACGTATAGTTAATGAATACAATACAAATAGACCTATTCACAAAAACACATCCAAAAACGTCATGAAGCGCTGGGAAACAAAACAGCCACAGTTCCTAAGAGCCACCGGCCTCTTCTTCGACATTTAACCCCCCCCCCCCTCCCCCCCACTACTTACCTTACACTACAGAGCGGATAACCACTCTCCCACAAAATAAAAGTATCCTCAATCGTAAGAGACAATTGGATATTGTCACTGAAAACAATCATTAAAATGGGTCCAAAATATTTTTTTTAGTCCTTTTACTTGGCCGGGGAGTAAAAAAAAAAAATTGGACCAGCAAACCCCCTGGTAACATCGAGAATCATGATCTGTAAGCTTTTCGGAGTTGAAAACTATTTATAGAATGCGGTCCTCATATTTCGCATATACTGAACTAAATTTACCTAAAGCGCCTGCACTGACAATGTTGAAACATTGCAACATTTAAGTATAAATGAACGAGGCCCGTGAACTGCTCAGTGCTTTCTAAATGAGTAAATGCTGTACCTGGCCCTGTTCTGAAACAGGGATAAGGAAGTGTACAATGTGACTTGCAACCCCTAGCCGGACCCAGGTATGAAGCTCCGCGGGTGGTGCTTGCGTTGAGCTACAGTTCGCTGCCAAGTATCATCTTAGTTCGCGTTTCTATAGAATGGAATCGTAAATGCAGGGGCCTTTCTATAGTGTTATATATTCAATGCTTTTGTTTTATCTGTTTTCAATTTTACTTGACGATGGCGTGAGCCGAAACCGGTTGCGTATGTTTTAATTTTATTTTATTAAGTAAAACTATACAAAGTTATAATTTTTAACAATGAGTGACGGCAAGTTTTACAAAGTTACTAAGGGGACTATTATGTTTGATAGCACTGGGCCGCTCCTGATCACCTTTTGGCCTCATGTTTGCATCAAGATAATATTTTATGCAGAACTAAGGCATCACCGAGGTCACTTCCTATCGTAAGCTTTGTGGCCTAAAACGGACATTGGCTGTAATTTCCCCATTAACTTACAGTTTTGTACTCGGCGGTCAGTTGCAGCATATCATTGCAGTACATACAAAGCTTTGACGACCTGAATTCATTCAAGTCAAAATCTTTCCACCATACTGTAAGTAGGCCTACTAATTAGCTTTCCTTTATTAACTATCAAGTGCCATAAATGTTTAAGAACTTTATGTTCTAAATGAAATATAGCTGTGCTCTAAAGTCATTTGTATTTTTTTTTCTTCAAACATTAAAGATGGGACTACTTGTGTTCTACATTAAATCGTATCATTATTCAAACAGTGTATAAATACATAATGAGACAATTTTTTATATTTGTAACCTAACATTGTTTAATAAGCCTCAGGTAAGAAATGTTCCAAATCTACTTACATCCAGGGAATAAAACTTTTGTTACATCTGAACTAATCATTGCTGGCTTTGTAGGAATTTTATACCACGACATTCTGATGTGCATAAATGGCTTACTCAGAAAAAATGTCAGTTCAATCCAAAGCAATTCGTGGGCTCCGTATTACGGTACATGCATATTCGTAGAAAGGTTGAAACAAATTAATTTTCTTTTTAATGTGTCTTTTTAGTTGACGAGTATGTATGCAAAACGTTACTTGTAGACATGTAGAGTAGTGGTACAGACTCCAACTTTCCCCCGAAAGGTTGTTAGTTCGAGTTCTACACTTGCTACATTTTCTGGTCATGCTTCGGAGGGCATATTAAGCAAGCGGGCTTTCCTAGTTGAGTGTAAGTGAGGGCTTTATAGCCCTAACTCCGCTATAGGTTGCTCTTAACATAGAACAAAAATGTATTAGTAATTTATTTATCAGTTAATTTAATATGCGGCTTGTTTGTTTTTCAAAATGTATTTTTGAAATTTTCAACGACATTCTTTAACTCCAATATCACATTAAATAAAAAGGTACTACATTTTTATTCTACATATTACTAAGCCAACCTGACATAAGGCCATAAAGCCCTCTCAACTAATAAGACCCGAGGTCTACTGCTTCACTTGCCTTGCGAAGCACGGCCAGGAAATGTAGTAAGTGTGGGACTCGAACCAACAACCATTCGGGTGAAAGTTGGAGGCTGTACCACTACTCTTCATGTCCATTTTAATAGATGTATAGCCGCCATAACCACTGTTCTTCTAAGGTGTAAAAAAATCCAAAGTTGGGTTAGGTTCAAACCTTTCGAAACTGTGGCCACATCGCTTTAGTCCTGGCTGCATACCATGCATAAAAATGTTGAGGGGCGTTTCATTTACTTTGCATAGTAAAATTAATGGCTCAATGTACACTGAAAAAAATTCTTAGTTCCCTGAACAATTTTACACTGTTATTATGGAGCGCACTATGTTGAGCTGTTAACTTAAGAAGGCCAAAATTTGTTAGAAAAACATAGTTTCTGTAACAACTGACCGACAATGTTAATTTAACAAAGTTTCAAGACATTGTTAAAATAACAATTCTACCCAGTGCGCTCCATATTAACAGTGCTAACATTGTAACATTTACAAAGTCACGAACTCTGTTGGCGTAAACGAACTATGCTGTTCAGTGATTGGTCCATTACGTCTCCATCTTATGTGAATACAACAGTGTTCGAAATTAAACCTTGTTAGTTTAACTACCTCAATGCAGTTGAATATTATAAAATTTTCTGACAATTTCCTTAACCTAACAATGTTGTGGTCATTCGTCCAGTGAGCATGGCTAGGCTCACAAAGAAAACATTGTTATTTCAACAAAGTTCTCCAATACAATGTTAACTAACATTGTTAGTGTAAAAGAGTAGTTTTCCGAACCCTGTTCCTGTTACTAGTGGACATTGTTACCATAAAGACAGTAACATTGTTGGCATAAAAAGGGTTGTTTTATAACCCTGTGTCCCTAACTGTTCTACATGGTTATAGTAACAGAGTTGCACTACTGTACACTGTTCTCCTTAAGAAGGTAAAGTTGTGAGCGTAACAAGGGTTGTGCACAGCCCTGTTGGCCCAACCACCCTACACTGTTACCTTAAAGAGAGTAACACTGTCGGCGTAAGAGGGGTTGTTTCATAACCCTGTGCCCCTAACTGTCCTACATTGTTATAACAACAGTATTGCAGTACTATACACTGTTCTCCTAAACAGTGTAACCTTGTAAGCGTAACAAGGGTTCTTTCACGGCCCTGTTGCCCCAACCACCCTGCACCGTTGCCCTCACTTCCCTACACTGTTGCCCTAATGACCCTATACTGTTGCCCCCACTGCCCTACACTGTTACTCTGACAAGGTTCATGGAATCGTTGTGCCAACGATGCCAAGAACGGAGGCGCTGCCCCGCGCGCTGCCGCTGCGCAGCGCCGCCCTTATTGTGTAGGGCTACTTGTTTGGTTTTTGTTATCCATAATGAGGCTGGTGAACCCTTCCATTACAATGGGATTTATAGCCCCATTACAGTACAACAAACAAGCAACCCGAGTGAAATTCAGGGCGGCGCTACGCTGCGGCAGCGCACGACGGCAGTACCTTGCGTCGAGACAACGGCGACAAAACCATAACCATAAACAAAGTCATAAGTACAATTCAATATTATGAGTTGAGACGAGGTTTTTTCATATTATTAATGACTGATGAATAGATTAATCACACAGAACCTCGGCTCAACTTAACAATATTACGAAGGATGGCCATTGAGATCTAGCTACATCTCGGCCAGGCAGTAAGGGCAGCCGCAATCCACTTCTGGCATATTTATTTTACCAAACCAAATTTCATTCTGCTGCTGGCAATTGCCATCCAAATGCTTTGTCAAATCGTGTAAGCAGAACGAAATTTCATGGTAAATGCGCTGATAAATTAGTTACCTACAGAGTCAAGTAGAATTTGAATGGACAGTACGCTATTCTTGCAAAAGAATGTGACATGATTGAATTATAAAAAAATTATATATTCTTATTGTTATGATTAATATGAAAAGCAAAATTGTGCACTTCAATTGTTTCAGGCTATAAAATTATTATTTTATTATTACAAATTAATTACTTTTTACATACTATGTGTATACATAAGTATACGAACAAAAGTAATCCATTCACTGATTCAAGATAAACACAAGGGATTTCAAACCAAATCCTTACTTTGTTGCTACCCTTGGTCTAGCCACAACCAACTGGTGGTAATAATTTTACGTTCCATTAGTTCAATTTTTCCATTAGAAACAATAAATCCCTATTTAATTATTTATTTTTAAATTAAATATAGGCTATGTATGTATGTATATTTTATCCAGAATTTTTATTTTCGGCAGTGTTGCAATTTTTATCCGAATTCATGGGGAAGGCGTCAAATTCCTTCAAAATTCTGAATAAAGATGAATATTTACCCTAACATGTAACACAAATATAATCACTTCGAAATTGTTAATGTTGCTGATATTAATTTTTGAGGAGTGTTATTTGTGTCCCAAGTTCATGGGGGTATGGTTTGGGCTTAATCCATGGGCCTAATAACATATAAGCATGGATGAAGCTGTATACAATCACGTAAGAATTTCCATGGAAAGGCCTAGGCTACAGAGGCTTTCTCATAACAACATAAAGATCTGTCGACACATTATGCCGTACATTTAGAGAAACAGTTGTACATGAAATGGATACTGTATTTTATCAAGATCAATATATATTGGTTTTAAGTCAGAAACAGAAATATTATAAGCAAAATAATGAGCATCAAAATGGTTGGTTATGTATGGTTTAGCCTTGAAGCATATTTTTTCAGAGTTATAAAAAACACTTGTTCTATGTTAGTGAAGAACATAGAATCTTCCAAAATGTGGGTAAGTATTGTACAGTTAGCATTATACATTTCCGAGCCATCCCTCGCCCAAGACACTCTCATTAGCTTAATGAAATCTGGTAATTCCAACACCTCGCAAATATGTTTAGCCTCAGCACAGTTTAATACTGTCTTGGCTTTTCCAAATGATAGTGTGTCCGGCAATTTGTTATTAATGAAAATATCGTTCAACATAAGCTGGTGCCTTTGAGATACAGTCAAAGTTAGATTCACTCGATTACATGTCGACTTTGCCGCAGCTTTATTTGGCCTATGTTTAGCCTCATAGCGCATACTTGAAATATGCCTTAAGGGGCCAAAACGGAGGATTGCATCTCCAAAATGCAGTAGATGATGTCATTTAGGTTTGAGGTGAGTATTAAATAAATTACAATATATTTCGCCTATTTCAGCGATGAAATGATTAAGTAATGAAAGATGTGCGTCAGGCACAAAAAAACTACCAAACACCTGTCTTTCGATGCAGGCACTTCGGATGTCCGACGGTGTCGCGTCGCAGCGTATGAAGGCATTAGTTACCTCCTGTCGTGAAGGTCCCCACGTTTTCTTGCCAATAATTGTCACGGTGTGGTTATTCGGAAACAGCTCAGGTATGGCCAACAGTGCCGCCAAGTCGGCTTGTGCTTCCCCCTCTGTAAAAAAATTAAGAGTTTTTTTCACTTATCGTTTTACATGCATGCGGAGCTAATTTTATTGAATTTGAGACCAAATCCGCACTCTTGTGAAGCTGGCCTTAATAGACCATACATACCTGTACTGAGTTCCAGGATATCGGCTTTTCTCTCCGTCGGCCTCTCGTCTTGTACGTCGGACAAATACAGAAGCAATTTCTGCTTTACGATTGGAAACCGCTCCTCGAATGCCTTTCCAGCATCTTTGCACACCCGCGAAAAGTCCTGATTCAGCTGAAAAAAAAGAACTAGATACTTTGATGACCTCTTCATATTACATTGTATATTTAGGGCATTATAGCCTACTTTTCCTATACATTAGGTAATTAAACGGAAGTAAAATCCATGAAAGTTAAATTTTAGCAAGACACACTACAGGGGGACGCTAAGATTGTGTAGGCAACATCCCGTGAAAATTATTAAAAAAATATTGTAACTGAAATTGACATGGAACGGGCCTAGGTTTACTCAGATATGCAGTATGGGGTGCTAGCCTACACATTGCAAGTAAAATTAAATTATTATGGGGACAAAAGTATCACCTAGGCCTATATATATACATATCTCACACATACATACATAGCTATTAAAGTCATGAGAGCTCAATATTATTGTATTATTAAATAAGGTTTGGTTAAGAGACTCACCGAAATTAGAGGATATGAAAAACCTGGGCTTGGCGGGATTCGAACCGACGATTTACATTTACGCCTAACCGGGGCGTCGTCTTAACCGCTGGGCCACAAACCCGGCAAGACTAGTAATCTCCAAATCCTCTACTTATGTATGCTCTAATTGACATGATTCATGTTGCTAGGCAGGTTAGCACTATTTCTCAACTAACCGAACAGGTCTGTGTGCTTGCATTATTGCATTAAGCCCCGGTTAGGCATAGATCGTGGGTTCGAATTCCGCCAAGCCCAGTTTTTTCCATATCCTCTAATTTCGGTTATAACGAGGAGGTTACCACTTCAACCAATGTTAATTTGATGTCAGTGTTAGGCCTATATACCACATAATGAATTATGTACAATAATATATATATATGTATATACATACATAGCCTATATAAATAGTTATATACAATGAATTAAGAGACTTACCCTGGAACTGCTGAAGGAGATCGCTCAGCTTGCTGGCCGTCAAGAATTCTTCAAGGCTTGAATCCATTTTATTAGAATAATAATTTATAACACTTGAAATTAAGAAACGCTGTAGTGAACTATGAAGAAGTAATGGGCAATGACGGCGGCTTCGTTTTCGCTGGTGATTTAATGAGCACAGCGCTATTGTGGTGGACTTCTGAACTAATAAATCCTTGTATTAACGATTTTCAAATTTTAAACCCGTTTCCGCTAACGAGGGAACGTTGTTCTCCGTTATTATAAGGATTGCCTTTTTAGGGCTTCGTTTCAATAACAGTGTTTGTTGTTTTCCCAGATATTTTTTTTCTTTTGTTCTTTGTGGCCATGACAGTTGTTCATGCAACGAGGGTCGACAGTCAAAATTCCTTCGCTCAACGACTTTGCATTGAATCAATAAAGTCTCACATTATCCCATTGGGATTTGGTTATAAAATAGTAATATATACTACAATTTGTTTACCCCATAGGCTAAGGGTCGGTAGGGTTATTTCTAATACCCCGCACAGACTCAATGCTAAGCCAGTAGCCCGTACTTGTCGTGGATGGGGAGATTTTGCCATTTGAAAATCCTTGGTTTTGGTTTATGATCTGACGTGATCTTCAATAATTAAAAAAAGCTTATGGGCTAGTTAGTCAGCATTTTGATGAACAATACCTACTGCATTGATGTAGCAGCATTTCAATTTATGTTAGACATGCCACCGATGTATATTGTGCATAAATATATAATGTAACAAGAAAGGCTTTCACGGCCGGAGTAAAATGAAGAACCAGTAGATTCCGGGCTGATGGGCCGTGGTCGAAATGGAAGCGAACTTCCAAACGTTTCGTCAACATCTGCGGTCGACATCTTCAGTGAAACTGCGTAGACTTCTAAGATTGTATCTCGGGGGTTCAGCAGCGACTCCCCCGCTGTCTCTGCTGAGCCTCGATCCGAGATACAATCTTAGAAGTCTACGCAGTTTCACTGAAGATGTCGACCGCAGATGTTGACGAAACGTTTGGAAGTTCGCTTCCATTTCGACCGCGGCCCATCAGCCCGGATCCTACTGGTTCTCCATAAATATATAATAGTGACATACATTCAAATAGCACTTTATTTCATATATTATACCTTCCCGAGTTTCCCAAAACAATAGAGATCCTTAAGTTGGTTTGATCGTAAGCTACTATATATGTAAGACCCGTGTGGAAATGGAATAAATCCCATAAATATGTAAGAAAATTAAATGGGCAAAATATTAATTATGCAACCATGCTATGAAAATACTAAAATTCATGTACATTTACACATAACTGATGCATAATCTCATTTTCCGAAATATTCATGATTAACTACTGTATCATGTATAAAATTATTGGAATAAAAATAAAAATCGCTGGATATGTGCCAATGCTGGGCTGAATTTATAATGAATTTATTAGGACGTAAACCTGAGATCTCATTTGCGAAGACAAGTGCTAATTTTCGGCCATAAGTCTCATAATTGGATATATTTATGTATTTGCAAGTAATATTTCGTATCAACTGCTTGGCCATTTTATAAAGACAGGTGATAAATATATTTCCTCTTTTAAATAACTTAGTAAAAGTTTAAAAGTTAATAGAAGTGGCGATTCTCAAAATTGGCGGCAAAGACACTCATTTACATTAGCAAGGTGGCATTGTGAAATTGTTGGCTACACAGAAGATCTTCCTTCAGTTAACAATTTGTATTATTCAGCTTGTGAATTCTTCCAACATGGAGGCCTTCCATTTAAATTCAATGAGCCATGGCGTGTTTATATTATAAATTGTGCATATTAATATTGCCTTCCCGAATATGCGAAGTATACACTCCTGGAGGAGGTATATATTGTTATCGTGCTACAATCCGAAATAGAGTTTTCAGTCTATCACTTGTTGAGCCCCCTGAGCCAAAAAGTGTTTTATTTTTATTTCATTGCGTTGCAAATTTAAATTTAAATTAATTCTTTTTCAATCGAAACTACTTTTCTATGCAAAAATTTTCCATAATTATTAAGCAAACAAAGTGAAAAAAGAAAATTAAATCAAAATTTTCATCCTGTCACCATCGTTTTTAGTAAAATTACGTTAAAAATTGTCATGTGGGAAGAAAATAACATTCTCCACAATTTTAATTTGTATAAATTT
Organism: Psococerastis gibbosa; assembly: GCA_963971405.1. Lineage (NCBI taxonomy): Eukaryota > Metazoa > Arthropoda > Insecta > Psocodea > Psocidae > Psococerastis > Psococerastis gibbosa. The sequence goes on from OZ020491.1 coordinate 30,544,791, forward strand.
AAGTCTTTAGTTCTAAATTTACATGCAAACAAAATTGAAAAATATGTAGGCCTATATTCTGCTAGAGTTTCTCATCTGTTATAATGTTAAATACATCATTGACAATCTCTCCAATTTTTATTTTATACTTTTTGATGCATCATGCCTATACGCTGAATGAATGGGTCCAAGTCTAATACATATGCGTAAGTTAATTCGCGTTATGTTACAAGATCGAGTTTTCAGGTTGCCCAGAAAAATTCAGGTCAGTGCGGGATTCGAACCCGCGTCTCTTCATTTCCTTATCTCTCTTTGTACAACGGCTTATGGCCATGAAATACTTCCTGAGCCTAACTGAGTTGGGTTTTCTCATTTCCCTGACGTAAGGAAGCGCACGTTTTTAAATTAACAAGTTTATATAAACTAGTTTCATCAACAATAGTGAAAATGGATTAAAATTCATAAAATGTTCTCCTAACAAGTCGCCATTGGTAACTGCAACTAAATTTCCAAGACTTACAAGACCTCAGATATTTGTTCATCCAAGCATATGAACTCTGTCATAAAAACTCGTCACTTCAACTACTATTAGCAATTTTATATTTAACAATGTTAGCTTTCAAGGAAGCAACACTGTCACCTACAATGAACAGTCAACTTAACAAGTGCAAACTTTAGTTATCGCAACAATGACAACAACATTTGTTCCTCTTACAATATAAAACATTGTTAAAGTTTAAGGAAGTCCACCTGTAAATTATTTAGCCCAACAACTTACGAACTTCATGCTTACAACAATGTTAACAACAATCGTTCCTCTGACAACGTCCAACACCCTTAAAGTTGCATTTAAGGAAGTTTCATTCTGTTAATTTTACAATGTTGCACTTGTTAGGTCAACTATGACAATTTTGGCCATGTTCAGTTAACAACCCTGCCATTTTTACAATAACAAAATCAAGTTTAACAAAGAGTTGCCTCCTCAATATAACAACCTACTGAACTTAGTAGTTGCTTACACAAACTAAACTACTATGCATATATAACAGTTGACCGTCAACAGGGCCAAAATTGTTAACGTTGCTTCAATTTTTTTTCTCAGTGTAACTATGACCATTCATAGTGGTCATTAACGCGGCGATGTCTCGAATGTTTTAGGGATATTTTTTTTATGTATTTAGTACCATAAAAAAATCGGAAAACGTAGGTAAAGCCAAGACATGTAGAGTAGTGGTCCGCACTGTGTTTTTATTGAATTAACTAATCCAAACTGAGCTACGCGCCATAATTTGTAGTGGCAGCAGTGTTTTCATAATGTTTTTGTTTACTGTGTGTAATGTGGTGTGGTCGCCTGGTCGGCTTTCTGCCCTGACATCTGTCAAATATATTAATGTTTAAATCCTCGAGAATCCGTTTTATTTAATAGATTTTCACCCGAAAGGTTGTTGATTCGAGTCCCAAACTGGCTGCGTTTTCTGGCCATGCTACGGAGTGCATGTGGAGCAGGGGAACCCAGGCATTCCTATTGCTGAGTGTAAGAGAGGGTTATACTCCACTTGGTTGGCTTAGCAATAAAACATAAAAGTTTTTTTTAAAGCTTAAAAAGTACGATTTCATATTGTGTAAATTAATATCACTAAACACTTTGGGGGCTAATGAACTACTATAACTAACTGATAACTAATACATAAGAAACAGGCTCGTTATTTCATGTACATAATAAATTAAATTGGAATTAATTATAATAATTGGATTAACACACTTTAAAATAATACATTCTAATTTTCCATATTCAAAATAATTGATGACATATAACATTGTTATTATCTCAGTGAAAATAAATAATAATTGTTTTTATAATTAATACGAATTATTCTTTTCATTTTCAGACCGCTGCTGCCGACTGATGATGTGGATATTTCTGTATACGATAGCTCTGTAGTCTATACCTACCAGCCAACAATTCATCGGTTGTTTTGCGGAAAGAAGAGGTGTGTTGGAAAATATCAACAATTTTACTTCAGATCAAGAATAGATAATATTTTGGTCAAATAGCTTTTTACAAAGACAATCATAAGCCCACTACTATAAAAAGCAGTAACTTAGTTGATGTTTTAAAATTGTCGTTCTTTGTAATTCACTTTTCTGACGGCTAAGGAAAAAATTATAAAAACATCCTAATTTTTGCATTCGACATGCATAATTATATAATTACTTATTTAACAGTTCTAGGCAGTATTCAAATGTTTGCTCAAACTACAGAATATGATTATGAATTAAAAAGTGTCCGACTCCCCGAAAACAAGGCCGGTATTGGCTTATACCTATTTAAGAACCTCATCTACTTCAAGACAGACAACGAAATATGGACGTACTGCCCGTCAACAAATCAAACATCCCTCGTGGCAACTGGTTTAGATACATTTAAATTAAATGGACATCTGGTTGGATTGGATGATGATGTGTATGTAGTTACACTTAATGGTAGCTTGTACAAACATATACCGGGGACGTTCGGTGTCGATGCAGTTGCAAATGGTTACGAGGACCCCGGGACTTTTAATTGGGCGGTTGGAACACTACATGGATTTGTGTATTATCAATGCGCTTGGCTAGAAATATGTGCACATGACCCGAACACGAAAACATCAGCACACGTCTTCTCTCTTTCTGATCATATAAATCAAATCCTGGGCTTTAATGATTCATTATACATCGGTACATCAAGAGGAATATATGAATACAACATTCCTAAAGGACAATATAATCAAATTCTCGGAACAGAATCATTAGATATCATGGCTATTGTGCCCGTATTTGCGAAGGGCGAAGCTTATATAGCTCTTTATCATAGCAATATAATTTACCTATACACGTTTGAAACAGGCAAATTTATCTCGTTAGGTTTTAAGAATATTGGAACTGTTCCTATTTTTGGTATAGTTGGCCTTGAAAACATACTGTATCACAGTTCAGGCAACTCAGTTATAATAAGAAACGCCACTGGGACGCATCCTGAAATCAAGCGAGTGGAGTTGGAGGACGAAATTTTGTCAATGGTTAATTATGATAACAAAATCTACATTGGTACTACAAGACATATTTATGAACTTAGTTCGAAATTTTGCAAAAATCTAAAAACAGTTTTGTCAAATAACATAATTGATTATGTTACAAGTGACTCTTATTCAGAGACATTTCAGCCAATTCTAAAATCAATACAATTCCTCAATCCCAACGTGGACATTACACTGCTAAGTGTAACACAGTTTAATAACTCAGCTGCTACTGTAAAATCAAAGCCTCACCAAAATGAATACTGCGGGGAAACCGAAGTGTTCTATAAATCAACAGAGAATGTAGAAAAACACATGATTGATTTGCAACAGTTAATAGAAATTGGTATTGTCGGGACTTTAAAGAGGAAACTCAATGGAAAGGAAGATAGTGTTCGGAATCTAAATACTATTCAGCCACATCTACTGGTATTTTCTGATATAGAAGCTACCATGGCTAGTGATATAAAATATGAAACAATAAGTGAAGAGGTTTGTTTCGGCAGAATAATGTATGCTAAAATTCCATGTTATGACGATGGAATTAATGCCACCAATTTGCAATTGCCTGAATGCCGGCATTCAACAAAAGTCATAATCAATGAAGAAATCAACAAAGTGCTTACCAAATGTACAGCAAAGAATGAAAGAGACGCAGAATCGATGAAAAGTTGGCATGAAAAGTTAGGGCAGTGGCCTTTCGTTGATGTTGACTTACTTCCAGGCTTCAACAAAGTTAATGACATCGTCACTACAGTTTCATTGGGAAGAAATTGGCCGAACTTGAATGGTACTCAGCCATACGAGTTTTCTTTGTCTGACGATGTAGTGCCAGGGAATATCATAGTTCCATGTGGAAATAGTATTAATGTAACAGCGATATCGAAGATTGAGATTGAGAAAGTGACCCTAAATTTGACGCAAACAATTCGTGGATACATCCTTGGAACATATGTGGATTCTCGAAATGAAGAACTTATGTTTTGGGTGTCAGTCAAAGATATTATGTTTCACTTGAAGAGTTTAGACTTGTTGCCAACGGAAATAGAATTTAATGCTGATGATAGTATAACTTTTCATAGTCAGTTAAAAAGAACGTGGAAGAAAACAACTAAACCGGTAATAAGATATACAAAATATGACATGGAATCTCTTTAAACAGCTACAGCACTGGTTGCTGGGTGATGTTATGAGACGCATGGGTACAAGTGCAACAATGTCAATGTTTCTTCTGTAATAAACTGCATTTTTGAAAGCGATACTACCCCTTCAAAATAAAATTGGAATGGACAAAAGGCAGATTAGGTACCGATAACGGCCATCAAAAGTCATTCATAGTTATCACCGTGTCAGCAATGTAGCCCTTATTTTGGCAATGAGAATGAATGTAATTTAATTGAATAATTATTAATCATACTGTTCATATATTATAATAATAATGAAAAATATTGTTTTTCAATTTATACATTACTATAAGATGGCTATTCCACTTGTCATTCTTTTCTTCAATTTTGATAATGTCGTTGACGGAAAACCATCAATGTTGCGTTTATATTTTTACACCTCATTCCACTTGTCTTCAATAATTGACCATTTTTGTTTAGAATTTTTTCCAATTTTGTAAGTTTTCCCGCCATGTTTCTTTTAATTTTATAATCTACAAGATATTTTATGATTTAAATTATGAAATAATTAGTTTGCTCTCAAGAAATTAATTGCAATTATTTATCATCTCCAGACGACGCCATTGCTTAATTTTAGGTTGTTAATGTTTGCAAAGCGTGATTTTACTCTGTTTCTTGATCAATTTTAACATGCGGGAGTTAAAATGGACAATGAATGACAGAGTGAAGAAAAAATCTCATCAATTATTGAAGAAAAATTGACAAGTGGAATAGCCGGCTAAGGACCAGCAAATACTATATGAATTGAACACCTTGTAGTACCTAGAGCGTACATGGCAACTTTTACCAAGTCTTACCAATAAATAGCACCAAAATTAATTAACGTACTAGATTGACGATTTTTTTATACTTTCTTGTCAATTACTTGTTGATTACATGTATTGTATAACTTAACAGAAATATATATATATATATATTTATTTAGTTAGTTATAGATATTTGTCCTGGGTCTCTGCCAATAAAAAAAAAATTCCGAATTCGTCCGGGAATGGCTGATGAGACGGGAGGAGGTGGAATCCTTATTTGAAATAGTGAACTAGACTCTTAAGTGTTTACGAGAGATTTGTTATTAATTTGTACGTTTAGCTTAATAGTTTATGTGTCTAATTGTTTTTTTTTTTTTAGTTTTAGGGCAGGGAAAATTGTTGTAGGCTAGGTCTTCATTATTGTGTTTAAATTGTTTTTTCTAAATTTAACAAACGTTCATTCATTCAGGAAAGGTTTGTCGTGATTGAAATTATTGATTTCGATATTTTAGTGGGGGGGGGGGGGCCTTACTTACCCTCAAATATTCCTTAAAAATGGCTCTAACTATTTTCTTTAAATTTACGTATATATTGTATTTGTTAGTCATGTTTTAAAAAAACGCATTAGGTCGCTTACACCTTGATAGATTCCTTGTGTGGGTAAAAAACTATAGAAAGACTCAATCTCCATGAAATATGACTAAAAAATATTTTTTTTCTGTGGAACCTTTCTAACGATGCTCTTTAACTGTGGTTTATTTTTAGAAATTTATCGCTGTGTATTTATTATTATTTTTAAAAAAACGTTCTACCAATTAGGGAAGTGCTTAGTTACAAAAAAAATACTAAAACGTGTTTTTGCTCTTTTTAATCTTTTACTTTCTTACAATACTTACCATATAGGATTCAAAATGGCGCATTTATGTGCCTTAATTAATATTCATATCTATTTGTTTTTTTTATTTCTGAATTTTTCAATTTTGTAGCCTATGTAAATTTTGAGTTTAAATAAAAATTTGTCGGTAAAATCTAAATTTTATAGAGAAAAACATTAAAAGAAATATCCTGAAACTCTTACTATTTCGTAACTATTTTTCTATTTTTCTTTTCAATAATTTTGAAAACCAAAAATATTAAATATTGGTTTTTAGGGTCTATAGCGTCTAGTGTCATTCACAAAACCAGAATCAATTATAACTCTGGCGGAAAAATGTTAATTCGTTGTGTCAACATTTTATGATCATGTTTATAAACTCTTGTTAACTGATCTTGTTAACTAGATCTTAAGTAGCCTATAGCTTCTTTTATTTTAAAGTCACTCGGGGATTGTTTTAGTAGTGTACCTACATAATACTCCATTATACAATATGTAATCCCCAGATTATACAATTTAATATTGTACCAATAATTGATCCAATAAAAAGGAAGTTTTCTTTAATAGAAAGGTTAATCGCATACAAGCAATTTAATGAATCCGATTGACCTCTTCAGTCACCCCAATGAGTAAATTAATACTTGTGATGAGTCCATTCCAAAACACGTCTCCGATCGCATGCGTGTAGAGACTCGCTCAAGAACAAGCGCGGTACCACCTTGCCATCGAAGTCGGACCAGGCAGGCCCTCACTCACCGATTTAGTAGCAGTGAGACTTTTTTGCTTCCCAATTTATACGCAGTATAAGGAAAGCTTTGTGACGGTCGAAATTTTCGATTCCGAGATTTCAACGCATTTACACGTTTTAAGGTCCCAGGAACCCAAAAAAGTGTTTTTTACGAAATGTCTGTCTGTGCATCGATTTCCGGACAAACTACTCGGTCGATTTTGATGAAATAGGTTCACAAAAATCATACCTCGAAGCTTTTATTTTTATTTTGGGCTAACTCAATTTGGGGGGGGGGGTTTATTTTCAAAAAAATCCAAAAAAACGTCTAAAAAAATTATTTCTCAAAAACGGCTTCAACGATTTCTTTTAAATTCACATATATTGTAGTCGTCTTTAATGTTGACAAAATGCGGGGGTTACTTGCCACTTGATAGTTTGCTTCTGGGGGTAAATAAATAAAAATAACTAAATTTTAATTAAAAATGACTAAAAAAAATGTTTCTGCGAAACCTTTCTATCGATGATTTCTACCTTCTGGCATGTTTTAGGTGTTAAATTGAGTAACGAAACCGGACAGGTTGTTTTCCCAAAAAACTATTTGGTTTTGTGCAAAAAATTATTTTTTGAAAAATGATAGATAATTCGCGCTCAAATGCATTGCGGGTCCTGCCATTATTGCTGTGTGGTAATGTGTTGGTCTGACCTGTCTAGAATTTATCTTCCCTCCAGTGACGTTAGGTGGACAACCCCCCCCCCCCCCCGTGATATCCGAAATTTAACCATAGGGAAATTATTTACCATGAAACTACTCATTTTCTCTATCTACTAATGTTGATAAATTGGAAAGCATGTTCGAGTAAACTCGGACCGGTTCTTTGCTTTCCAATTTATACGTAGTATAAGGAAAGCTTTGTGACGGTCGAAAATTTCCGAGATTTCAACGCATTTACACGTTTTAAGGTCCCAGGAATTGTCTGTCTGTCTGTGCATCGATTTTCGGGCAAACTACTCGGTCGATTTTGATGAAATTCGGCATGTAGGTTCACAAAAATCATACCTCGGGACCATTTTTTTTATTTGGAGCTAACTCAATTAAGGAGGGTTTTATTCTCATAAAACTCCAAAAAAACGTATAAAAAAATTATTTCCCGAATCGATTTCTTTTAAATTCACATATATTGTAGTTGTTATTAATGTTGACAAAATGCGGGGGGTCGGTTATCCCTTGATAGTTTGCTTCTGGGGGTAAAAAAAATAAAATTAACTAAATTTTCATGAAAAATGGCTAAAAAAAATATTTTTTCGGCGAAACCTTTCAATCGATGATTTCCGCTATCAGGTATATTTTAGGTGTTAAATTGGGTAACGAAACCGGACAGGTTGCTTTCCCAGAATTTTGTGAAAAAAAATTTGTTTTTTAAAATGAAAGCAAATTCACGCTCAAATGCATTGCGTGCCCTGCCAGTCTTACTGTGTGGTAATGTGTTGGTCTCACCTATCTAGAATTTACCTCACCTCCAGTGACGTCAGGTGGACAACCCCCCCCCCCCCCACCGAGATATCGAAAATTTAACCATAGGAAAATTATTTACCATGAAATTACTCATTTTCTCTATCTACTAATTTTGATAAATTGGAAAGCATGTTTGAGTAAACTCCGAGCGGTTCTTTCACCTTGTACCTACTCTTGACCCGCATCTGCACTTGGTTAAATCATGCTTTGGCATGTTTCATTCGCATCAATGGTAAGCTTGTCTCAGCTTGTCCATTACCGCTTGTAGACGGTGTAGGTTGGCATCGAGAACTTATACCAGTTTGCTAATTACCAAAAATTCATACGGAAACAATACAAAAAAATGTCCAAAATCCATGGGGTCATTGACATTGGACAAGGGACCTAGGACCTGGGTCCACAAATAAGTCCTTCTTACGGTCGGGCCTGAAAGTTTTTGGGCGTCTCCTAAAATGTGTGCCATTGTGCGCTATGCCCATTGATTGAAAACGTCAAAACGGACCTGCGCCCAGATGCCACGTACAGTATTACATTAGGGCAGTGGCGGATGCAACTTTTAGGGAGATTCATCTACCTATTGAGATAGCGACCAATGTTCGACTTTCCGAAAATTTATTCACAACTTTTCATTTCATGACCCCCTGAGCCTAAAACCACCCTCCGTTCAAAATGATATATATATATATATATGTATATCGATTTTAGGAAACACTCTAACTTCCGTAAATATTATCCGATTTGGATGAAACTTGGCACAAAAATTGGCCATACAAATGCCTTGATCGAGTATAAAATATAATATTTAAAATAAAATATAAAATATTTTTTCTATTATATTATCAATTTTTTCTTCAATCCTGCCTGATGACGTCATAAGGTCTACTTAGTTTTGCCCCCGCCATCGTTCTAAAACTTTACGCCTCTGGGTAGCGTAGAGAAAAAGCAGGGTCGCGGAATCTCCCTACTCCTGATCGGCCATAGCCGAAAGGGATTTTTTTTTAATGGCGACATGGCCGAAACTGGTGCCTTTGCTAGCGAAGTTAAACTGGTTTAGGCCAGCCTATTTTTTGTTATAGTTAGACAATATTTATTTTTTCTAAATTTGTCTCATTTTGGTGCCCTTCAGGCGCTTAAAACACCCTGTAAAGGCGGATCTGAAACCTTGGCCTACATTGTCGAACTTAAATTCTTTAACAACTGGTCTTTTCCTGCCTGGCCCGTAACCAACTGAAATAAAATCGTGGTTACGGGCCTGATTCCATGAGGCCATCAATTCATCAATATCTACCCATACTACAAGTATACTCCAATTTGTGAAGGTCTCTATGAATTATTAATTATTTGAAGCCACCATCATAGAAGAGAAACTAATATGCTAAAATAAAATACAAGAACCGGTCCGAGTTTTCCTATTTATCAGTTACAAGCGGTTCCCGGCGCAGCCGAAGCCTTCGGCCTCGCGCCCACTGCTCCTGTAAATGAATAGTGGTCCCTATAATAATATATGAAACAACAAATTTAATAAAACTATTAAATTTGAATTTCGCGCCAAAATGCCCCTATAATTGGGCGTGGTCATGGGTGACACACAACACACACGCAGCACCAACTGTCGGGATAATCGAAAATTAAATGTAGCGCAGTCAGCAGCTAGATGTCGGTTGATGTCGGCAGTACCAGGAGCCATGTACACGCACCAATGTAAAATATTCCAAAATCAAATTATAAGAACATTCTCCAGTGGACGAAAGTGATAATCTACACCATTTTCGAATCTCCTTGAACACACACAACAATATTCATCATACTCGGTCCAGTCGTTTGAGAGGAGTTTGGATTCATACACTTCGGCCTCGCGCCCACTGCTCATGTAAATCAGGCGGCATAAAGCATAAATTTTCTATGATTTGTTCAATAAATAATTTTTGCAAAAAACTAAATCTCTTAACACCTAAAACGTACCTGAAGGTAGAAATCATCGATATAGAAAGGTTCCACATGAAAATAGTTTTTCATGAAAATTTAGTTATTTTTTTACCCCCCGAAGCAAACTATTAAGGGGCAAGTGACTTACGGAATTTTGTTAACATTAACAGCGACTACAATATATGTCGATTTAATAGAAATCGTTGGGCCGTTTTTTAGAAATAAGACGTTTTTTGGAGTTTTTTTGAAACGAAACCCCCCCCCCCCCCAAATTGATTTAGTCAACAAAAAAAAATCCCGAGGCATGATTTTTTTTTCACATAAATGCAAAATTTAATAAAAATCGACCAAGTAGTTTGCCCGGAAATCTATGAACAGACAGAGCGACGGATTTCGCAACTACTTTTTTGGGTTCCTTGAACCTCAAAACGTGTAAACCCGTTGAAATATCGGAATCAAACATTTTGACCATCTCAAAACTTTTATTTTACTACTATACGTATAAATTGGAAAGTAAAAAGTGTATGGGCATTTTGGACAACCATGAAGACCTGATTGTAGTCATTGCACGGAGTCTGGGACCAGTTTTGTACGCATTGACGTAAGCTGCAAGATCACTATAGTATTCATTTCCGAGTGATGATATACAAGTGACCGCAATCAGTGAATAGCAGAGGAAAAGTACACTATATTCTGTTGTTTACATTTGATAAATAATTCCCTGCATAAAGCTTCATCAAGGTATTCTGATTAGGTATGTAGTAATAATAATAATAATAATAATCACCTTTATTTTCATTGTATAAATTAAATGAGAGACCTAGTACATCCCATTCACAGTATACAAGAAATTGCGTTACAAATTAGTTACAGTAATCTTTCAGTTACAATACAGTTACAATTCTATCAGTTACAATTTCTATTGTAAATGATATTTGACATAGCTGTCGTTATTTCTTCTATTGTGTAAAAAACATTTTGGATAAGAAACATTTGTGTGGATTTAAATTGCTTGTAGAGCTCTTTTTTAAAAGGATTGGTGTAACACATTCCAAAAGGAGTTACTCTTATTAGTCGTAGGCTGAAAAGTATCACGTATAGGTAATTATGATTAATTATTAGTATTCTTAGATGTCATTGGCAATTTTTTTTTTTTTGCACAAAACGAAATACTTTTTGTGAAACCAACCGGACTGGTTGTTAAATCAGGCCTGAAGGCAGAAATCATCGATAGAAAGATTCCACAGAAAAAATATTTTTTGTCATTTTATATGAAAATTGAGTTATTTCCATTTTACACCCCCAAATATATCAAGGGGCAAGCTATCCATTCCTTTTAGGGAGATTCATCTACCTATTGAGACGGCAACCAATGTTCGACTTTCAAACAATTTCTTCACCACTTTTCATTTCATGACCCCCTGAGCCTAAAACTACCCTCCGGTCAAAATGTTATGCATATATACTGTGTATAGTATATATACAGTATGTACAACGTATGTATGTATATCGATTTTAGGAAACACTCTAACTTCCGTAAATACAATATTATTAGATTTTGATAAAACTTGCCACAAAAATCGATCATACAAATGCCTTGATCGAGTTCGTTAACCAGCTAGATTCACTATTTAATTACAAGATGGCGGCCGATTGAAACCTTGTATAATTCATATCTCAATTTATATTGATCGCCGAGGAATGTATTAAAATCTGACTGAAAGCCCGTATAATTATTTACGGTAATGGTAATAAACACTTTTTATGTCACATTTTCAGATGGCGTCCATGTCAAAGTGAAAATAATTTGATAAGTAAAGTAATTCCTAGTCGTCATTGTGGTTTGAAATTTGGAACAAAAGAGTGTTGATGTTGTGGTCGGAAATATAAAGAAGTATTTTTTATTTCATACATGGCGTAGGTAGCGTAGAGGAAAAGCAGGCTCTACGGAACCTCCCTACACCTGATCGACCAGAGCCGAAAGGGATTATTTCTTTATTCCATGGATTTCAGCCTCATAATATAGAAACAAGATGCGAACGGGACATCGATGCTATAACCCTATTTTCATATTTATTTTTAGGTCATAACTGTCGAAGAATGAATCACCCACATTAAATTCGCAATTGCATTGCCGACACATGGACAATTGGGAATTCTAAATGTAAAACAATTTGAGTGTAACGCAGCATTCTTAACAGGAACATGAGTAGCAAGTTATAGCTGGTTTAAATGTACGAAATCATCGAAGTTGCATAGATATCTTACAAATTAGTAAAATTATTATTAATAGAATACAAAAGGTTCATTTGCCCGGTAACAATAAGTTACTAGGAATGTTTAAACACTATAGCGATAGCAAGAAATAACACCGGTTGAAATTCACAATGCTTAAATATTTTGTTGTTGGACTGATGTGCCGTATTGTTGTCATTAATGCGCAAATTTCCGATGAAAAAATTGCCAATTTATCGTATAATTTTAAAATTGTTGTCAATAAGACAGGTTTAGGATTGTTGCCACATAATGATAGTTTGTACTTTTTTGATGAATTTAATCAAGTTAATAAATATTCTATAATAAATAATAAACTTGAGCTCGTAACTGGCGACATAGGAAAGACATATATGGAAAGGGAACTTGTCGAACTCGATAATGAGTTCTATACGGTGGCAACAAATGGTACTTTATATAGACACACACCGGGTATATTCGGTGTTACAGAAGTTGCAACAGGAAATAAAGAGCAGTTGATGTGTGTTGCAATAACTGTGTTAGAGGGGAAAATTTACTATCCTTGCCTGAAGTATGAGGTGTGTCAATTTGATCCCAAAATTAATGACACCAAATCTGTTGCGGAGTTAAAAAACGACACCATCCTCCATATGGCAGGAATGGGAAACAATATATTAGTAGGAACATGGAGCCCAGGACTAAAGAAGCTGGACCTTCTGACAGGACAGCATATAACTTTTGCTGAAGAAATATTTACAGGGAGGTCAATTCTACATATTTCTACGAGGAAAGAAATATACGTTTGTACTGATGGAGGTCTTTACAAATACTCTACTGTCACAAACGAAGTATCCCGTCATTCCCGTGTGTGTCCAGATGATGAAATTATACACCACCCAGCGTACTCTGTTGCATATGTTAACAACATTTTATACCACAGCATCGACAATTCTGTGATTGCTGTAGACATTGTCAATGCACCTGGAATATGCCGTGAGATTGGCCAAGTGGAGAGTACAATATTTTCAATGGTAAACATTGGTATGAGTCTGTATATTGGAACCATCGAGCATATATATGAGTTGTATACTTGCCAACATCTAAATGATGCATTACCAAATAATATAATAGGGATTAAGAGTGATCTAGTCGATGACGGGGTCATTTTAGAGGAATTACAACATGTGAATCCTAAGGCTGATATTTCAGCACTACATGTCAGAAGTAAAAATAGTACAGCAGCCTTACTGGAAGTAAAAGAAATTGGTCGTGCATATTGCGGAGAACGTGATGTTTACTTTTTTATAGTTGGTAACACTGTGAATTTTTTAAATTTAATCAGAATGGGGTTTAAAAATGTTTTAAAAAGCCTGCAAGATACTAAAAATACTCATGTAAAAAGTATAGCAGTAATTGATTCCAATCATTTGATATTTAGCAATATTATCGCTTCGCAGGCTAGTGACATAAAAAAGAAAAGTAGTAAAATTTATTGTTCCGAAACAGTAGATTATGGGGATTCGACTAAGCCTGAGGATCATAACAGCGTTAATAAATTATTTACTAAATGTGAGCTGTCTACTAAGATAATAATTAAAGACGAGACAGCAAGATTTCTTGCAACACACGAAAAGGAAGAAAAATCTGAGGACGAAATCAGCTGGAGTACAAAATTAGGCACATGGCCATTTGCTAGCAGTGATTCTGAGAGCGTAAAAAAAATATCGTTAGGAAAGAACTGGATTTCGGGAAAAGATGACATTCCATTTGAACTGTCGTCAGTGGAAGGTGTGAAATATATTAACAGAACAGCGCTGCGAATTAAAAAACAAAATATCACAGCATTCACAGAAGTTGAATTAATGGAAGTGACATTGAATTTGGAGCAAAATATCGCTGGTAATGTCGTCGGATACTACATCGATGAGCAGGATGAAGTGGATGATTTTTGGGTTTCTGTAAAAGATGTTATGGTATACCTGAAGGAAAGTAATTTATTGCCTCCTGAAATAAAAATTAATAATGATAATAGTGTATCATTCCATAGTAAAATGAAGCGATCTTGGAAGCGAACATATGGTTGGTTAAGCACGGATTAGTAATAGATATTTATCGACTTATGGCCAGGTGGTAGCGTGCTTGTTCATGTGCTAGTCTCTACACGCCATGCGGTCGGAGACGTGTCGTTACTCGACACAAGTAACTATTAGGTAACATAGTGAGGCGACTGAAGAGGTCAATCGGATACATCCATTGAATTGTTTGCATGGGATTAACCTTAATAATATAGGCCTATATATATATATAATTTCCTGGATTTTGCTCAGATTCAGAAGGTGTATCCAAAATTTTGGGAACCATAATATTTTTTAACATAGCAGGCTTGAAAAATTTACTGAACTATTTTCCTTTCCAACGTTTTCTCACTTTATTAGATACCCAAAATCAAAGATTGTAACAAAAACTACGGATGTTAACTACCAATTAACGAGGGTTTTAAAGAACATCTTATTATATTATATTAGAGCGGCTCCGCATCGGAGGGTTCGGAGCTGGTACAGAATGACGTCACCTACCACCCCTGTCAATTTGCTTCATAACAAAAAGGAAAGCTGGACAATGGAGATCTTGCATAGTGACGTCACATGATCACCAACAATTTTTTTGTCCGAAAGTTACATAAGCAAAACATAAGCAGCAACCAATAGTTGTCCGATAACGTCTACATTGACTCAATGTATAGCATCCCTGTTGGATTTATGTGAAGAACTCCATTAATATTACATGGACAGTTATTATTAACATTATTATGTGCGCGAGGACAAATTATTGTAATTTCGCGCCCCAATCAGTTGCGAGTATGATTTGGTGTGACGTATGCGCGGGGTGTTAAATATTGAAGTAAAATGAAATAACACAAAAGTAATCAGCAACTCTTGACAGGAAATCATGTATTGGCGGGAAAAACATGTAGTAGAATATTTTTTTAATTTCCTGTTTACACTTATGTCAATAATAAAATAATAAACATGACCACGTTTTAAGTTAAATAAACCTGGCGTTTTATTTCAAATTCAAGAGGTTATGGGCCCAGGCGTTTTTTAAAGTGAATAAGAAGAAAAATGGAAGAAATACAAGGTATTGAAAAACTTAAGTCGCAGGAGAATTATCCCATGTGGAAATTCCAGGTTGACGTAATCTTGAAAGCCAAAGGCTTATACAGTATCGTATCAGGAACTGAGAAATTGTCGTCAATTGACCCGAAAGACGTTAAAAATATTGAACTTTGGAAAATCAGAGATGCAAAGGCATCCCAAATCATTATTTCCACTATGGAACGGAGTGCACTGGTGCACATAATGGCTATGTCACAGGCAGAGGACATGTACAAAGCTTTAAGGGACATTTACGAACGCGACACTTACGAAATAAAGTGTGCATTAATGAAAAGTTTCTATGATTATAATATAAAGGCTAATAACGTATTAGGCAGTGTAGCGGAAATCCTAAATATAGTTCATAGATTAAAAGGCTTGAAGGAAAGCATAAGTGATGAAATGGTGCTGACAAAAATTCTATCATCGTTGCCTAAGGAATATAAGTACTTCAATGTTGCATGGGATTCTACCCAGCAGTCTGAAAAGACATTGTCAAATTTAATTGCACGAATAACAAAAGAAAATACACTGATGAAACAGGAAGCAAAAGAAGATGAAGCAGTTGCTTTTAAAAGTCAAGGACAATTTCAAAACAAGCAAGCAAAATTAATTAAATGTTATGGTTGCGGCGGACTAGGCCATAAAATATCTTCATGTGAAAAGAAGAAGCAGCAGAAGAGCTGTACGTACTGCAACCGCACAAATCACGAATCTACGTCATGTTTTTACAAAGACAAGGGGCTACATTGTACAATATGCAAGCGTAGAAATCACCGTACTGACCAATGTTACTATAAGAAGGATAGAGATGCCGAAGAAAAGAGGAATAAACATAGTTATGTATCCTTTTACGTTGGTAACTCATCTAATAATGGAGTAAGTACAGTTGAATTTGTTTTAGATAGCGGATCGAACTGTCACTTAGTAAATAATGATCGTTGCCTGATAAATTGTGAAAAAGAATGTTTAAAAATAAAAATTGCTGATAATAAAAATTTTTTTAACCACTGAGAAAGTAGGCAATGCTGTATTTAGTGAATGTATGCTAAATGATGTACACTTTGCACCTAATTTGTCGAAAAATTTACTTTCTGTTCCAAAAATTACTGAAAATGGTGGAACAGTAATCTTTACAAAAAGAAATGTAATTGTAGAAAAGGATAATACTGTTGTATTAAAGGGTGAAAAGCAAAGTAATGGTTTGTATACAATGAACCTGAATTTAATTAAAAGTCAAGCGTTAATTTCTAATGTAGACTCTAGTATTGAGTGGCATAAAAAGATGGGTCATTTAAATTTTAAAGATCTTCAGAAACTGCATAGTCTGAGTCAAGGTATGCCAAACATTTCAGAGAAAAATATGCAAAATATGAGTCGAATCAAAACAAACACGACTACCATTCAAAAGCCAGAGAGCCAGGGCAAATAGGCTTTTAGAGATTATACATTGTGATGTTTTAGGTCCAATAGATCCTTTGACTCATGATGGAAAAAGATTCGTACTTACCTGTTTGGATGACTACAGTCACTTTGGGATGATTTATCTACTAAAAAGGAAAAGTGAAGTAGAAGAAAGCCTGAAAGACTATATAAGGAAGGCAGAAGTTTTTACAGGTAAAAGGGTTCACAAAATAAGATGCGACAATGGAGGAGAATTTACTGCTAGGTCTCTAACATCATGGTGTCGCATAAGGGGTATAATATTCGATTATACTGTACCCTATTCGCCAGAATTAAATGGAAAGGCAGAACGTCTAAATCGAGTATTAACAGAGCGTACTCGAGCGTTACTGTTAGAAGGCAAGGTTGAAAAAGAAATGTGGGGTGAAGCTATGTATGTAGCTATGTACCTACTAAATAGAAGCCCGACTTCAACTCTAGACTGTACTCCATACGAAAAATGGTTTGGTGAAAAACCTAATTTAAGTAGATTACAAGTATTTGGTTCACCTGCGTATGGAAAAGTTCTCTCACATGTGGGAAAATTAGACAGTAGAAGTAAACCATATATTTTTGTTGGATATAGTAATAATTCCTACCGTTTATGGGACGCAGACAACAGAAAAGTAATAAGGTCAAGAGACGTAGTAGTTTTTCCACACAAAAAGAAATTCTTACAATTATTTGAAGAAAATGAAGAAAATTTAATAACAGATGGAAGTCAAAATCAAGAAGAATGTGTTGAGACAGAAGAAGAGGAGGAAGACTGCAGTGAAAGTCAACGGGAAAAACCCAGACCAGAGAGATATAAGCGGAGACCTGACAGGTATGGCTTTAACGAAAGCGATTATGATTTCGAAAATTATTGTCTATTATCCTATAGGGAAGCTATTGAAGGTCCAGATAAGAAAAAATGGATGAAAGCTATTGAGGAAGAAAAGAAGTCTCTACAAGAGAACAACACTTGGCTGTATGTTAACCGAGGAGAAGCAAATGGGCATACAAAATTAACCAGTAAATGGGTATTAAAGGAAAAAGAAGATGGCAGATTTAAGGCACGAGTAGTAGTTAGAGGTTTCAATCAAGAGTATGGTGTAGACTACTATGAGACATTTAGTCCGGTAGTAAATTCAGTCGCCTTGAGAACAATGTTTGCCATAGCAGCCCAAAAGGGTTTAAAGTTAAAAACATTTGACGTTAAGACGGCTTTCTTGTACGGGAAACAAGATGAACCTGTATACATGGAAGTACCTGAAGGGTATAATGTGAAAAATAAAATATGCAAACTGCAAAAGGCACTTTATGGTCTAAAACAGGCTCCACTTAAGTGGAACCAGACTTTGAAAACTGTTCTGAATGAATTAGGCTTAAAGCAATTGAAAACTGAACAATGTATTTACAAGAACAATGATAACACACTATTTCTTTGCTGTTATGTAGATGATGGCGCGATCTATGGTAAAAATGAGCATGAAATTGATAAATTACTTGAAAACCTAAAACGTAATTTTAAAATTAAAATTTTTAACAGCCCTAAAATTTATGCTGGTATTGAAATAACAAATGACGAAAATGGTATCATTTTAAGTCAGGCTGCCTACTGTAAACAAGTTTTGAGCAGATTTAATATGTCAAATTGTAAGAGCGTGGATACACCGTTATCTCCAGCTGAAGATGATTCACTGGACACAAAGAATGAAAGTTTTCCTTATAGACAGGCAGTGGGAAGTCTTCTGTATTTAAGTACTAAGACGAGACCTGATATATCATATGCTGTAGGCTATGAAACGCGCTCGATGGAAAATCCTACAAACAATAGTGTTATAAATTTGAAAAGAACGCTAAAGTATTTGATGGGCACTCAAAATTGTGGCATAAAATTTAATAAAGAGAGTAAAGATTTTAACTTAAATGTGTACTGTGATTCAGATTACGCAGGCGATGTGAAGGATCGAAAAAGTACAACAGGATTCATTTTATTCCTGTGTGGCGGTCCTATTTCGTGGTGCAGTCGTAAACAACCTGTTGTAGCGACATCTACCACAGAAGCTGAATTTATATCAGCAGCTGAGTGCATAAAAGAAACTTTATACGTAAAAGCCCTCATTGAGGAAATAATTGAGAATAAAATAAATGTGTCACTTAATATTGATAATAACAGTACTATTTGTCTTATTAAGAACGGCCAGTTTAACAGGCGCACAAAACATATCGATATAAGGTATTTCTTTCTGTGCGAAAAATTTAACGAAAAATTGTTTGAAATAAAATATGTAAAAACGGAAGATCAACTGGCTGATATACTCACGAAAGCATTAAAAAGAAATAAATTTATGTATTTTTCTAAGAACTTGGTTAAAAATGTTGAGTAAAACATAAATTAGTATGTAATGTTTAGATTTAAGTTATTTGGTTAATAGAACCACTAATGTAAACTTTGGAAAGGAGATTGCTGATTAAGGGGGAATGTTAAATATTGAAGTAAAATGAAATAACACAAAAGTAATCAGCAACTCTTGACAGGAAATCATGTATTGGCGGGAAAAACATGTAGTAGAATATTTTTTTAATTTCCTGTTTACACTTATGTCAATAATAAAATAATAAACATGACCACGTTTTAAGTTAAATAAACCTGGCGTTTTATTTCAAATTCAAGACGGGGAACTGATTTGGGCGCGAAATTTAAATTGTCCTCAAGCACCTGATAATGTTAATGGTAAATGTAACTGTGGTGTACTGTGACCCGGTATCCTCCCGACAACAAGGGTATTTAAATATGAAAGGCGTTTAATGAGTAGGATATAACTTCTGTTATTTTAGTTGTTTGTTCTTCAATTGAAATACTATGAAGTCACAAGTAACTTAATAATTATAACTACACGCATTGTAGACAGCATTGTTGACATTTTTATTGTTTTATCACAGATGATAGACTTGTTCGGTTTCCTCAGGTAATTACTGACTTAAAGAACCACCTGAATTTATATGTTTCTTTATTAAGATTATTAATAAATATGCTAGTTTTATATGTTTTCGTCTAGCGTACAAGGTGTTCACCATGTCGAAGTTATCGAGTTTTAAGTGTAATCCAAAATAACACATCCTGAGTGGACCTCTAGGTGTAACAGGTTCACCCCCTAGCGGATCTAGAAATTTTTAGAGCGGGGGAGGGGGGGGCTGAACTAAAACAAAAATATATATAAACAAACGTGACACTAGAATAGAGTTCTGCCATTTCGTTTAAAACAGTACCACGATCGTCCTGACTACTACTGCAACATTTATTTTGGAAATAAATTTTGATTGATTGATTGATTGACTGCGTTGTTGTTGTTTTTTTAATTATGCATAATAACTCACTCCGAGATCCACTCACGAAAGTGTGTTAGCGTGGATAAAACATCCACATGGATAACTCGATAACACCAACATTGTCAAGACCCTTTGTGAAGACCCTTATTTATAGGCATGTATATAAAAAAATAAATAATAAAATAAAAATAAATATAAACTGTATTGTACTACTTCAAATATAAATTAATATCTTCTAGAAAAAAAAAATTGATTTAATTATTTATTATAGCTTACTAAATAATCCTGTTATGATTGTCATTGCAATTAAATAAAGTATGTGCAACGCATATTATATTGCTTGTTATATAAAATTTATGCGACCTTTTTTAATCCGATGCAAACAAGTGTTTTTCCAAAATTTGAAGATTTAAAAAAAGCTGGACATGGCGGGATTCAAACCCACCATCTAAACCTATCCAGGACGTCGCGTCGTCATAACCGCTGGATTACAGGCCCGACAAGTACAGTGTGTACAAATCCTCTACTTATATGCTGTTATTGACATGATTCGTATTGCTAGAAAGGTTAGCACAGCTACACAAGTATTTAACCGAACAGGTATGCGAGCTCACTTTGCTATGCTATGAATACGCCCTGGTAATTCCGCTCGAAACGGTGTATTTCTTGTGAGATTCCGCTGAAGTCATGTAAATTGATAAATTCAAACAAATATAGGCTACGATTAATTTATGAATTTATTGCTTTCCAATTTATACGTATTATAAGGAAAGCTTTGTGACGGTCGACATTTTCGATTCCGAGATTTCAACGGACTTACACGTTTTCAGGTCCCAGGAACCCAAAAGAAGTGGTTTTTACGAAATGTCTGTCTGTCTGTCTGTTCGTCGATTTCCGGGCAAACTACTCGGTCGATCTTGATGAAATTCGGCATGTAGGTTCACAAAAATCATACCTCGGGATCAATTTTTTTATTTTGGGCTAACTCAATTTGGGGGGTTTTTATTTTCAAAAAACTTCAAAAAAACCGTCTAAAAACATTATTTTTCAAAAACGGCTCGAAGGATTTCTTTTAAATTCACATATATTGTAGTTGTTGTTAATGTTGATAAAATGCGGGGGGTCGCTTGCCCCTTGATAGTTTGCTTCTGGGGGTAAAAAAATAAAAATGACTAAATTTTAATGAAAAATGACTAAAAAATAATTTTTCTGCGAAACCTTTCTATCGATGATCTCTAACTTCAAGCATGTTTTAGGTGTTAAATTGAGTAATGAAACCGGATAGTTTGGATTCCAAAAAACTATTGGGTTTTGTGCAAAAAAAAAATTTTTTTTTTGAAAAAATGAAAGCAAATTCACGCTCAAATGCATTGCGTGACCTGCCATTATTGCTGTGTGGTAATGTGTGGGTCTGACCTATCTAGAATTTAAGTCACCTTCAGGTGGTGGACGACCCCCCCCCCCCCTCCGTGATATCCGAAATGTAACTATAGGGAAATTATTTACCATGAAATTAATCATTTTCTCTCTCTACTAATCGATAAATTGGAAAGCATGTTCGAGTAAACTCGGACCGGTTCTTTATTATTTAGATTGTAGATCGTGGGTTAAAATCCCGTCAATTCCCGTTTGTTCTATAATATATCCCCATATTCCAGTCATAACGAGCAGGTTACCTCTTCAACCTTTGAAATAAGTTTAATTTATAATTATATTATGTAGTATGATATATATAATATATTAGATAACGTTTTTTATACCATTCATAATCATCGAATGGAGTCATTATTTGAATAATAGATTTCCCACATTAAATATAATAATATAGGTACGGTATATTAATAGTTATAATAACAATTTTTTTAAATCACGCACCAGCATCTATATTACGGCGATTTGTGCTTAACGTAACCCCGGAGTTTATTTTTTAATACCGTATAAGTAAAGTGGCACGTGACGATGTTAAAATATATGCGTGGGGAATTCAAATTAATAAAATATTGGAATACAAGAGAGTGGTTGCAGTGTTTTATAATGAAGGAAATACTAATAAACATTAAAATATACAGGTAGCATTTTGAAATATAATAAGGATTTTAATTAATGCAGGGAGAAGAAATTCAAACATCGCCAAAAATATAGCCGAGGCTTAATATATCAATTTGAATTTCCCGCGCATTTTGCACCGGTTTGTTTGAAACAATTTAATTTTTTTTTAAAATTGGTTTTAGGGCGACTGCAAGTTAGGGCTTGCTTATACGCCCACTGAGCCAATTGGTGTTTCGATTGAATATATTAGTGTATTAATGGGTTACACTGCCCTTGTAAGAAAGAAAGAAAGAAAGAAAAAATTAATTCAATTAAAACACAACAAAAAGTCAAAATCTAACTCAGTATCCCACAAATTAGTGATAAGAATACAAAATCACATACAATACATAGGTAGGTAAGCTTCCTCTTCTTCTTCGATTGGATGTATAAATATATTAATATAAAAGGTTACACTGCCCTTGTAAGATCTTTAGTTCCTCTTCATTGGCTAAGCCGTTTAAGTTGCACTGAATGAAACGAGCCATCAGTATTCTTCGTCACAACAATTTAATAAACCCCGGTATTCCGTTAAACCCATGCAAATCTCCATAATAGGGCTGCAGCAACAAAGCGGTTCTTTAACAAAGGGTTAGTTAGACTTACATTGCCTGTTCTATTGGTAGTTCTCAGAGTAGTTTAAATGACTTTATACTTTCATGGGTGGATGCCACTTTCCCCTAGCAGGGGGCGCGAACCGTATAGAATATCCCGAAAAGAAAGGGAGGTCCGGGAAATTTCGAAATAATGGTGAAAAATATTAGGTTTTAAGAATTACAAACTTATATTTATAGCTCCAGTGGTGGGGGCGTAAACTAAGTGTGACACCCCTATTTCGGATCCGCTCTTGGCTACCTTAGTTTAGGTTCTTTAACAAAGGGTTAGTTAGATGTACATTGCTTGTTCTATTGGTAGTTCTCAGAGCTGTTAACATGACTCTATATTTTCATGGGCGGACGCCACTTCCCCTAGCAGGGGGCGCGAACCGTATAGAATATCCCGAAAAGAAAGGGAGGTCCGGAAAATTTCGAAATAATGGTGAAAAATACTAGGTTTTAAGAATTACATACTTATATTTATAGCTCCAGTGGTGGGGGCGTAAATTAAGTGTGGCACCCCTATTTCGGATCCGCTCTTGGCTACCTTAGTTTAGGTTCTTTAACAAAGGGTTAGTTAGATGTACATTGCCTGTTAGTTCTCAGAGCTGTTAACATTACTCTATATTTTCATGGGCGGACGCCACTTCCCCCAGCAGGGGGTGCAAACCGTATAGTGTATCCAGAAAAGAAAGGGGTGTCCAGGGAATTTGGAAATAACAGCGAAACGTTGCAGATTTCAAGAATTACATTATATTTACTTATCTTTTGCTCCAGAGGGAGCACAAATCACGTGTGACACTTAGTGCCAGTACAATGACGCTACACCAATATTTAAGGCACTGAGCTGATCAACTTGAACATTCTTCCCGAGAGCGTTAGGTTTGACTATGACTTGTTCCATTCTTTCACTCAGTACTCACTCAGTATTGAGCTTGGGGTGGGTCTACTTCCTTTGCCCACCCCCTGATTTGGACCTGCCGTCCAACCTCTGCCGAAGAAAAATAAAATAAAATTAGGTATTTTATGATGAATGGGTCCTATTCATGGTTTAAGTCAAGCTAACTGTTAAACAATCACAATGTTAATAGTAAACATTTCTCAGCTTGTCATTGTCACCTGCAGTCGGTATGGGTTGATATCGGCAACTTGTAACGTTTTGCCAACGGTCAAAAATTAATACGGAACTAACAAAGATGCTAAAAAAGACCAAAGGGCTGTTGGTAGGGCAAGCCTCGGTAAGTTTTACATAACTAAGCATAAGTCCATTAAAGCTAATAATAATTCTTCTTCAAGAAATAAGGCTACCAGATGTCCAGATTCAGTACGGATAGTTCCACTTTTCAGATGCCCTGTCCGTAGTCCCGAGAAGTTATTGGAACGCCCGAAAATGTCCGGCTTTTGAGAATAATTGAGGAAATAGTTCATTTGACGACCTTAGGAGATGTCGTAAACTATTTTTTTTTATAATTGACCCATAAGTACAGCCAGTAGTTTCAAGAGTAGTCGACCGTTAAAAGTTAAACGTTGAGAAATGAGAAAGTGTAATAATATTTATCTTTTATTTGATGTGCTATACATATGTATAACCAGTTTTCTGCAGGAATCTTAGTCCAATAAAACAAATTTCACTCATGTCCGGCTTTTCAAGAATCTGGTAGCCTCTTTGGTTAAAGGCTCAGTTAAGCTAGCCCTAATAAAAGAACGGGTCCGAGTTTACTCGAACATGCTTTCCAATTTATCAAAATTAGTAGATAGAGAAAATGAGTAATTTCATGGTAAATAATTTTCCTATGGTTAAATTTCCGATATCTCGGGGGGGGGGGGGGGGGGGTTGTCCACCTGACGTCACTGGAGGTGAGGTAAATTCTAGATAGGTCAGACCAACACATTACCACACAGCAATACTGGCAGGGCACGCAATGCATTTGAGCGTGAATTTTCAATCATTTTTTCAAAAAAACATTTTATTTTACAAAACCAAATACTTTTCTGCGAAAGCAACCTGTCCGGTTTCGTTACTCAATTTAATATCTAAAACATGCCTGAAGGTAGAAATCATCATTAGAAAGGTTTCGCAGAAAAATGATTTTTTAGTCATTTTTCATTAAAATTTAGTTATTTTTATTTTTTTACCCCCAGAAGCAACCTATCAAGGGGCAAGCGACCCCCGCATTTTATCAACATTAATAACGACTACAATATATGTGAATTTAAAAGAAATCGTTGGAGATGTTTTTGAGAAATATTTTTTTTATACGTTTTTTTGGAGATTTTTGAGAATAAAACCCCCCTAAATTAAGTTAGCCCAAAATAAAATAAAATAGTCCTGAGGTATGATTTTTATAAATCTACATGCCAAATTTCACTCAAATCCATTGAGTAGTTTGTCCGGAAATCGATGAACAGACAGACAGAACGACAGACAGACAGACAGACAGACATTTCGCAAAAACCACTTTTTTGGGTTCCTGGTATTTCAAAACGTGTAAATCCGTTGAAATCTCGGAATCGAAAATTTTGACCATCACAAAGCTTTCCTTATACTACGTATAAATTGGAAAGCAACAATCCTTGCTTAAAATATAAATTACCTTGCCAGTGAGAGTATTGATTCGAGTGACTCTGAACAGACATTATCGTTATCCATCTAATTTATTGCACTTAGAGTTTGATGTCACTGAAGTACAAACAGTTTATAAAATAGCACTTCTATCATTACTCCCCGAGCGTAAGTTAATATTGCCACCATTAATTGAACATATTTATGAAACCAGAACTAGGAACCAGCTATCTGTCAATACGCCCAACATAAATAAATCACTTGCTTTCCATTCACCTCTCTATCAAGTAACAAAATTATATAACCTATTACCTCTTTTCCTAAAATGCCATGTAAATAACAAACATAAATTTATAAAACTAATAAAAATCTGGATTAAAAAATAACTCAATTCAAATCTATTAGCCAATTGCACTTTATCCTCCTGTAATTTTCTAGAAACTTTTCAAAATTTATTATTATTACTTAAGTTATGTTAAACATGACAAATTTCAATCACACAAACCTTTCATAGGTTTGTGTGATTGAGGTGCCCACGGAGGAATTTATACATATATATTTAGTAGGAACATTGTTAATTTCTTAGTGGGTTTGTTGTATAATTAATTTCATTTTGTATTGTATGATAAATATATTTCTTTCTTTCTTTCTTTCTACTTCAACTTCAACTATACATTCATTTTAATTCGACTTTATGAACGGCGGTGTAGCTTAGTTCTAGAAGGTGCGCCAATTAAATACCCGGACTGATCCTATAAGTCTATAACTGTCAGGGCTTTTATTGAGAAGAAATGGTACTTATAGGTCAATGACCTGCTCACTTTGAACTTCAATCCCTTGCAATTGCATTCCTTTCAGCCAGTTAATTTGCGATTTATGCCCTTCGGAAGTGTACGATGTTACTACACTTTGCCGGGGTAATGGATAATGCAAGTATTGAGCAGCGTTAAAGTTTGACATTTTTAGAAAAATACACACACAAGTTTCCAATTTTTGAAAAGGCTTATGGAGAAAATATACTGTCACGTAAAACTGTGTTTGAGTGGTTCTAAAGATTTAGTGATGACCGAGAGGAGGTTGTGGACAATGCGCGCCATGGACGACCAATCTCAATGGAACAAACGAAATGGTTTCGAAAATTAACGAAATTGTGCGGGAAGATCGACGTCTGTCAACAAGAATGATAGCTGAAATGGTAAGTAATAAGGAAATGGTGCGACAAAATTTGCACGACAAACAGAACATGACAAAAGTGAGTGCGAAATTGATAACAAAAACCTTTCGCAGGAACCGAAAGACCGAGCTGAAAGAGCGGACAGACGGGTCGCTATGTTTGAACATATCTCTTATTCTCCAAATCTAGCCCCCTGTGACATCTTCCTCTTCCATAAAAGCAAATCTGCCTCGAAAGGAACTCGTTTGGAGTCGATGGATGAGGTCAAGGCGGAAAGGCGGAAGGCCCCACAGCCTCACACCCAATGACTTACAGCATTGTTTTTAACAGTGGAAGATCCGCATGCAGCGAAGTGTAAATAGGGAAGGGATGTATCGTATGTTGAAGGTGACAATTAATAAAAGCAAGTAATTTTAATTAAATAGCTTTTATGGCCCCAATCCGGGTATTTAATTGGCACACCTTTTATATATACTTATATATATTTTACCGCCTTTTCTATCAAAGATTGGTTATCATCATGGCAATTTAGACCTTGGAAAGTGCTCCTCTGGGATGGGAAGTCCCGCTCTTGCCTAACCACTGCCTCAGGTTTTTCAACCGGGATGTTCTTCTGCCGGGAGCCCTCTGTCCAAGGCCGTGCCCAGGTTTTGATATCGGGAGGGGGGTTCCAAAAAATTTTTTAACGTAATTTATTAATGAATTAAGTAAGTAAGTAAGTAAAGTAATTTTTATTTCCTTCAAAATATAGATTAACAATTATTTTATAAGTGTAATAGCAGTAGGAGGGGATGAGTTCTTCAAGCAATGCAGGTTTACACAAAAAAAAAAAAATATTTCTGGGGGGTCCGAACCCCTTGAACCTCCCCCATTCCCCTGTCCTTCTATTTAATTAATGTATCCGATTATCCTCTTCAATCGCCTCAGTAACTCACCTAATAGTTGCTAGTGTCGAGTTAAGACACGTCTCCAACTGTGTAGAGACTCGCACAAGGACAAGCACCCTACGGAATTCGATGGCCAGATGGTAGCGTGCTTACACTTGTGGGAGTCTCTACAAGCCATGGAATCGGAGACGTGTCGTAACTCAACACGGGTACTAACCTACAGAGGCGACTGAAGAAGTCAACCGTATAGGTACATTCATAAATTGTTTATATGCGATTAAACTTTATTTAAATAAAAAAAAATATATATATATAAAACCTTGCCACCGAAGTTGCCTTATTTGCATGTCTCTGACATGTGCCATCCTTCCATTTTGTTGTTTTATAAATAAATAATGACTTTTTTTGTTCTATTATTAAGGCAACCTAGCGGAGTTAGGGCTATAAAGCCCTCTCTTACACTAAACTAGGAAAGTCCGGGACCACCTGCTTTACGTGCCCTCCGAAGCATGAAAAATTTAACTAGTGCAGGACTCGAACCAACAACCTTTCAGTTGATACTCCACTACTCTACATATCCTGTCATGTTTATTAGGGGTAGCTTAAATAGACTCTTACCCCTTTTCTTAACTGTTAGCAGCATTATAATAAAAGTGATGTATATGCGATAAACGTACCTATATTATTCAGGCTGCATTTCTAGAGCCCCTACAGGTTTTCTTCAATTAGAAATGATACAGTTTCCCTGCCATGTTCTGCGCAGTATCCCACTTGCACTACAATGACTATTGACTCTGTCGTAATGTAATAATGTGTGTATTCTTTTTGGCAAAAGTTATAACAATAATACCCACTGTAATAGGGCTCAGCCATAGCGACAGCTAATATCGGTACCGGATTTGGAAAACATACATAGGCTAAACATACAATTTATATATCACCGCACTACATAGGATTTCACTCCAAATGGTATTAAATGTACACTGAACAGTATATGACTATGCCAAAAATTGGTACGAAATCTCGGTATTCGGTAATCGGTACTGAGTCAACTGAGTGATGAGTCGGTACCCGAAGAAAACTTTCTAAAAACCAAAAACCCCACTACATTAGTAAAGGACCGCAAGAGGCATAAGATAAGCATGAGTGTATTCCTCTTAAACTATGGGTGAATTTTACTACCTCGCAAATTTTTAAGAAGACTACTTACTGTTATCCACTGAACAGTGTGGTGGATTTAATTTACTTATTTAGTACTGTCTTATAAATTGTGGCTAGTGGGGTTTGTTCTTTTATGGTTGCGCCGTCTTCTTAAAAATAACATCCCTTGTCTTTATCGAAATTGGCACCACGTGAGTGCTGTGGAGTGCTAATAGAAGGTTCAAGGTCTCCGGGGTATTGAAATCCAAAATTCCTGAGAGACCACCATAGTTGATAGTATTTGAGTCGAACAATTGAAACCTTTTAAACTCTCATTGTTCCTTTTTGAAATAGCTTTGTATAGGCCTGCGTTAATTTTGTTTTTGTATTTAGCAAGCGGTACCTACTGATAAGGTGCCCATTCCACCGACCGGCTAGGGCTGTTTACAAAAACGGTGACGTGGTAGCAGACATTCAAGACTTAGGTGGCGTTTCCACCGACCTCGCATTGCAGAATGCAAATGACATTGACGGAAATTAGAATTTTTCTTTTTATAGAAATCTATTAAAATGTTTGTACTTAACATATCCCATGACGCCATTTTTTAATTTTAGTTTGTGATTTTCCTGTATGATCAGTGATCAATTTCAACTATGGCATAGAGGAAAATAAACATTTCCGTCAATTCTGCAATGCGAGGTCGGTGGAAACCCCGCCTAAGTCTTGAATGTCTGCTACCACGTCACCGTTTTTGTAAATAGTCCTAGCCGGTCAGTGGAATGGGCGCCTAAGCCGGCTACCCCCCTTGTCAATATTCCGTCAATAAATTGATGAGATGGTTATTTTACTCTATGTCTCAATTTCCAGGTCTCGGTTCGATGAGGACTTTTTAGGTTTAATATATTACAGTGTTTTGAACAATCCTGCCTATTTTCAGTTTAGTGCGAATTATTGTAATCTCACCCCTAGTTTATGGTCTATTTTGATCGGACTATTAGCTCAGCTACAGGTATGTCGGATGGAACTTTTAAATTTTAGTAAATCTATTTTTATGAAGAACGAGTAGAATCCGGGCTGATGGGCCGTGGTCGAAATGAAAGCGAACTTCCAAACGTTTGGTCAACATCTGCGGTCGACATCTTCAGCGGCGTAGACTTTGAAGGTTGTACCTCGGTGGCTCCGTAGCGAGTTTCATTTCGACCACGGCCGATCAGCCCGGATTCTACTATTTCTACTGCTTCTTCATTCGAATCCGGCCGTGAAAGCTTTTGCAGTTGCATTAAATATATTTCCAGTTAATTTATTACACACTAATTTAATCGATATTACTTACGTCTGTTCAATTTTAACCCACAATTACCCCCTCTAAAAAAATAGGCTGGATCTCTGGCCTCCATAGAGGACCTATGCTAGGCGAGTGGCGGATTAAACAAAAAGTTTTGAGAGGGGCAGATGGCAGTTTGAAGCTTTGCTATTACAAGCCAGTCAAAAAAAAAAAAAAAAAAATAGACACTTGCAGACAGTGATTGACATCCTTCTTTTTCCTTTTTAAAACTAATGTGCGAAATTATTTTTTATTTTTTTACTCTATGGGATAGAAAATGTTTTTTTTTTTATAGCTTTGGGTGTTTTCGGAGGGGCGACCGCCCCCCGCCCTCCCTTTTAATCCGCCACTGTGCTAGGCTGCTAGCTAAAACTGTAAATGAATAAAATAGGTACTACCAAAGACTGAAGAAAGCGAAAAAATTTATACAGTAGATCGATTGTCGATAGAAAGTAATTGTACAGAAACAATAACAGTTATCTATCTATATCTGAATTGGTTTTCGATACTCCAGTACTATAATCGAATACTGTAATGAATTGAAAAAAAGGCAATATTATTGCAAACGAATAGAATCATTTTCTTATTAGAGAATCCCAATCATAGCGATTCTTCTTTCCAATTTTGAAAATAGCGGGAAACCAAATAAAAATTTTCAATTTCCTCTTCCCATCTCGCAAGCACCGGAAGTGATATTTCTTTTTTTGCGGAGGGAAAAAAACGCGCGGCATGACTCCTGGCTATCTCAGAAGTTATAAATGACAATTCCAAGTCTTGGGCCTTTTCTATTTCTTTTGAAGCATTGTGTTTTTGTTTTGGTGACACATTTTTTTTTTAAATATTATATTGGAAATTGGTGTACTCTGTTTGGAAACAATCTTTCCGTATTATACAGGTGACAACCTACCTACCTTTCGATTTCACTGTCCCAAAGTTTTTTGTTTTTACACCCCCTGCCAAGCATTGTACTATTAAGGTATTTTGTTCCCAAGGTTACTACCCGCTGGGAACATGCAACTCACTTCAGGCACGGTATACGTTTCTTAATAACTAATGTAGCTGAACTATTGTACTTTATAGTTGCATTAGATCAATGGTAAGCTTGTCTCAGCTTGTCCATTATTGCATGTAACCTGTGTAGGTAGACGCATTACCTATGTAAACATGGACGAAGATTTAGATTAATAAACATTATTTTTCCATTGAATTGGTTTTCCACTTGTATTTAAGAGTTAGTATAGCCTACTCCCCTTTTTCCCGAGGTGAAGGAGTGTGTCCTTCTCAAAGTAATAAAAAGACCCACTCAGTCCCCCCCCCCCCCCCGCCAGGCTGACAGGATTGCATAAAGCAGGCGCTGGAAAACAACAAACAACTTGAGGTACCCTATGGTCAGACTCCTTCACCTCAAGGAGATAAGGAGCTGACCTCCTGATTGTAGTAGATTCCGAACTACCTACTTTGAGAAGAATAAGGTCCCGCGATTAATTCGGAGGTAAGGCGCCGATTCCACCGACCGGCTAGGGCTATTTACAAAAACAGTGACGTGGTAGCAGACATTCAAGACTTAGGCGGGGTTTCCAACGACCTCGCATTGCAGAATTGACGGAAATGTTTATTTTCCTCTATGCCATAGTTAAAATTGATCAATGACCATACAGTAAAATCACAAACAAACTAAAATTAAAAAATGGCGTCATGGGATATGTTAAGTACAAACATTTTAATAGATTTCTATAAAAAGAAAAATTCTAATTTCCGTCAATGTCATTTGCATTCTGCAATGCGAGGTCGGGGGAACCCCGCCTAATCTTGAATGTCTGCTACCACGTCACCATTGTTGTATTTAGCCCTAGCCGGTCGGTGGAATCGGCGCCTAACCAGGACTCTGAACTCACTCAGACTGCCTATGAATGTTATCATGTCAAACCATGGTCCCCTGCCAACACTGTACACACTGCCAAGTTTGCTGGTCACTGGACCATAAACTAATAGCATTCCACTGCATAGTTATTAAATTGCTAAGCTGAATATAAATATAATACTAAACTTAGTGTTAATATTTGGACCAGGCTAAGAGCCCATTTGTCCATTATTTCAAACATGTCAAACATGAGATTTGGCAGCATTGGCGTAAATAGGGGGGGGGGGGTCTTAGTCATCCCCAGGTACTTGTTAAATCCCCTACAGGATTTTTGAGGAAATAAAACAAGTTGATTGGCAAAAATGAAAGTTTTTTTTAGCAGAGAATAACAATATAAAATAAATATAAATAAATAAGGACTTTCTGTGGTTTCTATTACTAAACCAACCTAGCGGAGTTAGGGCTATAAAGCCCTCTCTTAGACTCAATATGCCCTCCGAAGCATGGCCAGAAAATGTAGCCAGTGTAGGACTCGAACCAACAACCTTTCGGGTGAAAGTCAGAGTCCGTACCACTACGCTACATGTCCTGGCCTACTCGTATATAAAAAAAGTCACTATAACGAAAATTCTGCTACATAATATTATATTATGCTGGCAATTTCGGGGTTTCCGACAGCTCTTTTGTCAATGTTAATGTTTGAATATGCAATCATATGCAGTATATTAATATAATGAAGTGTTTGGGGGTTCTAAACCTCCACCCCCCTGGATTTTGACAACTAGGTCCCTAAGACCCTCCCTCCCTCCCTGCCCCCTCCCATTTATGCCAATGCTTGGTAGTGATAAAAACGCATTTAAAACAGGTACCAGAAATTCGCTGAAACAACTCTTTTCTTAGTAAAATACAATCAATCATAAGTGACACTGACAGGGACATTAGTCAAATTCTATACGCATTTAATTCCAAGAAATGGGGTTTTGTTACTAACCCTCTTTGTCACTGAAGAGCCCCAAACAGTCTCCTATTCTGTAGGGTAGTGCATTC
The DNA here is from genome assembly GCA_963971405.1 of Psococerastis gibbosa. Taxonomy (NCBI): domain Eukaryota; kingdom Metazoa; phylum Arthropoda; class Insecta; order Psocodea; family Psocidae; genus Psococerastis; species Psococerastis gibbosa. The sequence goes on from OZ020491.1 coordinate 30,577,628, forward strand.
ACGTATTAAGGCGGGGTTTCCATTGACGTCAATAGTGATATAGTAATGGTGGTATTGACGTGATTGACGTGGTAGCAGACATTATAGACAGTCTAAAAATGTCTGCTACCACGTCAATATCAGCCGGCCGCCATACCAAGTTGAATTCAGCGGACCAGAGCAGGTTCAAAGCTGCAGATAACTTGGTCATGTGCACAGTGCCGGTAGGGAAACATGGTAGGACTTGTCCTGGTCACCTCCGAACTAATCGGGTGACTTCACTGTGTTTCCCAAGTGGTTCGGAATCCACTATAATCAGGAGGTCCACTGTTCTATGGGCTGGCGTACGACAGTCAAGTCGGGGTCACTCTATGGGCCCAAATATGAGGCCTAAGTCGTTATTAACCCGACGAACACTACTACTACTACTGCTGCGTCAATATCACCATTACTATCACTATTGACGTCAATGGAAACTCCGCCTGACATCAATGCCAACAAATGAAGATTTTTGAGAATGTCCCCGACGTTGCATTCAAATGATTCAAGTAAAAACAGTTGTCAATTAGTTCCGTGCTCAGCAGAGGCGGTCCCAGACCTCAAAAAGGGGGGGGGGCACTTGTCAGTGGCGTAACGATAGGTTTTCGAAGGGGGCCACGTATAATTGAGCGAACCTGCTCCCATTTTCATAAAAGTGTAGAAAAGGGGGAAACCCGTTCTCATGGAGCTTTTAAACTAATGACCTTAGTGTCCGTTGCACTTTGGGAGAAGGGGGGCCTGGGGTTCTCCCACGGGGGAGAGAAAACAGACCTGAAATAGATTTATTTAACGTATTTTGGGATTTTGAGATTTTACAGGCAATTATAATGTAATTGCGAAAATCGGGGGCCCAAGGCTCTCCCTCGGGTGACAAATTTTGAAAAATAAGGGCAAAAATAGTGGAGATTTACGCATTTTTAGTGCAGTAATAATTAGATTTAGAAGCAAAGAACATAACTGGTTTCCAAGGGGGGGGGGGGCATTGCCCGCCACAGTGCCGATCGCTGCGTTCTCACCTGATGCTCAGCTGAGTAAATTACCCCATATATTCATGAGTTCATGACCACTTAGGTCGATCTTCCAGAACCAAGGCCGTAGCCAGGATTTTTTTTTGGGGGGGGGGGGGGGGTAGAAATTTGATTGGGTATTCGTATTACATAGTGGTTTTTATTTTTCCTCTCAAAACCCGATTCTATCTAGTGTCAAGCCATTTCATTTCGGGTGGGGGGAGGGGGGTTTGAACCCCCATGAACCCCCCCCCTTGGCTATGGCCATGTCCAGAACCATGTTGAATCCACCAGAACACTGCAGCAACTCTAGACTGTTTTTTTTTTTTTTTTTTTATCACTCCTTGGTGGCTACAAGTGTGCAGTCATTTCTCAACCTATAGTAATCAGTACCTGTCAGTACCACTGCCGTTTAAATTGGCGGAGATTTTTAGGAAAGCCCTGAGAAGTCCCAGAGAATTCATGGTCAGTGGTGGACTGTGCTGGAGGGCAAACGGGCATTTGCCCAGTGGGGACCGAAAATAGTTGTTTGGGGCCGGATTTCCAAAGGAAAAAAAAATCGTAACATAAATCTGGCCATTCACGAGGGCTCCAAACAGACTCGTCCCAAGCCAAATGGCGCGTCCTGTTCCATTTCGCATCAGCGCCATTTAGAGGGGTCATCACGACTACGCCGAACTAGTCGCTCCAAATCTTTCAAATTGTACAGTGTGACGATATGGAAGAGGTACTTTTACACTGTACAATTTGAAAGATTTGGAGCGACTGGTTCAGCGTAGTCGTGATGACCCCTCTAAATGGCGCTAACGCTAAATGGAACAGGACGCGCCATTTGGCTTGGCGCGAGTTCGTTTGGAGCCCTCGTGAATGGCCAGCTTATTATTTCTAAATAATCTTTGTGTTAATAACAAGCATAACAACAGCATTTTGAATTTCAAATTTAAGCGCGGGTCCGTCTTTTTGACCCGAGGAAGGGGCCGCGGTATCCGAAAATGCCAAGACCAATTTCCAGCCCCATTCCGCCACTGCGCATGGCCGTTGACTTCGCGGCGTGATAAAGGCCTTATATGAAAAATTGCCATCCCTGGCGTGATCCCAATAGAGTGCACCCTAACCTCATGAGTTCCTTCATCGGTAGGAGAAAAACGCGGCTGGAGGTCAAGCCGAAGACCTCAACACCCGAAGGAGAGCATTGGATCCTTATTGAACCCCCATTGAGTTATGGTGCCACGGTGTTTTTGAGGAAGACCTCAAGACTTTCGGTCTCTCACCGCTCGCCGGTTGATACCCTCATTGAGTTGTGGTGCCACGGTGTTTTTGAGGAAGACCTCAAGACTCTCGGTCTCTCACCGGATGATACCCTCATTGAGTTGTGGTGGCACGGTGTTTCTGAGGAATACCTCTAGACCCTCGGTCTCTCCCCGGATGATACTCCAGGCTGGACCACCTGGAAGTTGAAGATCCGTGCCGCCGACCACGTGGGAGGGATACAGCGCCGCTAAAGTAGTCAACTAGGTGTTTTTTGTACTTTTTCTCACGTTATCATGCCACCTACGATGAACTCTAACATATAGTAGCCTACCTGTATGTTTGTTATTTCCAGAACACTTCCAGTATTGATGACTCCTCCATAGTGACTCAGGTACAGGTCCTCCCAAACCTCCTGTCCCAGGTTCATACCGAGGAGTTTCCCATTTTTGAGCCAAGAATATCCCAGTCGCTCCTGTTGCGGGAAGCTGTTAGTCGGAATGCATGTTATATCCAGGTCTGAGCCCTGAAAGGGAAAGAATTGAATATTATTTTTTTTTCAACGTGAAATTTGATTCGAATATTTTGTATATACCTGCAAGCCCCTTATATATGCTGAGACCAATGGATGCAGAGGTTCCTGCTAAAGGTTAAGAATCTGAAACTAGCATACATGAATCCCCTGAGGTGCTGGCTATATTAGATCTACCTACTGTTGAACACCTACGCCGTATAAGCAGTGTACGGTAGGCTTATTCAAATTCATTCATATTCTTACACAGTCCACTATTCATACCTAGCCCTTCAGGAGCGTGAAGTCCATTCAGTTTATTAGGATACGCCCCTGTAGTGATTTACGTATTTATTTATTTTGAGCTAAAGTCTTGCTTGATACCAAGTACCGTTAGAAGCCAGGGGTGGCCAAAAAGTATTGCTTCCTCTCCTTAGTCGCGAAACGTAAGAAGAATGCTCCGCTGATTACAAAATTATAAAACTCTCACTTACATGAACCCGCAAGCCTAATTTTGTATAATGGCCAAAGCGATAATATAGGTACGTTTACAAACACTATAAGTTACCCTAATGGTCGTAATGTAGCGTAGTGGTACGGACTCTTGACTTTCAGCCGAAAGGTTGTTGGTTCGAGTCCCACACTGGCTACATTTTCTGGCCGTGCTTCAGAGGGCATGTAAAGCATACGGTCCCGGGCCTTCCTAATTGAGTGTAAGAGAGGGCTTTATAGCCCTAACTCCGCTAGATTGGCTTAGTAATAGAAACAATAAAAAGTCATTATTTATTTTTTATTTAATGGTCCAGAAAAATTAGGGTTTAACCTCGGAATGAGAACATCACGCTATAAGAGGGTTTCAGAAATTTCATTGAATATTACATATTTGTTTTTATTTTTCCTCCCAAAATCCGATTCTATCCTGTGGCAAGACATTTCAATTTCGGGGGGGGGGGGGGGTTGAACCTTTATGAAACCCCCCCCCCTCCCCTGGCTACGGCCCCTAGCTACGGCCTCGTTGGAAGGTATCAAGCAAGGATTTAGTGGAGTAAATCGTAGAACGGCACAATTAGCAAGGTACTTAACTACAAGGACGGATCCAGCCCATTGGGGGGTGGGGGGGGGGGGGGTTGTAGTTGTGGCTCAAAATAAGAAAAAAAACATCTGTTGATCTGGTGTATCAAAAGAAAATAATAAATTAACATACAATGGATTTACTAAATTTTGGGAGCCCTGTATCCGTTCATGCGTAACTACAGCCTTAAATCATAACCTTCATCATAACTGCAACCTCCAAAAATATTATCTCAGTATAATATTGGCCGCTAAGGGATGTAACAAAATTTGACAGAAAGTCTCATTATAATGATTATCCCCACAACAAAGAACCTTTGTCCCATTACGTCACATACCTTGTAATCAACTCGAGTTAAGGTTGTATAAAAGGAAATAAAGTCCAGTAAAAGGCAAAAAGGCATTGTATTACTTAGGGCGGAAATGGAGAGCACAAAGGTCGGTGACCGTAACCTTTACTCTTCGCTGTGTAAGCCTTTATTATATCGGGCTAAGGCTAGTTTTCATCTCGTCTAAGTCTGTTAAGTCTGTATAATCCGCCCTTGTGTTTTTACTGGCGAATTTCACTAGAAAATTTCAAACCGGGATTAGCTGGCTCTGTGGCTATAGGCTCAGGTATCTTGTTGATGAACCTATGGGTTGTTGCCCTTTTTGCTTTCCAAGTTATACGTAGTATAAGGAAAGCTTTGTGATGGTCGAAATTTTCGATTCCGAGATTGCAACGGATTTACACGTTTTGAGGTCCCAGGAACCCAAAAAAGTGGTTTTTACAAAATGTCTGTCTGTCGGTCGGTCTGTCGGTCTGTCGGTCGGTCTGTCTGTTCGTCGATTTCCGGGCAAACTACTCAGTGGATTTGAGTGAAATTTGGCATGTAGGTTCACAAAAATCATACCTCGGGACCATTTTTTTTTTTTGGCTAACTCAATTTGGGGGGGATTTTATTTTCAAAAAACTCCAAAAAAACGTCTAAAAAAATTATTTCTCAAAAACGGCTCCAACGATTTCTTTTAAATTCTCGTAGATTGTAGTCGTTATTAATGTTGACAAAATGCGGGGGGTCGCTTGCCCCTTGATAGTTTGCTTCTGGGGGTAAAAAAATAAAAATAACTAAATTTTAATGAAAAAATGACTAAAAAATGCGAAACCTTTCTATCGATGATTTCTACCTTCAAGCATGTTTTAGGTGTTAAATTGAGTAACGAAACCGGATAGGTTGCTTTCCCAAAAAAATATTTGGTTTTGCCGAAAAAATTATTTTTTGAAAAAAATGATAGAAAATTCGCGCTCAAATGCATTGCATGCCCTGCCATTATTGCTGTGTGGTAATTAATGTGTTTGTTTGACCTATCGAGAATTTACCTCACTTCCAGTGACGTCAGGTGGACAACCGCCCCCCCCCCCCCCGAGATATCGGAAATTTAACCATAGGAAAAATATTTGCCATAAAATTACTAATTTTCTCAATCTAATAATTTTGATAAATTGGAAAGCATGTTCGAGTGAACTCGGACCGGTTCTTGTAGTTGTAGGGGTACGTTTTCCGTAAGTATCAGTGCTGCTGCGTCCCGAGAATCAAATTAAAACTGAATTGTATATTTTGGACACTTGTTTATTCAGTATTTTTTTAATGATTGACTTAAAGTAAAGTAAAGTAAAGTAATTTTTATTTCCTTCAAAATATAGATTAACAATTATTTTATAAGTGTAATAGCAGTAGGAGGGGACCCTTTAGGACGAGCCTGTGCTGGGCCCCCTTTTAATATAGCTAATAGCTAAAACTAAAAACTAAAAAACTAAGATAAGCGAATAATAATTATTAAATTTTAGTTGCGATAACTAAACATACAATACAATAAAAAACATGCTGACATGACTTCCCCTTCACATTAGTTAAATACGGTATGGATTTTGAAATTCCGGAATATTCCGGGACTTATTTTCAGGGGCAGTGACAACCCTATAATAACGAAGGCTTTCGCAGCTGGAGTCTAATAGGGGGACAGAAGAATCCGGACTAATAGGCCGTGGTCGATTTGAAAGTAGGCTTCCAAACGTTTCGTCAACAACTGCGGTCGACATCTTCAGTGGCACTACGTATACATACACTTTTAAGGTTGTATCGCGGAGGTACCGTAGCGGATCGAGGTACCTGATAATGTTGACCGCAATTGTTGCCAAAACGTTTGGAAGCCTACTTTCAAATCGGCATTCGACAAAAATGCAAATTTTTCGAAACAATATTCATCGCTGACACAGATTGAGTCATCTTTTTAAGAAACTTGATGGAAAATGAGCGACTGTTCATAGAAATATATTAACTGGAAAATGATATTCACTTACTTTTACATAAGGCGGCTATTCCACTTGTCAATATTCCCTCATTTGTGCATCAATAATTGATGCGATTTTAGTTTTAAGGAGACTGTGTATATACTTAACTTATCTGATATAAAATAAGTTATAATGTGGTAGAGACTTATTATTGATGTATAAATGACGGAATATTGATGAGTGGATTAGCCGCCTAAGATTTAAAAATTGTTACCTTGCCAACGGGCGGAAACACTCGATTGATTACGATTTCCCCCGAGCCAAGAAAATGGAAAATACCTATGACTGCATACGTTGCATCTTATTTTTTAGGAAAATTTCTTTACCTTCTCTACCGTGATAGTTCTAGGTGTCAGGTTTATTTCAGGTACACCCGATACCTCTACAAAGGTACTGGCACACTGCTCCACTCCCCAGTCCGTAATTCTGCAGGTATATACGCCTTGATCGAAGACGGAAGCCTTTCCTATTACCATTGTGTACTGGTAAGTATCTGAAAATATAAATATAAACTAATGTTCCGCAAGAGGTCAAAAGGTTAGAGGCAGGCATAGAAGGGGTTTCAGGTAGGCCTGTGACCAGGTTTTTCCCCGATCTACCCGGGGGGGGGGGGGGGTGTGATCCTACCCATGGGGATGTAGTGAAATGACGCACGCATAGGGAAAGTTCAATTCTATCTAGTGTTGTCTAAAGCTGAAAAATTTCGGGGGGGGGGGGGGTTGCAGTCCCATTCTTCCTTTTAGTTGGCTCGTTATGCAGTTATGGGCCTCTTTCGGGGGTTCACACACACCGAATATTTTGTCAACTTTCACTAGATACAAGAGACCTCGTGCTTTTGCAGGAGGGCCATAGCCCCGAAGGCCCCCACAAAATAGGGGCCCCACACAATAGGGGCCCCACAAAAAACCGCAAAATACCAAATATATTTAAAAAAAACTGAAGTAAATAAACTTGTCGAAATATTTGGCGGGAAATTAGAACGTGCCGTGGCATGACATTAATCGCCCTACTATATATTCTCTATTTGCATCCTTAGTCTCTATTTTATAAATGATAATGGAATATTCGTGTAAGGGTATAAGACTTTTCTGCCCGAGAAAGCCCCCCCCCCCCCACAATTGTGGTTTAGGGACCCCACAATTCAAGGAAATCACTATTTCGCGCCTATTTGTTTACAAAAATTTCAGATGAGGTTGTTAATTCTGTAGCTTTCAGTATTAGCCAACAATATGATTCAGTATTAATTTTAGTACTATTTTCTAAAGTATATAATTTTCGTACCTGAAGCTACAGTTATGAAATGGAACGACAGGGAGCGCTGTGCTACGGTTTTGTTGATGTAGACGCCATCTTTAAACAAAGTAAATGACATGTGGAGGGAACCAACAGCGATGCACGACAGCGAAAATTCTTCACCAGCCGTCACTGACGATTTAGAAGACCGTAATTCCTGGAAAAAATAACAGAACCAGTTAGTGCGCAGTAGAAGCACGTAAGGCCAATAACCAGTTAGAAATAGCACAGAAATAACTCGGTACATAAAATTAAAAAATTGAATTTTACTTCAGAAAAGCGTCTCGCCTCGTTTTTGAGACTTTGAGAATTTGCTGTTGTCAGTGTTTACCTTCGCTTACAGGTTTCTTCTTGTAGGCTATTGTAAGCATTATTTCTTCCACCAAAAAAATCAACCACACATTTCTTTGTACCGACAGGACGCAAGTTTAACACGTAAAGGACAGAAACGTACTGAATCCGAAATATAACGAATAACGAACTTTTAATAAATAAATAAAATAAATAAATATTCCTTTATTAAGACATAAGGTGAGAGTACAACTAACACCTTATGTAAAATTGCGTCATGAGAAACAGAACAAAACAATAAGAAAAATTGCCTTACAGATTACAACTATAGGCCTAAGCACAACTAAATATGTTTACAATTACAATACGGAACAATAGCTATCTACTCGGATTTTTGAACAATGAACTTTAAATTGTTTTCTACTTCAACAATGGTGTGAAATACATTATTTATGAAGAAATACCTTAGATTGTTTTTTAATTTTTGAAAAGTAAGACATTTGAAGTTATTTGGCAGCTGATGATTATAACATTGAATCGCCAGGTTTCTTGGGGCTTTCACATACAATGTTTTTCTTATTTGGTTTACAGCTAAGACCAATTTTCTTCTAGTATAGTGTCTATCCTTATTAAGAAAGCATTCTTAAGATTGAACATACAGCGGTTGCCTCTAATACCATTCCAGCCGTATGCGATGATAACGAAAAGGCTAGAAGATTTCAAATCTGGTTACATAACTTCAGGCTCGGATCTACGGGGGGGGGGGGCGGCTAAGGGGCTATAGCCCCCCATTAGTGTCCTCAAAATGCGTAAAACCCCACTATTTCAGTCCTATTTTTCACAAAATATCTCTCGGGGGAGACCCCCGCCCCCCCCCCCCCCCAGTGCTCGATTATATTAATTACCTATAATAGAGGACCCTTATTGCTCTGAAAATGCGTAATACCCCAATATTTTAGCCCCATTTAAAAAAAAAAAATAGAAATTTAATCTTAGCCCCTCCTCCTTGGTCTCATTCTAGATCCGCGCCTGCATAACTTGACAGGACATGTAGAGTAGTGGTACAGACTCTGATTTTCACCTGAAAGGTTTTAATGGTTCGATTCCCATACACTTGCTGTTATTGAAGTTATTCTATAAATTATTAGATAGTAGGCATAAAGATACCATAAAGATTTCCAGGCAATCTCTGTGCAGTTTTTTTAATAAAAAATAAATAAATAAATAAAAATAATACTATAAATTATTATTTTCATATGAAAGTCAGTATTTTAAATGCAAACTGCAATACAATATAATTGATAATTTAATAAGGAACAAACGGAATTAGAGGATAGAGGAAAACTGGGCTTGGCGGGATTAATTAAGGATACATATAATACCTACATACAGTACATAAGAGGCAATTAGGCTAGCTCCAATACAATTGTACGGTATACAAGTATGCTTTAGTATTATTTTCTAGTATATGCCTACTTCCTTTTGTAGAAACTGACCCTTGTAATTTTTTTGAGGGACTCTTTATGGACCCAAGCCTACTTAGCGGCTCATATGTCACTTGTTCAATGCCAACGACCCCACGGATTTCGGACATTATTTCTATAGTTTTCAAATGAATTTTTGGCCAATAGCAAACTGGTATTCGTTCTCGGTGTCAAATTACAACGGCTACAAGCGAAAATGGAAAAGCTGAGGCAAGCGTACCATTAACACAATGAAACAGGCGAAAGCAAGACTTAACTAAGTACAGATACGAGTCCGACCCTTGGAAATTCGCGCAATTATAAAATATAAAAAGCCTAAGGCTGCCTACCTAGAGTAGAAAAATAATACGCTGCTGTAAACAAGAGAGGATCGTCACAAATTATTTCCTTTTCGGCAATTTCGTATAGATTCTCATTTAAGAGGTTTGTATTTCAGAGGAAATAAGAGGAAAAAAGAGAAAATGGCGTCATAAAATTGGAGATGGCTCCACTTTGGCAAAATCGTTTCTGATCAGGTGACAGTATAAAAATTAGGGAGTTAATAGGAGACAATAAGGCAATCGGAATGAGAATGGCTGAAGACTATTTGGTGCTTTTTAGGAATCGTGACTTTTTGTTTTGCTGATTCCCAGTGGCGGATTTACCAGTAGGCAACTGAGACAAATGCCTATATATCCGCGCGCGCGTACTTTATTTTTTTTTGGTGCATATTATGTAACAAATAATAATAATAATAATAATAATAATAATAATAATAATAATAATAATAATCACTTTTTCACTTTTTTCACTTTTTTCCTTGACCGGTAACCCCGGACAAGGTGCATATATTGAGAACAACAATTTGTTATTAATCAGCATTATCACGCTCAAGCTTCCGCTTATCGAGCGATCATAGTGCAGTGGCTCTGCAAGATATAAATATAATTAATAATAATAAACCATTATATAGTACTCACTCTAGCTTTCTGCAATGAGTGAGATCCTTCTGAACTCTGAAGGATGTATTTATATATATTTATTATTTATAATATTATATATTATTATATATTGATGTAAAATTATATGTATAATGAAATGGCTAATAGTCTGTATTTAAAATTAAGTATTTTTTTAATTCTTTTTTTATTTTCCCTATTTTGTTCAATTCTTTTAGTTTAAGTGGCAATTTGTTAAATATCTCTGGTAAAACTGTTTCATTGAGGCGTCTGCCGTACATATTATGTGTTATAGGAATATTTTGTCTCAATGTGTCTACGTTTCTCAGTTGCCTCTTATTCTGTGTGTTTCCAACAATTTTGCTTAAATACATAAAATAGTTATTCTTTATTATAAGATATTTGTACAGTTTTCCTATTGGTAGTATATCTAGAAATCTGTATTTTTCGTCTATATTTTTAAATTTTTTGTTTAATTTATTAGATAGCATGTTTTTTACTATTTTATTTTGCATTTTTTGTATTTTTGTGAAATAGCTGTTGTTATCTCTCCCCCAAGTTTGTATTCCATAATTTAATACCGATTCTATTAGTGCATGGTAAATCATTTTTAGGGTTTTTAGCGGAAGGCAATATTTTAATTTTTGTATGGCACAACACCCGGACCTCATTTTTTTGTATATACAATCAATTTGATTCTGCCATGTTAGTCTACTGTCCAATAATAACCCAAGGTATTTATGCTCCTCCTTAATCTCTATTTCTTCTACACAGTCACAGTTTTTTGAGTTTGTTTGGTGAAGACAGTGATGAGTGTGGAAAATAAATTTTTTCCTCTTATAAACCGGTCCCCTGTTTCGCATGTGAACAATTTTTGTTTTATTGCAGTTTATCGTGACACCCACATCGTGTGTTAGTTTCTGTAGTTTTCTTATTATTTTGTTCATTTCTTTTGATGCTTCTTCTGCGCTGTCATTTACTATTACTATGGCAATGTCATCAGCAAACATAAATAATTCTGCTCCTAGAAGTTTTGGTATTGAGTTGGTTGTAAGTATATACAATAGGGGTCCGATTTTACTACCCTGGGCCACACCGGACTCCCAAGCTTTCAGTTTTCCAGTTTTTTCATTGAGGCGCACCGTCGCTTTTCTATTTCTTAAATAATCTTGAAACCATTCAAGTTCAATCCCCTTCACTCCTATTTCACTTAAGCTTGTAATTATGTTATTATGGGGAAGGACGTCAAAGGCCTTCGAAAAATCTACAAACAAGACGAATGCTTGCTTATTTGAATGTAATGCTTTGTTAATGTACTCAGTAAAATCGCTTAGACACATCTCCGCACTTTTTTTTCTTTGAAACCCATATTGGTTGGGAGTAATAATTTTATTGCGGTCTATGTAGGACTTATTTTGATTATAAACATTAAAAAAATATACTGGTTTTATTAGAGATGTATACAATAATTATTAATGTCCGCGACAAAGGCAGTGTCTATATCCGCGCAAAATCCGTCACTGCTGATTCCTGAGAAAACTTACTAAACTTGGAGCAAAATCGTAGTCGTAATCGTAATGGTGTATTTTTCATGTCATTTTGAACGCATCCATGTCGCCATGGATGCAGCACGACTTCGTCATAACAACAAGCTACCAGTTGTCATATAAAATAACTTAATAAACTGTTGTCGCAAAATAAAAGAACCAGTACGAGTGAACCCGTTCATGCTGTCCTACTTATGAAACTAGAAAGCATCGATAGAAAAGTACCGCAGAAAAATTATTTTTTAATCATTTTTCATTTAAATTGAGTCTTTTTTATTTTTTGCCCCAGAAGGAAACTATCAAGGGGCAAGTGACCTATTGTATTTTGTTAATATTAATAACAAAAACAATATAATATTTGAATGTATAGGAAATCGTTGGAGCCGTTTTAGAGAAATAATTTTTTTAGCCGTTTGAAATTGGAGTTTTTTTGGATTGAAACCACCCAAAATTGATTTACCCCAAGATTAAAATAACAGAATAGAATAAATAGAAAAACTGTGTATTTCTCAACAAAATATGAACATGTGAACGTGAAATAACAACCTGTGCCCCCTCCAACCGAAGCGTGGGAGGGTGGCACTTACAACTTACACTTACACTTACAAACCTAATATAAGTGCAATATTAATCAATATTAACATGGAAAACAAGAAAAAGCGGACTATTGTCCTTGCTAAGCAAATTGTCCCGATGCATGAATTTTTTGAACCTATTTCTTATTATTATATATATTATATATATATTATATATATATATATATTATATAAACTATTTATTTTATTATATATTTCTATTAAACAATAATAATAATAATAATAATCCGTGTATTTCTTCTAAAACATTTTATGCAAATGCAAATAAAGTTGAAGTTCCCCCTCATGCCAAAGGCGTGCGAGGGTAGCACTCAATACTTATATCTAATTCATCTCATTAATGTAATTTGTGGAGTTCTTCCCTTGTCCATAGTCTTATACTTGTCCTGTCGCTGGAAGAATGAGTTTGAAATTGGCATTTCATCAGACTCTACCGAGTAGGTCACCCGCAAGTCGACGAAGAGACAGACAGACAGGCCGACCGACCGACTGACCGACAGACAGACCGACTGACCGACCGACAGACAGACATTTCGCTAAATCCACTTTTTTTTGGTTCCTGGGACCTCAAAACGTGTAAAACCACTGAAATCCCGAAATAAAAAATCTCGACAATCACAAAGCTTTCCTTAATCCTTACACTAAGAATAAAATATAGGAATGCAATAAATAATATATACATAAATTATTCACATCTCTCTTACACACGTAAAACTCGAGTTTTCGTTGCAAATAGACTCCATAATTTATTGTGATATACTTACCACGAGATTCAAATGAGGGTCCATTCTAATTGACCTCTGCGTGGTCAGTACTGTGAAATTACCCAGTCTTCCTTTATCCACCATTTTCTCCACAGCATCCGTAACTTTGGACTTTTCCGTTCTGTTCCCAAAGAAATGGAAGGTTACTTCACCCAACGATCTGGAACATGCAATGAGGAAATTACAATAATAGTTTATTATAACTAGGGTGCTTGACAGGAAGAAAACAGGCGGGACGTCCTCGAAAACGTTTGAAGAATGAGTTGGAAACTGACATTTGCAAGTCCGTAGATGGTGGAGGCTTGTACGAAACCGTGATAACTAGAGGTGTAATGTCGGGCAGCCAAAGTCCATAAAAGGCTGTATGAGCCAGAAGAAGAAGAAAATGTAGGAGAAGTAATAAGGTACAATAACTGGGATGTCTGCTTGACAGGAAGAAGACTGGCGGGGCGTCCTCGAAAACGTTTGAAGAATGAGTTGGAAACTGAACTTTGAAAGTCCGTAGATGGTGCAGCGTTGTAGAAAACCGAAATACTGGAGGAGTGTTGTCAAGCAGGCCAAAGGGCATCAAGGGCCGTATGAGCCAAGAAGAAGAAGAAATAGGAAAAGTAGGGTGCAATAACTAGAGTGTCTGCTTGGATGACAGGAAGAAGACTGGCGGGACGTCCTCAAAACAGCTGGATGATTTAGTTGGAAACTGACCTTCGCAAGTTGGGAGTCCGTAGATGCTGGAGCGTTGTACAAAACCGAGATGACTGGAAGAGTGTTGTTGAGCAGACCAAAACTCATCAAGGGCTGTTGAATCAGAAGAAATTGAAGTTTAGTTGGTAGAAAACTAGACTAGACTATGAAACGGGCGAACGAGGTTCTTGAATTGAGAATCGATAAAAAATAGATCCACAAAAAACAATATTTACTTACTGTATATGTAGACTTCCAACCATAAAAAGTCCTTAAAATATAAATAACATGTTGAGATGAAGAAAAAGAAAAATGTACAAGATAAAACTAACCATTCTATCGAAGAAACAAAACACATCTCAAAAATAAAGCGCAGAATAGAGGGAAAAACAAGCAGCCGATAAACCAAACTTCTTTGCGTCAACTTTAAAGCGCTCATCCAAAATTAATAGGCAGAATCAAAGAAACGTAACTAGTACCTAACTATAGAAGACAGATGGATCTATTCCCAAGAAACTGCTGAAAAATTTACTTTTCGCAAGCCCAACTTTAAATACTTCTCAATCTGAAATTTTCCGAGATTTAAATCGCATTGATTTTGTTTGCTTTTTGTCGTTATTTAGACTTTGACTCATTCTTTGTTAATTAACTTTGCTACCTCCCTGTTGAAATTTTAAGCTTCTTTTCTTTCAGAGGAAATAAAGAGTATTAGATTTTGAGTTTGAGGTATTAATTTTTCGATTTATCAAAGACTGGAATCTCCATTGTGTCAGGTTTAATTATTCTTTGAGTCTAGTTATTTTAAATAAATAATTAAATAATTAATTATGACTTGTTTGTTCTACAGTATGTCTATGGCAACTTAAGAGATAGGGCTGTAGGTCCTCTCTTTCACTCAATTAGGAAGGTCTGGGACCACCTGCTTTACATGCTCTCTGAAAATACAGCTTTTCTGGAACTCAAACAAACAACCTTCCGGTAATCAGTACTACTACTCTGTTGTTGTTGTTTCCAACGCCTGCTTTCAGCATTTCTGTTTAAAGCAACCCCGTCAGCCTGACAGGGGGAGTGAGTCTGTTTGTTAACTTGAGGCATCCTAAGGGCAGACTCTTATTTCACCTCAGGAGAAGGGTGACAGGGTGGACCTCCTGATTATAGTGGATTCCGAGCCACTTCGGGAACATGGTAAAGCCACACGATTAAATTGGAGGTGACCAGAACTCGACACGCACGGAAACAGACTGATATAGTCTCAGCACGTTATCATGTCCCACCATGTTCCCCGGCCAACGCTGTGCACACTACCAAGAGCGAAGCGGAAGAAGAAGAAAAACTGCTGGGTACGGCTTTGCCTACATACTAGGGGTCTTCACAGTGTTGGTGTTATCGAGTTAGATGTGCTATCCAAGTTGACAGACAATCGTGAGTGGACCTCGGGGGTGAGTTATCATGCTATATCGAAAACATTTAACAGGGTAAACAACGTGGTAGTAGTCAGACGTTCGTGGCACGGTTTTAAAGAAAGTGGCAGAACTATATTCTATTGCCACATTTTTTTTTATCGTTTTGGTTATTATAATTTTTAGTATTTACGGTAATTGCTTGTGACACAATAGATAATACAATTAAATTTAAATACTGCAAAATTTTAAACGCGTGCTTCAAATCAATCGACAAAAACAAAGATGGCGGCGGTCAACCCTGAGCTTTCGATCGCAGCGCAAGCTAAATAACACGTTTACCAACTTGAAAGTGCGTTTAGGATAGCACGCCTGTTAGCTTGGTTATCGTGTTATCGGTGCATTAACTTAACTTGATATAACACACTTAACTAGGTATAACTCGATAACACGAACACTGTGAAGACCCCTACTAAGTGTGAGAAACCCAAAAAAGTTGAGGTAGTTAGAATAGAAATGACGAGACAACACAGAGCTTGGGGATATTATGGAGGTGCAATGACCGACCTTGATTGGAATGTGCTGTTAGTAGGCGTGTGATATAACTACAGGAGAACAATGACCCTGAAGATACAAGTAAATCCTTCAGATACTAGTGTATGCAACCTTGTTGTTGCCAGGTTATTGCTTATTGATTGATGACTGCCGCAGTTGGAAGAACCTAACAACAAACATCCAGGAAAAATAGCCACTGGAGCCCAACTACCCTACCCTGCATGGCAGTGCATCAATGGGGTTAATTTGTGGCGTCATTTTGTAGATGGCAGCACCAGCAGTTGCAATGATAGCAAAGCGTTGATTATTCCATAAGCCTCAATACTATTTTAAAATGATTTTTAATTACGTACCGGTATTATTTTAAAGCGATATTTTTCTATAAATCATGGAGAATATATATATTAAATTATATGCAGCGAAATAAGGTCCAGGCATAGTAAAAATATTATAAAAAATATTAAAAGAATTAATTAGATGCTAAGAGCTTAGTTTTCGCATGCAAACGGCGGCCATTTTGAATAATATGGATATCGGTTTGTCGTCAGCGAACCTAGTGACCAAAACTGTCCCTACAGAACCTCATAGGCTAAGAATGGGGGTCACAAGATGCCGCGCGAACATGTTTAGGTGGAGACTGGCGGAAGACTCGACTTGCGAATGCGGACAATTACAAGACGATGACCAGTCGGCCACCTTCTGGTTTGCACGAGACTAGGAGAAGCTGTGTCCCAGACAGATCATTAGGACGCCAATGACGACAATGAAATTTGTTGACTACTTGTGATATATAATGAATTCAATAAAACTTACGTGATATTTTGTATCTTCAGACTGTCCACCAAGTTCACCCTCTCACTTCTGAGATGTTTTATTAACTGAAACAAAGAAGAGTTGAGTGTTAATTCAATGCTCCATTCTGTTAGTTATCTGAGCATAATTAGGAACCATGGGCAACGTTCAGTTGGAAAGTGCCAGATTAGGGCGTGGGCACAATCTATGTGGGGCCGTGGGTGAACACTCTGCCTACCAACACTGCAGCAAAAAAAAAAAAAAATTGTTTAATTTCCCGCCAGTTTCAAGACTTTGTTTGGAAATTGTTTTCAACATTCAATTTTTGTCTATAAAAAAAAGTATCGTTTTTGGCGGTTGGAATTTCAGGCAATGTTGGGGTGGAGGGGGGAAGGCCTGTGTCCGAAGTGCCTATGGGTTAATCCGGCACTGCAGACTGCAGTTAGATCGGGTGCCCTTTGGTGTCGATGACTGGTGAAGAAGAGCGTAAAAATAGCGCAGCCTGGCCCAATGTGGCAGACCCGGCCAAAGCCCTTCACTGGGCGTAGCGCCAAGGATAAGAAGTAAGGTAAGGTTTTCTCATTTCATTTGATATACGTAAATACACGGCAAATACATAAGTTGTGTTTGGTTAACCCTAAGGCGCCCATTCCATTGACCGGCTAGGGCTATTTCCTACAACGGTGACGTGGTAGCAGACATTCAAGACTTAGGTAGCGTTTCCACCGACCTCGCATTGCAGAATGCAAATGACGTTGACGGAAATTAGAATTTCTCTTTTTATAGAAATCTATTAAAATGTTTGTACTTAACATATCCCATGACGCCATTTTTTAATATTAGTTTGTTTGTGATTTTACTGTATGATCATTGATCAATTTTAACTATGGCATAGAGGAAAATAAACATTTCCGTCAATTCTGCAATGCGAGGTCGGTGGAAACGCCACCTAAGTCTTGAATGTCTGCTACCACGTCACCGTTGTTGAAAATAGCCCTAGCCGGTCAATGGAATGGGCACCTAAGCGAAATTAGGAAAGTGAGGGAAAAAAGAAAAATAGAACTCCAGTTTTATTACGAAGAAAAATAATTAAAATGTCGTAAGGATATACGTGTTTTTCCACGTTTCCCACTTCACCCAACCGGCAGGTTGGGGAACTGCACCTGGGGAATTGAAAACGGCCATATATTTTGTTATTGTTTTGAAGTAAAATTTTTCTTTTTCTTTAATTTAAAAAATGTGCTCTGCTAGTAGTAGTATGGTTGGACATGGACACAGTCCCAGGCCACGGTGTGGGCCCATAGGACAGTGGACCTCCTGATTATAGTGGATTCCGAACCACTTGGGAAACACAGTTTAAGTCACACGATTAGTTCGGAGGTGACCAGGACAAATCCTACCATGTTTCCCTACCGGCACTGTGCACACGACCAAGTTATCTGCATCTTTGAACCTGCTCTGGTCCGCTGGATTCAACTTGGTAAGGCGGCCGGCTTATGTGCTCTGCTAAAGAAATTAATATAAAAAACAACAAAAGGAAACATGTGGTAAGAGGTGGACTACAGCAGATGTTCACAAGTTAATAGCCTATTAAAGGCAAAGAAACTTTGGAGGTAAGTTAGGTTAGGTTTCTCTATTTCTATATGGTTGGCGGAGGCCGGAGGTATCCTCATGCTAAGTAATTTCTCTACCTTTTTTTCGTTTTCAATAACAACACAGTGAATACCCTTATTCAATAATAGGATTTCTATAGTTCCTATGAACTATAGAAATATCTCTTAAATACAAGCCCCTACACCTCCATATGATTTGCTTGTGGCAGTGGGGACCAATAGAAGATCCGCCATCTTTTGGCCTCACATTTTCGCGCCAAATGAAACTATAGTTATCTTATGGTACCTAACCCAACATTTTTAAAACAAAAAAAAAGGTGTCTTTATTAAATATTTAGGCTGTCTAACTTCATTATTATAATTAATATGCTTTCCCAAAATAGCTGAAAATTATGTGGATTAAAAATAAACAATAGCATCAACAAAGTTCAATCACCCAAAACAGCAACTGTACTTACGGTACCCTATGAAATTTAAAATGTAGCAAATGCAAAATTAAATTAAAGGCAATAACAACAGGGCAACAACAAGGTATTTTCTCTTAGTTTTTAAATAAAATACAGAATACCACCTGCTCTGAGCCCAAAAATGGCGGAAATCAAATGACCATGTGACACTAGCGCCAATGGTACTTCTAGTATATTATATTAGAAGTTCTTTGCCTAAATACCATCATAATAGCCGGATAGTGATAAATTGACTAAACGAATAACTTTGAACAAAATCTTCAGTTATTATGAATAACGTCTGGGCATTATACATACCTGTATATATGTGTAGGCCTAATTTATAAATTATTATTTATAATCGACTGTTATTTAATTCTTTTATGTGGTAAAACATCTTTCATATAATGTACTAACTAGTATTAGATATATATAATTATATAGATATTGATATATTATATTGTTATTATTACATGACTGTGTAGACCTAATATAATATATTATTAAATATAAAAGCTAAATTAACCACTTGGCTGAAATTTTTACAATCTCTATCTTTCAAATAGCAACAAAGAACGAACAGAATTATTTATTTCAATACTAAACTTATGCAAAATAACACATTCATCCAGTTCCAGCAGAGTCCCAACTCCCATGAGAGAGGCCAAGAGAAGTGGGCGGGGGGAGTTAACTTTATAAATATACCAGATGTGACGTCATATTCTTGATATCAATATTTAATTCGTGTAAAGACATTCTTTTGTCTTTTTGTCTCGCAGTTTCAGTGCGGTACAGCAGAAATCTTTTTTGTTCTTTTTAATAAAAACTAGAGGGAATATGCTTTGCTATAGAGCCGAGACCCGCTTTTTTTAAACCTTTTTGGGATGAGTACATTTTTTATAAACTGATTTCTTTTCTCGTCAAGGTATCTTTGTGTTGAGAAAGAAAGCTGTTTTGGGTAAATTTCATGGGTGTAAGGGGAAAATGCTGGAATTATCTTTTTAGTTTAAGTAGAGTTGGTTCTTCTTCTTTTTTTGGCTCTGCAGCTCTTGATGATAATAATAATAAATAATAAAATAAACGTGTATTTACCTCGATCTAATGTTTATACAGTTTTTTAATAATGGTTGCGCTCCCTCGTACCGTGAGGCGTGTGAGGGTCAATGTTAATTGTTTTGCAAGTGAGTGCTATGTCTTAAGTGAGTGTTTTCAATTTGTTAGTTATCTATAGGCTTATTTTTGACTTATGACTGCTTTTGACATCGTATTCTGGTTTGTTATAGATGTGCTTAGAGTATATGTTGAAGGCTGATATTGCCTTATATAGCAGACTGTTTTTTGTGCGCGAAGGAGACCATGAGGGTAGTGGGAGTGTTTCGTATGCATGAGATCTAGTGTTTCGGTTATTGACAGGACTAACGATTTTATGCGTTATATGGCTCTGATTAAAGGAAAGTAGTTGCTTATTGTATAGTAGTTCCAGCGGTAGTATATTGCTAGATTTGTAAACTGTGTTTGAGTGTGTCAGCCTGGGTGTTCTTGTAATTGTCTTAAGTGCATAGTTCTGTGCTGTGCGGAGTGGAAGTAAGTGAGTGGTTGCTTCGGCCTGCTCAAACAACACTCCTCCAGTCATCTCGGTTTTGTACAGCGCTCCACCATCTACGGAATTTTTAGCTCATCCTTCCAACGTTTTCGAGAATGTCCCTAATTGTCTGGGTTACAAATTGACAGACAGGCGGAGATACCAGTAGCACCTATCACCGACAAAATCAGGGAACGAAGACTGGCGTGGTGGGGCCATACTATAAGAAGAGATTATGGACACCTGCTGCACCGTGTGAGGGACTACACGGAGGAGGGCCCAAGACCTATAGGACGACCGAGGATGTCACTAGCAACGAAAGTGAGGGAGGACCTCAGGACCTTCGGTCACTCGCCGGGTGATACCCAAGACAGGAACACCTGGAAGATGAAGGTCCGTGCCGCCGACCCCGTGGGAGGGATAAGGCGTTGTTAAAGTAAAGTATGCAAGTCCCTAATGGTCCTTGTCCCTAAATGTACCTAATTCAATTTCTACCCCTCCCCCGCCTGCGTGACACCCATCTAAATAACCGTTGGGGTGAATGAGGCTTTAACGAAAAGACTTATAAAAGGGAGCAAAATTCAACCCCCTATCAGAGAAAAGCACGGAAATAAAATTATCGCGAAAGGCAACGAAAATGAGGCAAAGTTAAGCAATCAGTAAGGAGATGGATTCTGTAGTAAAACAAGATGGCGGCCCATCATTAGGCAAATCAAACGGGGCCGTTTGTTTGAATTAAATGACTCTGTGGAATTAAGAATCTAGACGGAGCTCTTTGAGATACGTATATATTTTTAAGGCGGGAAAATGTTGAAATTTGAAAATTCCTTTTAATCCCCTTTGCTCTCTTTTACTGGTTTAGATTGGAAATTTTGTAAGTAATTCTATTTAGTTTATTGTAGGCGGCGCCGCCTTACTAGACTAAAGAGAACTTAGTAGAGAGAACTAGAGTTCTATATAGGAGAGGTGGGACTTTTATTCCCACCAAAAATGTAATTTTTAATTTGAATTTGAACATCTCTTTCCATTATAATATAAAAATAATGATATAATATAATAACAATTTTTTACAACATTATATCAGAGCAAATTTCATTAAAAGGTGGTAGGGGGACCCCAAAGGATTGACCCGTGCTGAGGCCCCCTGTTAATTTAAATAGCTTATAATTTTAGAAATACATTAAATAAATCAACTACAAGAATTTAAAAGGGTGCCACTTTGCGAAGTAATTTATAGGCTTAGAGAGGCCAAAGCTTGCGGTAACTTTAAAAATTGAGTTAAATTGTAATTACATGCCACGTCGACTGATAAGTATCTGTACTTTGTTAAGTCATGCTTTCGCCTTTTTCATGGCGTCAATGGTAAGCTTGTCTCAGCTTGTCCATTATCGCGTGAAGCCGGTGTAGATTGACATCGAGGACGTATATACCAGTTTGTCAATGACCAAAAATTCATACGGAAACAATAAAAATAACGTCCGAAATACATGGGGTCGTTGGTATTGGACGAGGGGCCACTATAAGTAGGCCTGGGTCCATAAAAAGTCCTTTAGATATTATTTTTATACTTTCAAATAACAATGGACTAGACATTTTTTGAACAAAGGCAAATATCGCATAAATATTGATCAGAGAAGCAATAATTGCGAGTAGAAGATGTAAAAGTAATGCTCTTATACATCTCATAGAAGATAGAAGTCTACGCAGTCTTCGCCAACAGCCTTACCATTTCGAATCCATGAGAGCAGAACATGTTTCAAACTGCGGCAAACTTGGTAGTGTGCACAGCGTTGGCAGGGGAACATGGTGGGACATGATAACGCGCTGTGACTACGTCCGTCTAAATGCTTGTCGAGCCCTGGTCACCTCCGATTTAATGGTGTTACTTTACTATACCCCCAGTGGTTCGGAATCCACTATAATCCGGACGTCCACCCTGTCAATTAACTACCCTTTCCCGAGGTGAAAGAGTCTGCCCTTAGGGTGCATCAAGTTAACAAAGACATTCCACCCGCTAGGCTGACAGGGCTGCTTAAAGCATAAATGCTGAATGTAGGCGATGGAAACAAACAAGTGTCACCGAAGATAACGACCTCAGGCGTTTACGAAACGTTTGGAAGGACGTTTTCAGAACGATCCCAGCCTATCACATTCACTTCAGAACGACTACAGCCTATCTTCCCGAATTCTACTGCTTCGCCACGTTACATTGAAATGTTTAATATTTATAATAGTTTGATGAGGGGCTTGGTGCGACAGGCGAGAGGTCCTCACGGGCCGATGGAGCCACCTTAAGTCAAGTGTCAAGTGTGCCACCCTCCAACCTCCAACGCGTCGGCTTGAGGCGGCACAGCTTTGTTATTTTATATTCACCGATTTTTTTTTTTTTTACATAAATACACAGATTTTCTATCTATATAGCAATCTATCTGTCAAAAGAAAAATGGATATTATTTAGCGAAATTGTGTGTTTTCATTTATTTAAAATTATTGGGAATATGGGGCCGCTACAGACGTTATCAGTTTCTTCTCCTATCATCTAGTGATTATTGTATTGGATAAGCTGATAAGCATCAATGTCAATTGGCTATTCCCATTTGGCAAGCTCTCACATACTAAAGTGGTATCTTTGAGATAGTTTTATCTAAGAAAAGTGTTCAGTTGGAGTATGTGTTTATGTGTTATGTGCATGTAGTTTACCTTATTCAGTCAATCAGTCTGATGAATTGACGCTTTTAACCATCACCATTCTTTATTTCGAGGCTGTAAAACGCGTAATTAATTATTTTCTTCAAAAAGACTTAGTCATTCCTAGTTTACAAAATAATTTAAAATCTCTGTCCTGAGCATTTATTGCATTTGTGCGTGGGTATTAACGCCGTACTTACTATCCGCTATTTTCCAACGCAATACGGGGATAGATCATCTATACCAAGGATTCCATGTGAATACTAATAAAAGCTATTGCAATATAGTGCAATAAACACTGTACCTATAGCATGTAAAGGCCTAAAACTACCAGCGGAGGAACCTTTTAATCGATACAACAATTTGTTGGGGTATGTACAAATGGGTTAATGTCAATTGCTTAAAAATAGAGAAGACCCAGTGGCGGCTCGTGGTGTATCAAAATGGTGGGGCAACGAATTTTAATAAAGTAATAGCATATAACTTACCACTACTTGAATCACAAATAGATTCTTCGGCATTTCGATGCGGCAAACAAGTCTATCACTCGCTCTTTACATTTTTGTAATATTTGTTTACATTACCCTGCCTGGCCGTTGGGCAGAACCTGACTTCCCTAGTCAAAAATTCTTCTTTGAAAATTTTTATAATAATCATCAGTCATGACAAAATAGTGAAACTCTTCTCAAAAATAACTCTTATAATTATGATTTAAAAAAAATACTAATATTCAACGATATTATTAATACGAAATATTTAAAGTCATTTTTGGGGCGCTGCCCCGCTGCCCATGTATAAATGCATATGGCATGAATTGCATTGCAAGGTCCACAAGAGAAAAGTTGTGTACACCTTTTCAATGGTGCGAACGATCTTCTTAACTTTTGCCTGACTCGGTTGCCATGGCGACCCGGGGCACGCACATAGCATAGCCGAATTGTAGCAGTTGCATTTTTCTTCAGAATAGTATATTAATATTTCATTATTATTATTATTATTAAAAGGAAATTGCTTTGTTTGCCTGTAAAATTATGGGAGGGCTGTAGCCCCAGTGCCCTTATGGATGAGCCGCCACTGAGAAGACCCATCTGTAGTCTAAAGGACATGTAACTAGCGCTCTGATGAATTAATAATGAGTGGATTAAACGTGCATTGAATATAAAAAAACCATTAATACACAATAATTTTGTAATAATGATGTGCAATTGATAACAGCAGACTATAGCTACACTAGTAGAGCCTACACACGTGAATTATCTTGATAATATCGAGATATTCACCAGTGTTCAGAGTGAATAATTATTATTCAATTTAGGACAACTGTCAGCACAACAGATTTTTAAATATAGGCAATCTATAATTGTCATCCCTCCCCTCAGAAAAATATTGAAAAAAAAACGCCCCTGAGTAAGCATACATTAGAGATATTACTGATGAAGTTTTATTTATTTTAGTAAAGCCTGCATCGCAATCCAAGAGCTATACTAAACGAAAAAGAACCAATGAACAAGATAAATTGATTATGAACAGTAACTACAAGCAAATATAAAGGTATTAGCAACTTCGAGATTAAGAAGAGAACTTCGACGCGCATTAATTAAAGAGAATGCAACTGTTCCACTCATCACCATTATCAACGCAGTGGTTTCAAAACTATTCTTCAAGGTCTACTAGCTTTTAATGACTTTAGATTATTTTGTAATTCAAAATTTCCCAGCGATAAAATCAAAAAATTGTGTTAATATTCAAAATGGGGGATGAAGACCGATGTCAATATTATCTTCCGTTTCCCAAAACCATCCACGAGGATCGTAACCTAAAATATAGCAACCCCGATTTCCATTCAACAATTGAAAACGATGTCAAGCCAATACAAGCGAAAACTTTAACAGCGTATGAAAAATTAACCTTCCTTGGGAGACCTCCATACCCAAGTGAACAAATTCTAGTGAAGTTTGCTGCAAGGGTCTATAAGGAAAAGAAAGAAGGCACAGATATAACTAAAAGCGAGCTGCCAAGCGGCTGGGAATTGCTTACAACTGCGTACAACGAATGTTATAGTAATCATTATTTTGGGGCAGCTTACTGGAATCCTGGATTTCAACAAATCGTTGTTGCTCATCGCGGAACTGTTCCCACCGAGATTGGAAGCTTATGGGCTGACTTTCGAGGCATAATGCAAAATCAGTACACACCGCAAATCAATTCGGCCATCACTTTTGCTGACTGTTTACGATCTATAGTAATGAAATGCAATGAGAATACAAATGTATGTATTCATCTATCTTTTACTGGGCATTCCTTAGGGGGCTGGCTTGCACAAATTACAACATTCTCTACCAAATATTTTTCTTCTAAACTCTCTGATTCCATGGACCGTTTACAATTTGTTAGAGACGAAAAGGTGACGTTTCATGCACACACTGTAGTATTTGATAGTCCTGGAGCGAGAGATATTTTGCACAAGCTAAAAAAGGATTTTGGTCTACGCTATCTAGATGCTCCCTCATTTTCAAAGAAGAAGTTAGACGTGACAACATATTTATCGACGCCAAATCTCATTAACACCTGCCTTTTGCATCAAGGCACAATTTACAGGATTTTTCCGGATTTGCCTGAGCGATCTGCCACTGATTTTGGTAAATATACGCTTAAATCGCATACAATAGAAAACATAGAGAAAATAATTTCTGAAGACGAAATCTTCGAAAAGAAAACAGTTCTTGACTGGCCAGAAGTTGAAAGAGGATTCCTCCTAAATATTATTTCAACGTTGAAAAGGTTCACTAAGTTTTGGCGAGGAGACGGTGCACCAAACGAGTACGAATACTTTCACAAACTAGCTCAAGACGTACGTTATTACGATCCAAAGCCCGGCAACGAGGGAATTTACACGAGGATGCGTTATCAAGTTAAGGGGGTCGATGTTGGAAAAATTAAGTTAAATATATTTTCAAATTCAGAGACTAACTTTGTGAATGAATTTATACAAATTAGGAAATATTTGTGTCGCACCGCAGTTAGATCATTCTTTGAAAATTTTACCAATGAAGAGGCTTGTAGGTTTGTTGGGGAAGAAATTTCGGATTTGTTAAATGCATTTGACATTATTGATGGTGAACTTTCTACAACATCAAATACAAATCTAAAAATATTAATATGCTATATTAGAAATTTGTCCTGTTTCTTCCCTTTTGTAATTAAGAATATATCTGCCGTCAAAAGGCAGGTTCGATTTAATTTAAGATACGCTGCACCAAATTTTACAGGAAGAGATTCTGAATTAACAAAAATAACTACTGCACTAAACCACAGAAAAATCGTCGTTTTAAATGGCACAGGTGGAGTAGGAAAAACTGAGCTAGCTGTAAACTATGCTAATCGTTATTACGATAACGGGGACGGCAGTGTGATATGGATCCATTCTGAAACTAGCGAATTAATCCTAGGTTCACTTCTCAGGATACAAGAGGAATTGCATTTAAATCCACTCACCGAAAATGGAAATTTCAAGACCATGGAAAACATGGTACAGGAAGTGTTAACTTGGTTCAAAAATCAAAACGTTTTGCTAATTTTTGACAACGTCAACGATTACAATGATATAAAGACATTTTTGGCAGGTAAAAATGCCCAAATCCTGATTACAACGCAAAAGGAAAATCTCCTAAGTCTATCAAATGCTGTAGAAATTAAAATTGAGCTGCTAACGGAAGACATGGCTGTTAAACTCCTCGAAGTTTCTTTGAATTGCAACAATGAGAATAACGGCAACCAGTTAAAGTTGCTAGCTGTAAAGTTGGGTTGCTTACCCTTGGCATTAAATCTAGCAATAGCTTTTTTAAAACGCGAAGTGAAATTTCGCAATAATATAAAAGCGTATATTAATGCACTTGAGGACTCAAACGATAAGACACTCTCAAATTTGGGAAGCTTCAATAGATCTATTTACATGACATTTATAAGTGCAACAAATAAATTAAAACCGTCAGAAGAAGGTTCATTCAGTTTGGAGATTTTGAATGTTATGGCTTACCTTGAACCTGATTGCATTCAGTCGGGGTTCTTTTCGGAAATGGTCTTCAATAAATTTCCCAAAAGCGTATCCCTAATAACAGAATGTTGTAAGATGCTGGAATGGTGTAGGTTAATTACTATTAAAGAAAAATCAAATGAAATAAGTATTCATAGACTTGTGCAAGAGGTCGTGCGGATAAACATTATTAAGAAAAGAAACGAAGGGACCAGTCAAGTGGGGGAAGTAGAAACCCTGCAAAACATTATATTGTTGATGCAAAATTTACCTAGTCAATATGAACAATATAAATCACGGCACGTAACTGCTATTTGGAACCATGCCAAGCAATATCCCTGTCTGATTCATAAATTTATAGTTAAAGACGTAGATTTTTTTCAATATCTAGTAATTTCATGTGTTAGCAGCAGAGTAATAGATGATATTGTAAATGAATTGACCCCAGATGAATGTTGTAAGCTGATAAATAGTCACAATGCAAATCAAGACAACACCGCCATGCATGCGGCAGCCCTGTCCGGAAACGATGAATTGTTGTCAATTTTGATACAAAGGGGAGGAAATGTTGATTTAACACTTGAATCAAATAATTTTACTCCCATATTTTACGGTATACGTAGCGAAAATCTGCGGGTTGTAAAGTGTCTAGTAGAATATGGGGCGAATGTAAATGCAATGAGTAAAGACGGAACGCAACCTATTCATTGGGCGTGCACGAGTAACAACTTGGCTACAGTTAAGGATCTCGTTGAAAACGGCGCTGATGTAAATGCCATGAATAACCATGGAAACAGACCAATTTTAATGGCGTTTGAGAGTGGTTCGCCAGATATTATGAAGTTTCTTGTAGAACGTGGGGCAAATGTAAATGTTAAGCATAAATCTGGCAAACGACTAATTCATTTGGCTTCAACAGTCGGCAATATTAATATTGTAAAATTCCTCTTTGATAACGGTTCTGATTTAAATGTTTCTAATAAATATGACGGATATCAACCAATACATTTGGCGTCTAAGTATGGCCACTTAGATGTCGTTAGATTCCTCGTTGAAAACGGTTGTGATATGAATGCTGCAGTTGGAGACGGTGAACAACCTATTCACTGTGCAACTAAGAGTGGCAACCTGGACGTTATTACATATCTGACCAATCACGGTGCTGATTTGAACGCTGCAAATAAGTACGGCAATCGACCAACACATATGGCGTCAATGAGTGGTCACTTGGATGTCATTAGATACCTCGTTTACAGCGGTGCCGATATAAATGCTGCAAATGCTGGGGGAGTTCAACCCATTCACTGTTCATCTATGAATGGTAACTTGGAAATAACCAAGTTATTGATTAAAAAGGGTGCTCATGTAAAAGCTGAAAATAAAACAGGAGAACAGCCCATTCATTGGGCTTCTAAGGGAAGTCACTTGGCAGTTATTAATTATCTCGTCGACAGCGGTGCAGATGTGAGTGCTGCCGATTCGGATGATGTACAACCAATTCATTTGGCGTTTGAATGTTATAACATGGAAGTTATTAAAATTTTAGTTAATAACTGTGCAAATGTTAATGCTATGAAAAACTCTGGTGATCAACCCATTCATTTGGCATCTATGACCGGTAATTATGATGCTATTAAATATCTCGTTGACAATGGTGCTCAGGTGAACAGTAAGAATAAATGTGGGGAGGAACCTATCCATTTGGTGTCTGAAATCGGAAACTATGATGTCATTAAGTATCTCATCGACAACGGTGCTTCTGTGCATACTCAGACTAAATTTGGTGAGGAACCTATTCAATTTGCAGTTAAGAGTAGTAACTATGATGCCATAAAATGTCTGGTTGAAAGTGGAGCTGATGTAAACGTTCCAAATAGATTTGGAAGACCTCCACTGCATATGGCGTCAAAATATGGTAACTTGAGGATGATTCAGTTTCTCATTGATAAAGGTGCAAATCTTAACACTGTGGACGAATACGGCAAGGCCCCCATTGATCTAGCTTGCGAAAAGTGCCATATGGAAGCTATTCAGTTTCTCATTGGAAGAGGAGCAGATGTTAACGTTGTAGGGAATGATGAATTACGCCCTATACACCGGTCAACCCGTAAAAATCACATTCCAGCAATTACCTTGCTAATTGACGGCGGCGCTAACATAAATGTCGTAAACAAATTTGGAGAACAGCCTATCCATATAGCATCTGGGCTTGGTTTTGTGGATAGCACTAAGCTTCTCGTTCACTTCGGTGCTAATATTAATGCTAAGAACAAAAAATATTTCGGTAATCGACCAATTCACGTTGTAGCCAGGAAGGGTCACATGGATATGATTAAGTTTCTCATAGACAAAGGTGCTGATGTAAAAATATCTAATAACAATGGGCTTCAACCCATTCACTTCGCGGCGCAGAGGGGTCATTTGGATATCGTCAAGTTGCTTATTGAAAACGGTGCTAACGTAAATGCCAGGAACAGAACATCGGGTGATAGACCTATTCATTGCGCGTGCTTTGACGGTCACATGGCTGTGGTAGATTTTCTCGTAAACAAAGGCGCTCATATCAGCATTTCTAATAAATATGGTATTCAACCCATCCATTTTGCATCCGGGGAGGGTCACCTGGTTGTCACAAAGTTTCTCATTGACAAATGCGTTGATGTTAACGTATCTGACAAAAATGGTAATCAACCACTTCATTTCGCGTTGAGACACTTGGCTGTCACTAAGATTCTCATTGAAAACGGTGCTAATATAAATGCATTGGATGAATTCGGAAACCAACCTATTCATTTGGCGTCAATGAATGGCCACTTGGATACTATTAAGTTCCTCGTTGGTCTAGGTGAAGACGCAAATATTGCTAATAAATGCGGAAGAAAACCTATTCATTTCGCGTCAGAAAAAATTCACTTAGATATAATAGAGTTTCTCGTTCAAAACGGCGCAGATGTCAACGCTGCGGATAAAAAAGGACAGAGACCTATCCACTTGGCTTACAACTCGGCATGTGACTATTTCGATAACGCTGACCCCAATGGTCAGGATTACAATAGACGTCTTTCGTTTTTTAAAGGGACGCGCTATGCAATAGATGAAACTTTGGCACTGACTACAATTATTAAATCTCTCATTGACACAGGTGCTGGTGTAAACGTGGCTGATAAAAAAGGCACTTGCCTCATCCACAAAGCGGCCAAGAAAAATTTTCCGCTTTTGAGACTTCTTGTAGAAAGAGGTGCTGACATAAACATAAAAGATAAATCAGGAAATCAACCTATTCATTTCGCTGTGCTGGGAAATCAATATTCAGCCATTCCCTTTCTTGTCAGCAAGGGCGCATATATTAACTCGAAAAATAAAAAGGGGAAGCGACCACTGGATCTGGCTAGAAAAATTGAAAATGTTAAGATGATAGATGCTTTAACTGAGTACGGTGCTGATACTGAAGTTACGGGGCATAATAGAGGGAGACTTTCATTGCTTAATTGTGTGGCACCTAGTCGGGAATTTGGGACGGAAGCATAGGATTAGATAGGCGTAGTCTAGGATATGGTAGATGTGGATGAGCGAATAGAGTAATTCAAACAAATCAGCGCTGGAGTATTTTAAACTTTAAATTTTTTATTACATTAATTAAGCTCTACTTCCATCAAGATCAGTATCCGAAGAAAATCTACTCGGGACATACCTGTAGTTTCTTCAACCTTTATCGCCATCTTTGCACCCTAAGGAGTAGCTTGCATTTCAAACAATTTACAACAACAAGTGATCTGAAATGGTAAACCAGGCGTTAAGCAGTAAAATGGGGAATGATTAATGTCATTTGAGGTGTTGAAAAGGTTTTCCAGGTATGGTGACAGTAACGACCTTTTTTGAAAAACAGCGCGGGAAAAATGATTTATGGCTCCAAGCTGACTGTATTGTATACCTTTTCACTTCACGGCGTGCTTCTCTAACAATACGCCAATTTGCATAGTTTTCTAAAATTAGGATTGCTATAACCCTTGTTCCATGCTTGTGTGTGTGAGTGAGTGCTTACATAGTTTTAATAAGGAAATAACAAGTCGATTTTAAATGGTATTGTAAAGTGTACTATTGTGATTGTTACTGACCCCTCGTTGAGTGTAAGAGAAGGCATTATTTATTTATATATAAATTAATTATTTATTATTTGTTTATAATGAGACAATATAATATGGTACTGGAATTGTCCCAGTCTGTGTTGTCATAACTTGGTGAGACGAATGTCGAAAGAAGTAGGCCTAGCAAAGTAAAATAAATGAAACCGAATTCTAGGGCTGCAAAATAAATAAATAAAATAAAAATAAACTGGAAAATGAAAAACAGGCAAAGGTGACAATAGAATCGCAAACGCACACCTACCCGGCTTCGGCTCCCTGGCAACCTTACTAGCTTATTTTCACTATGTTTGACATACGGCGTTATGCCGAATCGTTAATTGACCGAGCTGCGGATGCCAAGCTTATACCCACGTGGCTATTCTTCAACTATAACACCAGAATGAGTATCAAAAATGCCCTGAAGGACTTTTTATAAACCTACTGGTACCTTGCGCAATGTCAATGACCCCATGAATTTCGTACATTATATTTTATATTGTTTCCGTATGCATGTTTTGGTCATTGGCAAAATGGTATAAGTCCACCGTGTCAACCCACACCGGCTACGAACGATAATGAACAAACTGAGACAAGCTTACCATTGAGGCAATCACCAGAGTGGGAAACACGATTATCTCCTCGATGTCAACCTACACCGGCTACAAGCAACAATGGACAAGCTGAGACAAGCATACCATACCATTGAGGCAATCTCCAGAGTTAGTAACAACAGGGTAGTTAACCTTTAGTGTTAAGGGCGGTTTCAGAGTGGAGGGGATGCTGAGTGGTGTTACCATTACAGCTCTTCTGGGACAACATGGTATACCCGAGACCGTGCCTAAACAGCAATAACCGCCACGGGAGACGGGGGAGGCGGGGGTATTGCGGCTAGTCACCGGAGAAGGGGGGGGGGGGCGAAGCATGTTGAAACAGGGCAGGGGATGGATTGTATATGGGAGACCATAAATGCGGCCTTGCTGAATATTGCAGTAAACGGACGGGGGCTAATTGCAAATTGGGCAAGTTTTTACTTTTTACACCAATATGCAGCAATGTGACTAGACATAAATAAAGATTTTTAAATAAGGAATTTTTATTGTTTCTATTACTAACCCAACCTAGCGGAGTTAGGGCTATAAAGCCCTCTCTTACACTCAACTAGGAAGGCCCGGGACCGCCTGCTTTATATGCCCTCCGAAGCATGGCCAGAAAATATAGCCAGTGTGAGACTTGAACCAACAACCTTTCGGGTGAACGTCAGAGTCCGTACCACTAAGCTAGATGTCTTGAGATATACTCGTATGTATATAAATAAATATAATAACAAAGGCTTTCGCGGCTAGAGTCCATGATGATAGGTCATGGTCGTGCTGTAATCGTACTTCCAAACGTTTCGTCAACATCTGCGGTCGGCATCTTCAGTGGAAATGCGTAGGCTTAAATCATAGGCCCAGCAGCTACCGCTGCTAATGTAGACGAAACGCTACGACCACGGCCTATCATCCCGGATTCTAACGCTTTGTCACATATAAAATATAAATAAATAAGGAATTAGTTGTGTTTTATTGTTAAACCAATCATCAAGGGCCATACCATAAGTTGAAACCATATGTTCAACACTACTGCACACTTTCTAGAGCATGGTGATTGGTGGGACATGATAACGCGCTGAGACTATACCAGTCAGTCTACGTGCGTGGCGAGTCCTGGTCACCTCCGAATTAATCGTGTGACTTTACCATGTTCCCCAAATGGTTCGGAGTCCACTATATAATCTGGAGGTCCACCCTGTCAGTCAACTCCCCTTCTCCCAGAGGTGAAGGAGTCTGAGCTGGGGTGCCTCAAGTTGAGAAACAGAAACAATGAATTCACAAAGTATAAAGAAGTGCTGGGAATTTAAACTAGATATAATTAATAATATTTTAAAGTTTATATTCCAGAAAAATTCAAATAAGCCCGCGAAAACTTATCGGTATTAATCAAACTTTTGCGCCTGCCCCCCTCCCCTGGTATTCAATCCTAACTACGCCCATTCTCAAGAATGTACAAATGCAGAGCAAAAAACAAAATTCAGAAAATTTCAGTTGTAATTATATGGCCAAAACAGAAAGACCAGTTTTAGTGGAAATTTATACTATTTTGGTTAACCATTGTCCCCCATAAAACAAGCTTATTTACACAACCCTTAAATTTACAACACAGCTCTCCACTGCACTTAGCCCTCTCACATTCCCTGAAAAGTTAAAGCCTGGTTTTGCATGTCATAAACCCAACCGTAATTACAATGAATGTGTCTTCTTGTAAGTTATGCAAATTACGTAGGGCGAGTTTATCTATGGGCTTAGACTTCAGAGAAAGACATGGAAAAATAGACGGGAACGGTATTTGAACTTGAGTCTCCAACTTGCTGGGGTGGTATGCTGATTACTGCACCAAATTGTCTTGTCGGTGACGGAGGTTCGAATCCCCTTTCCGATCATCCTCTTAAATCATCTGCCTGTAGAGGTTTTCTGTAAAGTTAAATATGTAGGTACTCAGTACCTTTAACCGTCTATATTTAAAAAAAATACAGTTCAATCAGACCACTTATAACATCCAACTTGTGTGTAATGGGAAAGGGGGGGGGGCATGACCCTCTAAATGAGTAAATTCATAAGATAGAAAAAAAATGGAAAAAATGAATAAAATTATTTGAAAATGAGAATCGCTTGACATTCTGATTGGGTTTATAACTAGGTAGAAGACAAAGAGGAAGAAAATGAAGCAGCACCGGAAGTAGAAGAAGTAGAAGAAGAAGCAGAAGTAAAAGAATAAGCAGCAGAGTAAGAAGTAGAAGAAGAAGACGAAGAAGAAGAAGAGTTAACTGAGTTGTCTGTCTCTGTAGACATACTGCTCCTTGTTGTTACCCTCGATATTAGTTGACATGCCGGTTGAGCATATTAACACTCGTCACACACACGGTACTTACATTTCAAAATAAGCCCTTCACTGCACTTAGCGCTCGTGGGCTCTGAGAAAGGTAAAAGCCATGTTTTTAATGTCATAAATCTAGCCATAATTACAATGAATGAGTCTTTGTGTGTAAGTGTGTATTAAATTACAGTACCGTACGGAGAGCTGGTTGAACTGACATGAAGGTACATCCTAGATTTTAGCTTTTCTCAGATTGTCCATTACCGCTTGTAGGTTGACATTGAGGACGTATATACTAATAGGTAGTTTGCCAATGGCCAAAAAATTCATACGGAAACAATACAAATTATGTCGAAAATTCATGGGGTCGTTGGCATTGGACAAGGGACTATATAGGGACTTCTAGTAAAAAGTAGGTCTGGGTCCATAAAAAGTCCTTCAGGACATTATAAAAAATTATTAAAATAAATAATAAATAATAATAAATAATATTTATTATTTAATTATTATTAATTAAAAAAATAAAATTATTACAGCAGGTGATTTAGACAAGACATGTAGCGTAGTGGTACGGACTCTGACTGTCACCCGAAAGGTTGCTGGTTCGAATCCCACACTAGCTACATTTTCTGGCCATGCTTCGGGGGGCATGTAAAGCAGGCGGTCCC
This sequence comes from Psococerastis gibbosa, assembly GCA_963971405.1. Taxonomy (NCBI): domain Eukaryota; kingdom Metazoa; phylum Arthropoda; class Insecta; order Psocodea; family Psocidae; genus Psococerastis; species Psococerastis gibbosa. Next base: position 30,612,223 of record OZ020491.1, read on the forward strand.
GGGTTTCCCTAGTTGAGTGTAAGAGAGGGCTTTATAGCCCTAACTCCGCTAGGTTGGCTTAGTAATAGAAAAACAAAAAGTCCTTATTTATTTTATTTATTTATTTATTTATTTTAAGTCCAACGAACCCTTTGTTAAATAATTTTAATGCTTGAAATTACAATAATTGACGCCAAAAAAATGCCGTATCAAAATAGCCAAACGAAGACATGATAAGCCACTGAGATATAACATGCCAGAAGAATGGTAGAGAGTCCTTCTTCTGGACTACTGCTATACTATTTTGATATATTGTGGTCAGTAACACGCCCGGCAGTCTCGTTAAGATACTACTGGTGAAAGAAAAGAACCCCTCAGAGTCTTCCGAAAATCCAAAAAAATTAAAAAAAAAAGTCCACCAACAGGACTATTCCTATAAACTATTCCCAACTAAACTAACTTCATTAGATAATTAAGCGCTAAAATGAAACACAGAGGAAACTCGACGAAAAATACAAAATAGAGAGGTAAATAAACAAGAAAAGACAATAAGGAGACAGGTCAGAGGTCATTTTGCCAATGCTTTTACCCAATTTCCTTCGGAATTTATTTTGGATTTTCAAAAAAGAAAAAGGTACGTTTTGCGAAAAAACAGATGTGTTTCCTTACGCTTTACTTTACGTTCTGCATGGGTGAGTTTCAAGCTGTTATTTATTTGATGTGATATATTTTATATTATTTTTGAGAGTAGACAAGCGCATTACAACAGTTCGAAAACATCAGAAGCAAATTGGACAGTGCTAACGTGCTACACTATTTTTTTTTTTTTTTTTTTTTTTTTTTAAATAGGCCTAATAACAAAGGCTTTCACGGCCGAGTCTAATAAGGGGACAGTGTTGTAAGCTGGATACCATATCTCACTAATTTAATCTTACAGCTATTTTCCCTAAACCCCTAAAAAAAGCTGCAATTTTCCCAATTTTCAAGAAAGGAGACAGAGCAGAAATATCAAGAAATACTTCCCACTGGTATATTATTGTTTGGATTGACTATTATCTATTATTATTAACAACAGTTGTTCTGGAACCATCACGGGCCACGGCCTACCACATCCACGGTATTTTTGTAACACAAATGTATATTGTTTGTAATATATTGATTGATTGATTGATATTCTATTTAATAATAAATGGAATATTATATCCAGTCCCCAACAAAACCACTACAAAGAGAATCAATCAGAAACGAAATCGCCTGCGCACTGAACCACACCTGCACCAACTCCATGATACAACCTTAGAAGTGTTGTTGTTGTTTCTAACGCCTGCTTTCAGCATTTCTGCTTTTAAGCAACCCTGTCAGCCTGGCGGGGGGAGTGAGTCTGTTTGTTAACTTGAGGCACCCTAAGGGCAGACTCTTTCACCTCGGGGAAAGGGGAGTTGACTAACAGGGTGGACCTCCTGATTATAGTGGATTCCGAACCACTTGGGGAACATGGTAAAGTCACACGATTAAATCGGAGGTGACCAGGACTCGACTTATACTGCCTGAGCGAGTTATCATGTCCCACCAGGTTCCCCTGCCAACGCTGTGCACACTACCAAGTTGCCGCAGTTTGAAACAAGCTCTGCTCTAATGGAATCAACATGGTAAGGCCGTTGGCGTACCTTAGAAGTGTACGTGTACGTAGTGTCACTGAAGATGTCATCCGCAGTTGTTGACTAACCGTTTGGAAGCTTACTTTCAAATCAACCACGGCCTATTAACCGGCATTCTTCTGTCCCCTTATCAGTTTTTTGTATGAAATCAAAAATTTAAAAGCAATTATTGATCGTAGATCGCAATGAAATGAAATGTGTTAAAATAAGAAGTGCTCCTCCAAAGTTGCCAGTATAGGCTCTTTTAGTGCTGGCAACCGCAGAGCCTACTTAGCATACCTGAATTTAATACAGCCAAAGAAAAAGAAGAAGAGGTGGAAGCGGATGAAGGCTTCTTCTGAGATAACAATCTCAACGATTGGTTGGCAGTAACTCACTCAACATAATCCTCTAACTCTCTCAGTCGTGCACTTTCCTCCTCAGCTCTTGGTATGTGTCCTCCTTCAGTTCATCCATAAATTCTTTCTTCAGATTATGTAGAAGACTACAAACTAGATAGCCAATGGTTAAGCCTTGAAAAAGCTTATATTTTCCGTCTTCACTACCACACCTTTTGGAAGGCTAGCCGGCCGCCATACCAAGTTGAATCCAGCGGACCAGAGCAGGTTCAAAGCTGCAGATAACTTGGTCGTGTGCGCAGTGCCGGTAGAGAAACATGGTAGGACTTGTCCTGGTAGCCTCCGAACTAATCGTGTGACTTCACTGTGTTTCCCAAGTGGTTCGGAATCCACAATAATCAGGAGGTCCACTGTCCTATGGGCTGGCATAGGACAGTCAAGTCGAATATGAGGGCTAAGTCGTTATTAGGTGCCCATTCCATTGACCGGCTAGGGCTATTTCCAGAAACGGTGACGTGGTAGCAGACATTCAAGACTTAGGTGGCGTTTCCACCGACCTCGCATTGCACAATTGACGGAAATGTTTATTTTCCTCTATGCCATAGTTAAAATTGATCAATTATCATACAGTAAAATCACAAACAAACAAACTAAAATTAAAAAATGGCTTCATGGGATATGTTAATTACAAACATTTTAATAGATTTCTATAAAAAGAAAAACAAACATTTCCGTCAATGTCATTTGCAATCTGCAATGCGAGATCGGTGGAAACGCTACCTAAGTCTTGAATGTCTGCTACCACGTCACCGTTTTTGTAAATAGCCCTAGCCGGTGGTATGGGCGCCTTAGGCCGTGGGCAATAAAAAGAATCAGGAACTTACCGTTTTCTCCAAAATGGCGTCAAAAGATCGACCTGAATTCCACATGTAATTGTTGTTACTGTTGAAGTTTAGCAGGCGAAAGGAAATTTCATAGCGGCAGCGATCTATAAAGAAAACAAAACATTATAAATCAATAAAATTCTTCTACTTTATATGCCTTTTCTGTCGAAGATTGGCGATCATCACGGCAATGTGAACCTTGGAGACTGTTTTTATTGAGAAAAAAAAAATATTTTTTGAAGAATCGAATGATAAACCGTGCCCTATATATTGAATATTGCGTCCCATTGATTTACTTAGTGCTTTGGGATAGGAAATGTCAAGGCAACAGAAATTAAACAGACAATTACGTTAATTACAATGGAACTACTCATATCGTCTGTGTCGGTACTATAATAGATAAATAGAAAAGAAGTTTATTTTTATTTATTTTTTATTTTTTTATAAAAGTTAAATCGCATACAAACAATTTAATGAATGTATGCGATTGACCTCTTCAGTCGCCTCTATGAGTAAATTAATACTTGTGCTGAGTTACGACACGTCTCCGATCGCATGGCGCGCAGAGACTCGCACAAGTACAAGCACGCTACCACCTTGTCATCGAAGCCGAAGTGCGGGTTCAAACGTACCTGTTCTTTAGTTATTGGAAATGGTACAGAATTGCATACTGCTGCTAAAAGATACCTTCCTGAGAAAAAAAAATCCAATTTACTGTAGATTAAAACTAAGAAAAATATTAAATTCCATATCAAAATTGCTCATCAATTAAAAAATATTTTCCTGCAAAAGCGAGGAAAAAATTAATGAACTTCCAATTTTTCAGTACCCGAATATTTCTCTCTTTCGCTCTATTTCCTCTACGATTTTGTATTTATGACTATTTATTGACGCAAACTTAGTTTTGACACAGTGATCCTTGCAAAATGCCATGCCGAAAATGTATTTTTGTGCCATTATTGACATTGTTTCTTAATAAATCTTTGGCCACTGTCAACACCGGCTACAACTGACAATAATGGATGAGCTGAGATAAACCGGTGATTGACTCAATGTAACAGGCGTAACCATGCAATAAACACTTCCGGGTACGAGCCTGCTATTATACAAGCTAAGCGTGAATGCTGCCCGGCCATGCGTTGGTTAATGGTTGTGCCGTTCAATGTTCATTATAGATCCTTTTTTAGCAATGAATGAATGAATAGTTTATTTTCATCTTTACAAAAACAATATGCGGCACTGCAAAGGAAGTTGTCCTCTTGCCTAACCACCGCCTTTGGTTTTTCAACCAGTATGATCTTCAGTCTTTTTATCTTCCGTTCTCCTCTACCGATTCTTATCAGTCAGCAGTAACTCTGTTTCTGTATCAATTCGTCTCAGGGCCTCAGGATTACGGACACGATCTCTCCAGGACATGTGCAGCATTTGTCTGTAGACGCGCATTCCAAATGCACTTTTTTTTTTCTGCATTATTGTTCTTTACCAATCTTTTTTGAGCAATATTGTGAGGCGGGGCCTAATTTTTCAGGGTTATACTCAATTCCCATAGGTCGATTATGATGAGAGTGATTTCCAGGGCACCATACAGGCCTATAGGGATATAGTTTATAGGGAAACACACTATTTGAAGCCTCTAATAAACAGCAGCACTTCAGCACAGCTGAGGAAGAAAAAGATACAGTTAACAAAAATGTTACTGACCATAACAAAACTTTTATCTTCATTTTATTAACAAATTACAATGAACATTACAGTTAGAAAGAGTCGGAAATTGTAGTAATTGAAAATAAAGTCATACTAACAAACGCTCACCAGACAGGAAAATTTCTGTAGAATTGTGGAAAAGGTACGAAAGTATAAAAAAGAAGGGGAAATTACCTTACCGACTCCGGCATGAACTTTATACGCCAGCTTTTCTGGAGCAAAAAAAACTGCATCCCTTCTTTTACCACAGTAAAACTGGGACATGCAATGCGGTTGTACGATGTACTAGTGAGTACATCGTTGGCTTTATTACTGCTCTTTGTTTTTACTTTCTTGTGCATACGTTAGTATAAGAAAACCTTTGTGATGGTCGATATTTCAGCGGATTTATATAAATATAAATAAATAAATAAGGACTTTTATTGTTTCTATTACTAAGCCAGCCTAAAGGAGTTAGGGCTATAAAGCCCTCTCTTACACTCATTTTTAATTATAATTTTAAATATAATTATCATGAAATGATATGAAAACGATTTTATTGAGAAACAAACAAAAGGCGAACAAACCTGTTTTCATGCTACCGTACCCTAAAAAACAAACTATTGTATTATTTATCAATGTAAAATTAAATATACAGAAGAACAAAGAAGGATAAAATATATACGGGAGGGGCGGGGGATCCATTGTCCTCACCATTACATTATATTAATTTTGTCAGCTCGGTTAAGGGGACTATAAAATCTGTATCATCCCAGATTCTAATGATTCATAATGTCTGTAGCCTATATCTGTCTGTCTGCTCATCAATTTGTGGGCAAACTTTTTTGATGAAATTTGATAGTATAAAACTTATGCTATTAATACCGATTATATTAAATATTTCCAGACTCAAATTAGCCAATACCTAAATTCTAACAATTCCGAATATTTATCTCAAATAGTTCCTTACTAGTACAATAAAATATTATGCTCCCTACTAACTTATTTGCATTTCCTATATTATTGTTTGGATTTCCTAGTAACTATTATTAGTATTAACAATAACAGTTGTTCTGGACCCATCACGGGCCACGGCTTACCGGGTCCACAGTATTTTTTGTCTCTCAAATGTACATAGTATGATTTTATTATATTGATTGATTAATTGATTGATATTAATGAGGTGTCACAGTGTAGAAGAAACACTCCTGTATATTTTATTACATCAAAAACTGTGTAGTGTTACTACAGTTACTGACTATGTAAATTAAAATGTAGACGGGACTTTCTTTTACTTTGTGGCATTTTATTTATGGCGGTTTGAAAGATATTTAAAAAAAATGACTTTTTTTTCCTATTACTAAGCCAACCTAGCGGAGTTAGGGCTATAAAGCCCTCTTGAGAAATTCTACTTTATACAAAAAACAACGTCTAGTTATATTAGTGGAATGCCTCATTTTGTATTCTTCTTCTTCATGATTGGTGCTGCGGTGTGGGGGATTTTGTCTTAATGAAAAAAAAATTACCTAGAGAATTCCAATAATTATAATCAGTTCAATCAACCAGCAAAATATGAATATTGAAAATTGCTGACTTTCAAAAAACTTAGCAGTAATACACGGAGCAGCCTCATGATTTCCTAAGGGACGAGAAACCTTCGAAAAACCTGAACGCCATTTTTTTTTTTTATTCCACTTCTTTCATATTTTTCGCTTTGTCAAAAATGTTTTCCCGGGCCAGCAATCCCCAAATGCAGTCCTTTTTGTTGGAATTTGAAACAGTTTGCATTTTTGACATCCCCAAGTGAACATTTTTGAAATGAGATGGCGTATATTCTACATGCTGGGTTTTTGTTCACCTATTTGTATATATGAATTTCCTAAGAGAATACCAAAGAGGGAAAACCATTGTGGGTTTAAAGACACAATTTTACCGAAATATCAGATCTCAGAATTATAAATTACAGATGTAATATAGTAGAAGAAATGGTCCTTTAGATTTTAACCCTTTCAGTCCTTATTTATGATATACATGCCCTAAATTTTTTTTTTTGCTGGATTGGAGTTAAGAGGATATGCTACGTAGAAAATTGGCACCCCAAAATTAAATACTTTTCATTTTTGAAGTGAAACTTCTTTATCGACGTAGGGAGAAAAAATTGTGGTTACGCGCCATCTTGTTTCGCGCCATCCTGATTTCTGTACTCAGATGACGCTAATTTTTGGGCAGATGTAGAAGGCCCACCTCAATTTAAATTATGCCCATGGCTTCGTCTATTCTTCCTCTTCTTTACTTCATGAACTCAGCAAGTTATTAAAAGTTTGGCTAATTTAAGTAGTAGAAGACTACTTCGTACGCCATGTAATCGGGTATTCTTGCTTTTCGTTTTTTTTTCTTTCAAAAATCCTAGATTACGCGAAATTGCAGACCCCACTGGCTTTTATGAAAGAACAAAGGTATACCAAAAATTTAGTACTTCCTATTATATGATGCATGAAGTAGTCTTCTACAACTTACATGAACCAAATCTTTAATAACTTGCATTGTTAATGATATTTTAAAAAATAAAAAGTCAATAAAACAACAAAGTTTGCTGAGGATGTCCTCTTCTAGGCCTACAGTTTTTCTGTAGTTTCTTCACCTTAGTCTTTTAGACAATAGACAATAAGCAATAGACAATCTCAATAATTAAGAAATGTATTTAAGAGGATAAGCTAGGTAGAAAATTGGCACCCCAAAATTAAATACTTTTAATTTTGTATTTCATTAACTCAGCAAGTTATTAAAAATTTGGCTCATTTAAGTTGTGGAATAATACTTCGTGCATCATATAATAGGTACAATATATTCACTTTTCGGTTTTGTAGTTTTTCCAAAATTCCCAGACTACGTGAAATTTTAAACTATGATAGAACTAAGGTACCAAAAATTTAATATTTCCTATTATATGATGCATGAAGCAGTCTTCTACAATTAACATGGGCCAAATCTTTAATATGCTAATTTTCAACGAAGCATATCCTTTTCATGAAATTTATACGGGTAGGAGCAGTCTGTAGTGCAATGTAAACAATACCGGTACCTCCGGTGCATTGTAAACAGGTAGGGGAGCGTGGGAGGGGGGGGGGGAATTCACTTCCGCATTGAACAAGCCGAAAATGTCTCCCCTGGACCCCCCCTCCCCCTCTGGCTACGGCCTTGAAAACCAAGTAAAAATACGAGTCTGATGGAGGCAACTCGATAGCACTGACATTGTGAAGGTTTGAAGACCCTCATTATGCGTCGTGGAAGAGTGAGAGTAAAAAAATGTAAAAGAAGTCCGGGGGCCAGTTAAATTTGAACGTTCGCCAGTAAATAAAATTATGAACAGTTCGCGCCAAATCCGAGAAAATAGAAAAAATCCAGATGTAAAAAATGGGGCGAAATATTGCTGACTTTCGGAAACGCGCTGACTTGGCTGTCTGTTTTTGTCATGTAGGCGTTCTCTTTTTTAGTTTTGATCCCTAAACAAAATTTTGATACATTGACTTTTGTTTTGTTTCACTGTCATATATCATTTGTTGTAAGATATATAGTTGAAAAATCATATCGTCGGAGCTTATAAAAACCTTTGTCCACATTTGTTTGTCAAGACATGTAAAATAGTGGTACTCCGATTTTCACCCGGAAGGATGTTGGTTCGAGTTTCACACTTGCGACATTTTCTGCCCATGCTTCGGAGGGCATGTAAAGCAGAGGTCCCGGGTCTTCCTAGTTGAGTGTAGCTATAAAGCCCTCACTAGGTTGGCTTAGTAATAGAACCAAAAGTCAATATTTTCTTATTTATTTAAAGCATTTGCCAAATCCCAGCAGAAAAGCAAAAGTTTCGCTTGCTGATTTATGGTATCACCAACATACGTGTATACACGGTCATTGAGACCGCCGGACATAGCAGAAATTGGATGCGAATCATTCAAATTCTTCGGCCTGCAATTTGCGGCAAGTAAATGCATAAAAAAGGAGCACTGTAATTCCACTAAAGTTATTCCGATAGCACTATCCGTACCAACAAAAAGAAGAAATTAGTTTCAAAATTGCAGCTCCACTAAAGACAGACGATAGCTGAAACTGACGTCCGGGGGTATAGGGGTGGTTTTGGGGGAGAAATCAGGGGAGGGGCTGTCGCCAATACATCAAAGGGTTGACAGTTTGTGGGTGTAAACGCCCTAACGATTATTCGGCCCAAGTCTTTTGTCGTTGGAAGGCGAAACCGGGGCAAATATTTATTTTGGTTGGATATCTTGAGGTTTCTGAGACGTTGTAAACATTTAAATTGGTTTGTTTTGTGTGTATTTGTAGCTTTGGCTGGGTTTAAGAGAGGGGTGGGAGATTATGGATTTTGATTGAAGTTTACAGCGGATTCTAATATTTTCCGATAACGTTACAAGTAGGTTAATTACTTTATGGACGAATTAGCGGATATCCTTCACTATTTATTTACTTAAGGACATGGTACAGACTCCAATGTTCACCCGAAAGGTTGCTGGTTTGAGTCACACATTTGCTACATTTTCTGGCCACGCTTGGAGGATATGTAAAGAAGGCGCTCCCGGGCTTTCCTAGTTGTATTTAAGAGAGAGCTTCATTACCCTAACTCCGCAAGGTTGATTTAGTAATAGAACAAAAAAGGTATATTTTAATGATTTATTTGGAAAAATATTACAACAGGACAATGTTCCTTAGATGTAATGTATAGTGCATGTACATGTACCGTGTCTTTGTCTATGTCAAATTAAAACTACTTAATAATAAACACGTAAAATGACTAAAAACGTACAAATAAGTGAAATAAGTCGAAGCCTAGTCGGTGCTTATGGTTATGAAACGGAAACTAACATACTTCAGCCATGTGTTGAAAAACGAACCGTTTGCAAGACTCGTATCTGTACTTGGTTAAGTCATGCTTTCGCCTGCTTTATTGTCTTAATGGTAACCTTGCTTCAGCTTGTCCATTATCGCTTAAAACCGGTGTAGGTTGACATCGAGATCGTATACCAGTTTTCCAATGGAAAAAATTCATTCGGAAACAATACATTTTTTTTAAATTTCAAAAAACATATTTAATCGCATACAAACAATTTAATTAATGTATCCGATTAACCTCTTCAACCGTCTCACTAAGTTACCTAATAGGTACTTGTGTCGAGTTACGACACGTCTCCGACACTATAAGTTGACCTGGGTCCATAAAAAGTCCTTCAAAAAATAAATAAATCGCCTTTTCCATGTAATAATACGAGGGGAAGATAAGAAGGACAGAGGTCTCCCGGCAAAAGAGGAAGAACATCCTGGTTGAAAAACCTGAGACAGTGGTTTGGTAAAAGCGCTACTTCCCTTTTCAGAGCAGCAGTCTCCAAGGTTCTAATTGCCATGATGAGCGTCAATCTTCGATAGAAGAGGCATCAAAAGAAGACTGACTGAATTCCCAGACGCCAAACTTCATCAAATTTCAGCGGCAAAAGGGTAAACCAAAGTTTGAAGTACAGAGAACCGTACTTCAAATTGAACTTACAGAAACCTTTCGAAAAAGGCTCATTGCTCTTGTATACCCGGAGAGGTTTAAGGTTCAAAGAGGTCAAGTGGAGTCTGCTTTTGATTTTTGGTTGTACCGCCGAAGAAGAACTTGAGTTTCAAGTTTAATTTTATGTTCCGGAACCTTTGTTTCTGGAAAATTACCTTTTACCTAAGGACGGGGGTGGTAGAGGAGGATTGGCGCTTGGGGGGTGCAAATATTTAATTATATATTTTTTTTTTGTTTTTTTTTTTTGTTTAAAAAAAGGTTAATCGCATACAAACAATTCAATGAATGTATCCGATTGACCTCTTCAGTCGCCTCACTAAGTTACCTAATAGGTACTTGTGTCGAGTTACGACACGTCTCCGATCGCATGGCGTGTAGAGACTTGCACAAGTACAAGCACGCTACCACCTGGCCATCGAAGTCGATTTGACAATTCGTTTCATCTCATGAAAAATCTTCTTCTTCTTCGTCGTCTTCTCCTTTTTCTTCTTCTTATTCTTCTTCTTCAGCCAACGCCCATTCTTGGCTGGTAGACCATTTGAAGCCCTGCCGCATAGTAGAGCTGAGCCATTTCCTCCAGTGACGTAGTTCGGTTTTCTACCTCAATGCCAATGCAGCTGAATATGTGATTGGCATTACCTTCCTATTGGAAGCAATTTTGGTCCGCCACACTGCTGCAAGTGAGTGTTATCGAAGCAAAACGGGCTAAGTCCACAAATGTCTGAAATTGAGTTTTTGGCGCCGATAGATTCGTCTGGTTGAAATCTATCCATTGAATTAATTATCAGAAGCTAATTCTGGCATACTTCAGCGTAAAACTAGTTAAAAAATTGGGTTTAGATGCAATCACAGGGCACTTAGCTACAGTTTTTTGGCTTTCCTGAAATATTAACTAAAATGGACTTTGCCCGTTTTGCTTCTTATCCACTCAAGTGGTGGAGAAGGTTCGATTTCGTCATTTTCACGTTAATGCATTGCTGTTTTTTAGGATCCCTGTGGATACCATATACAGCCTCGTAATTGCTCGCTACTTTAATTTGTTAGTTTAGTTTATTTTCATTTAGGAAAACATAACAACGTCAGCCCCCCCCCCCCCAGAATTTTGGTCTAGGTCCGGCCTTGCGATTTTTCTTTATGGCGTAACAAGCGCTAAACATATAATACAATGTAACAAAGCTGACTGAGCTGTTAAAAGGTGAGAAACATAAAATAACACCTGCAATCACAAATGGAATAAAATCCAAAAGGTTAAAAACTAAATCATCGAACTTTGCAAACTTCAGAAGAACACGAACCAAATTGATTTTTCCAATGAATTAAGTCGGAAAAAAACCATATCAGTAAAAAAGTTTTGTAGGTAGAAAGTGGAAAGAAAATCAAGTGTACTCCGAGGGGACCAATAACTCTACCACAGCGCGCCCCCCAAAGGACAGACCTCCGATTCCCTCCAAAAATCACGGAATTTCAAACTTTCCAACGCACTTTCCCCGGAAACGTCCTATCCTTCAAAGCAGTTGGATTTCCGAGAGTTAGTTTCTCGTTGATTTATAAGCTGTCTTATTCTGTCTGCTAACTTTTGTTAGTTTTCTGCTTTTTTTAAATTGTAAAAAGGTCAAACCTCTGATACGGATCTTTTTTGTCTTCTGTTGAAACCGGGCGGTTATCTTAACACGGATCGCCTGTTTAGTTACTTTTCTTCTTTTTTTAAACTTGTAGAAAGGTGAACCTTCTGAAACCGATCTTTTTCGTCTTATGTTGAAACCGGGCTTATTTAGCCCTTACTGCAGTCTTTATAGCTTATTGTAACCCGATGGCCCATATAGGTCCCTTGTCCAATGCCAACTACCCCATGGATTTCGGACATTATTTGTATTGCTTCCATATGAATTTGTAGTATGAATTAACAAAAGTAACAAATGTGGCACTCATATTGGCATGAAGTGTACGCCGATGGCAGCGGTACCCCTCTGGATGGCTTGACCTACTTTGGGCCTGGTGTGTTGAATCTGCTGACGACCGCTGACAATGAGTACCTGGTGTGTAAGGATTGTTCAGCGGCCATCAGGGAGAGAGAGGAAGCACGAGCCAGACCCAGGGAAGTCCAAAAGATCCAGGGGCGGACATCAAGGTCTATACGTTTCCAATACAACTGAGATCAATCGATCAGGTCTTGTCATTCATAGGGTAAGTTCCCTTTTATCAATCTTATCAGGTGTTATATGGTACCTCAGATTCACCCTGACCTCTGAATCTGAGGGATCATGCGACAAATTTTTGGCCATTGGCAAACTCGTATACGCTGTCAACCTTCCCCGTCTACAAGCGATAATGGACAAGCTAAGACAAGCTTGCCATTGAGGCAATGGTGCAGGCGAATGCATGAGTACCAAGTACAGATCAGACATGTAGCGTAGTGGTACGGACTCCGACTTTCACCCAAAAAGTTGTTAGTTCGAGTCCCACACTGTCAAAATTTTCTGGCCATGCTTCGGAGAGCATTTAAAGCAGGTGGTCCCGGGCCTTCCTAGTTGAGTGTAAGAGAGGGCTTTATAGCCCTAACATCGCTAGGGTGGCTTAGTAATAGAAACAAAAAAGTCCTTATTTATTTATTTATTTAGATACGAGTCTTTAAAGAAAATAAGGCATTAAAAAAGCAAGAATATGATAAACATCCCCCCTTCAAAATTTAATGTCCCCAAAAAAGATAGTTTAACCCCAAGTTTTTCATCAAATAATTTACCCATCGCTAAATTCCTCAGAGTAACCGAAATAAAAGGGATGGACGGGTAGTGTGAATTAACCGCTATATAAAGCTATATCTCAAATTACAGTGCGCTTTAAACCTTTAAGAAAGCTATCAAGTTGTTGGGGAGGTAATTAGATTTCAAAGTAACGTAAAGTTGTAAATTACTTGGAAATAGGCGGTGACACTATTATTTCCCTCTATGTTTTGACGTAATATCATATTTAACATGAAAGTTTCTAATGCTTTCATCCCTTAAAGCTGGCTTTACTTTTCATAACAGTTCACCATACAATGTTAAGGTGCCCATTCCATTGACCGGCTAGGGCTATTTCCAACAACGGTGACGTGGTAGCAGACATTCAAGACTTAGGTGTGGTTTCCACGGACCTCACATTGCAGAATTGACGGAAATGTTTATTTTCCTCTATGCAATAGTTAAAATTGATCAATGATCATACAGTAAAATCACAAACAAACTAAAATTAAAAAATGGCGTCATGGGATATGTTAAGTACAAACATTTTAATATAAAAAGAAAAATTCTAATTTCCGTCAACGTCATTTGCATTCTGCAATGCGAGATCGGTGGAGACGCAACCTAAATCTTGAATGTCTGCTACCACGTCACTGTTTTTTGAAATAGCCCTAGCCGGTCAATGGAATGGGCGCCTAACTCATATCTGTACTTGGTAAATTCATGAATTTATTTGTTTCATTGCGTCAATGGCAAGCTTGTCTCAGCTGGTCCATTATCTCTTGTAGCCAGTGAAGGTTGACATCGAGGACGTATCCCAGTTTGCTAATGGCCAAATGGCCCGGAAACAATGCAATAATGTCGGAAATCCATAGGGTCGTTGGCAGTAGACAAGGGAATAGCTCTACAAAAAGTCCTTCAGGACATTATTATTAGTAATGCCTCTTCAAGCTAAGTTTGGCGATCATCATGGCAATTTAGACCTTTGAGACTGCTGCGCTGAAAAGCGCTGTCTTGCTATTGCCGAGTCACTGCCTCAGGTTTTTCAACCAGAATGTTCATTTTTTGGAAGCCCTCAGTCCTTTTATCTTCCCTTGGGCAGAAGGATTCAGATTCAGATACAGATTCAAATTTGACATACATATCAATAACGTAAATAAACGACTCAGATCATGTTTATACGCTTTTAACCAAATCCAGTTTTATTTAAACTATGATACAATGATAGTGATATATAAAGCACTAGTAGAATCTCTTATGCGATATGGAATACAAGCATATGGAAACACAACACCATCACAAATACAGAACATTGAAAATACACAATATAGAATACTGAAGATTATAAAAAACTCAGATAAAACAAATAAATATAACAAATTGAGCAAAAAAGACCTATTCAATAAATATGACGTACTAACAGTGACGGCTCTTTTCAAATACATTACCATCATTAAGTACTTTTATAAAACAGAATACAAACAACCAGTAACACATGACATAGAAACAAGATCTATAACCGAATCAAGACTGCTCACACCCACCATAACGAACAACTACGGAAGACAGACATTAAAATACATGATACCTCACATTTTCAATGATATACCAAATACAATAAAAGATCTGAAAAAATACAGGGAAATAAAACAACAAGTAAAGTCATGGCTCCATAGTAAAATCGAATAAATTTTTAATTTAAATTAAAATAACAGAATACTAGACATGGCCTACAGACGTCTCAAAAAGGTACAAGTACATATAGTGAAGAACTTGCAGACAGACCTATTGGTCTTGCAAGACTTCAGACAACCTGACAAAAACATTAAATAAATAGAGAAAAAAAAAGCGATATTTTTCGTTCCTCATCACATGGCCGAAGTGTTTAGAACTCTAGCCTATTGTGTTATAGAAATAATAATAATTAGATAAACAGGCCTTGTTTTTTAAATCATGTTGTTTCCAACGCCTGCTTCCGGCATTTCTGCTTTAAGCAACCCTGTCGGCCTGGCGGTGGGAGTGAGTCTGTTTATTATTAACTTGAACCAACTAAGGGCATGCTTTTTCACCTTGGGAGAAAGAGGAGTTGACTGACAGGGAGGACCTTCTGATTATAGTGGATTCCGAACCACTTGGGGAACATGGTAAAGTCACACGATTACATCGGAGGTAACCAGGACTCGACACGCACGTAGACTGACTGGTATAGTCTCAGCGCATGTCCCACCATGTTCCCCTGCCAACGCTGTGTACATTACCAAGTTTGCCACAGTTTGAAACATACTCGGCACTCATGGATTCAACATAGGGCCGTTGGCGTTTTTTAAGTCATTAAATAGGTTGTGACCATAAGGAGGGTTGGAGGGGGAGGGAGGGGGGGTGGGGGTATTGGGCCCCCCAAACTAATTTGGATAAATTCCAATTGCGAATTAACTCACCATTTTGCTATTGCCCATATGGGACCAGCCAATTCAATCTATTTCGAATTAATCAACTGCCGATTGTGCCATCTGTCAAGTTCTCCCAAAAAGAGGCGTAACGATGATAAGATTCCATAATATTTCTTATGAAGAAAAAACTCAATTTATGTATTAAGTAAAGTAATAAGTAATAAGTAATAAATAATAAGTAATAAATGGAAACACGCAATTAGTCTGAGTAATATCACTGTTAATTATTATAAATGTATGTCAGGATTTGTAGAGTAGTGGTACAGACTCCAACTTTCACTTGAAAGGTTGTCGGTTCGAGTCCCACACTTGCTACATTTTCTGGCCATGCTTCGGTGGGCATGTAAATTATGCGGTCCTAGTTTCCTAGTTGAGTGTAAGAGAGGACTTTATAGCCCTTACTCCACTAGGTTGGCTTGGTAATAGAGCAAAAAGTCAATAATTATTGGCCCAAAATTCTTACTACTACTTAAACAAGACAAATAATGTTTGAAATCCATGGTGGTCGTTGGCATTGATTGAACCATGGACCAATGGGCTACTATATTTAGGCCTAGGTTCATGAAAACTTCCTTCAGGATATTGTTATTATATAGTTGGGAACGTGACCCCCCCTGCACCTCCCTGGCTATGCCTAATTAGGGGGGGGGGGTAGTTGGGGGTAGATTTTTCCTTTACATATATATAGGCCCTAACCATCAATGCCAATCTATACGATACTAAGGCACTATATACCCGAGTATTGTCATCCGCCATGTTGTATCCCAAATTTCCTATATGGTAAGTATTGTAAGAAAAGTAAAAGATTGAAAAATATTGAAAAAACTAATATATACGTTTTAGTATTTTCTTATGAACTACTTCCCTAATTGGTAGCACGTTTTTTAAATAATAATAAATAAACAACGGTAAATTTCTAAAAATAAATAGGTAAACACCCAATGCTTGGCTTATACACCAGACTTATAATGGATACAACATGGCGAATGACAATACCTGTCTAATATAGAGCCCTATACGATACTATACAAAGGTAAACAGAATAATAAACAGGACCGTTTCATTGCAGAATTGAGAACAACCGAATTCAAACGTCTGAATTTCACCGTTTGGTTTTGAATGGCTGTTAATTACGTCGGTCTCGGTCTCTACTATTTGCCCGAAGCAAATATTGGCTGCTTCGCAATTCCGTTCATCTTACCATCCGCAATCGAACAGCATTGACGGGAGATTGCGTGTTAAATATTAGATACTGGGGATTGTGAAAGTGGCGCAGTGGTTAGCGGTGCAGACTTTGAGACGAAAGACCCTAAGTTCAAAACCAAGACATGGGGTTCCCAAGAAAAAGTTTCGGTGGCTCTCTAAAATGTTTTTGAACGTAGCATGTCCTGACATAGTGTATTGGATGTTATAGTTTTTCCTTTTCTGTAAATTCCTCTTTCATCGAAGACTGGAGATCACCATGGCAATTTAGACCTTGAAAACTGTTATATTGCAGCATTATATGGTGTATATAACACTGGCATTAAATTACCTTTGGTTGAAGAGATAACCTCCTAGTTATAACCGAAATTAGAGGATATAGAAAAACTGGGACTCGAACCCACGATCTGCACCTAACCGGGGCGCCATCTTAACCGCTGGACTACAAGCCCGCACAAGAACAGCTGATGTTGTATATCCTCTACTTATGTTCTCGAATTGACATGATTCGTAATGTTAGACAGGTTAGCACGACTTCTTCTTCTTAAGGTTACAATCTTAGCGATTGGTTGGCAGCAAGTCCCAGCATATCGTCCTCCAGTTTACTCGGTCCTCGATCTTCCTCTTCAGTTCTTGATATGATATTGCTCCTGCGTCTTCTTTTACTTGATCCACGACTACACAATTATAATCAAACTGAACACTGTTGAAAATTGTTGCTCTGAAAAAGAAAGTTGTGCTCTTGCCAAACCACTGCCTCAGGTTTTTCAACCAGGATGTTCTCCTCCTGCCGGAAGATCTCCGTCCTTCTATCTCCTTATGATTTATTACATGCAGCTCGCGACTACTTCATGACCAAGGCCTTGCCCATGGGGTCCAGACCCCCTCCGAAATGGTTTACATACCATGGCTTTACACTGGATACCATGGACTTTCATTATTAAAATACGTTGTTCATGGCATAGTATATTAAGCCTTCAAACTCTGTTTTTTTACAGAACTCACACAACCGTCTTGATTCATAAAGCACGTACCACAATCAGAAAGACAAATGTGCCGCATTTGTCTTCCATTTTCCAAGGCGAGGAAGGAAATGTAGCAAACCAAGCTAGGCTCATTGCTTTCAGACCTCATGTGAAGAAAATGTGTCAAGACAGAAACGTCTTAACGCAAATGAGCGTTATATATCACAAACGGAAAGCTTACATATGTAGGCCTATTCTTAGACGAAATGACAAGGATTGTTTATAAGACAAAGCGATGTACTTACGTGAATAATTTTCTGGGCCCTAAGAGAACTCATGCAAAATACTTTTTGCTGATCTGTACAATAGCCTACGAGCTCACAATACATTACTGCATGGGGTGGCTAGATGTTTTCCTATAGGCAGAGCACAACAGGAGAAGAAAAAAAACTGAGCATTTTTTTTAACCATTTAAGTGGATATGTTACGTTGAAAATTGGAACCCCAAAATTAAATACTTTTAATTCATTATATCATTAAGTCATTACACATTTGGCTCCTTCAAGTTGTAGAAGACTATTTCGTGCATCATACCAGTCCTGTATAATCCGGTAATTTTACTTTTTGGTTTTGTCGTTTATCCAAATATCCCAGATTACGCGAAATTTTGGTCCCCTCTTGGTTTTATGAAAGAACTAAAAAATTTAATATTTCCTATATCATATGATATACAACTATCATGGCCCAAATCTTTAATAACTTGCGTTGTTATTTAATTAAAAAATAAATAATATAAATAATAAAACGGTCTACAGGTGGGGCATGACTCCGGTCTTGCTTAGAAAGCTTAACGAGTATTACGGCAACGTTAAGCTTTCTAAGCAAGACCGGAGTCATGCCCCACCTGTAGACCGTAGACAAAACCATTCTAAAACACCCATGACTTCCGCACACACACACACACACACACCGACCGGCGCAAATACTCGAAAGAGTCCCGCGCCTTTAAAATAAAAAAAATAAAAAAATAAAAAAATAGTAAATAAAAACAACAAATTGTGCATGTCCTCATAAATGCTGTGTTAAAACTAATCTGATCATTTAAGATGGAAATCAGACACCCCTACTAACTTTTTTGTGTTTAAACAAACAAATTTCACAGGAATATCTATTGTTTGGTTTTCAACGCCTGGTTTCTGCTTTAAGCAACCCTGTCAGCCTAGCGAGGGAGTGAGTCTGTTTGTTAACTTAACATAAGAGAAGACTCCTTCACCCCAGGGAGAAGACTGAATGGGTGGACCTCCTGATTATAGTGGATTCTGAACCACTTGGCGAACCTAGAAAATAAGTCTCATCCGTGCTTAGAATTTTATCAAACTCCAGCGGCTAGAAATCGACGGTCTGATAGACTGACAGAAAGACATTTCTTAAAAACCACTTTTTGGGGTTCCTGGAACCTCTAAACGTGTAAATCCACTAAAAACCACGAAATCTTAAATTTCTATCATCACAAAGCTTTCCTTATACATAAATAGGTAAGTAGAAATCAAAATAAAAATTCTTCTCCTTCAAAAGTGAAAATGGAAGATTACAAATTCCAATGCGTACCATCCATGTAAAGAGTTAGGGTAAGACGGGGTAAATGGGTGCCGCCTTTTTTGCATACATAAACTCCAGAGTGATTTAACGTAGAGACAGCCATTTTTACTTTATCCTTGCTATAAAATATGCAGAGCCACGTCGCCCCTATACAACACATTTCATAATCCCGCATCTACCCCACCTTCCCCTAAGTGCATGCTCTCCATATACATCTACAAGCCTTTACGAAGCATTGGGTAGGTACACCTTTTGGTATATTAATGCTTTCCTATACATTTGTATACCTAAAGAAAGCTTTGTGATTGTCAAATTTTCAATTTTGAAATTTCAACGGTTGTACATCGACTTGTTGTAAAGCGATTTCGGTGGCAAAGGCGTGCTTGTACTGTGCGAGTCATTACATACCTTGCGATGGGAAACGTGTCGTAACTCGAGGCAAGTGCCTATTAGGTTACTTAGTGAGGCGATTGAAGAGGTTAATCGGATACATTCATTAAATTGTTTGCATGCAATTAGCCTTTCATAAAAAATAACAACAACAACAACAACAACAGCAGCAACAACAACAACAGCAGCAACAACAACAACAACAGCAGCAACAACAACAACAGCCGCAACAACAACAACAACAGCAGCAACAACAACAACAGCAGCAACAACAACAACAACAACATGTTTTGCTGTACCAGGAACCACGAAAGGTGTTTTTACGAAAAGTCTGTCCGTCGGTTTGTCTGTTAATAGTCGATTTGTGGGTAAACTACTTAATGGGTTTTGGTAAAATATGGTAGCCTACTATTACAAAAATCATAGTTCGGGACCATATTTTCAATTTTGAGTTAACTCAATTTTCGTGGATTCTCCCTGAAGTGGTTAACGACTTGTAAAGGTGACTTAGAGAGCGATTCGCAGGCAGTTCTAAGGGAAGTCCAAAACGATTCCCACTGAGAAGATAGAGAAAATAGTGAGAGAGCGGCTACAGGATGCATTTAGGGTAAGTGTATATACATATATATTATTGTATATGTTACATATTGCATATATTGAATGGAATTGAATTGAATTGAAAACGACTTTGTTGAATGAAAACAAAACAAAATGCGAACAATAAGACTTCTTCTTTTCATGCTAACCCTAAAAAAACAGAAACATTTTATTATTGATGAATGGTTAAAATTAAATTGAGAATATAAAAAAAAGACAGAGGAAGAGTGAAAGAAGCAGGATAAAATATACGGGGGGGGGGGTCCATTGTCATCACCATTACAGGACCGGAGAGAGTCCCAAGCGTTATCTAAGATATATTGTTTAATTATTTTCTTAAAGGTACTGAGTGAGCTAGCTGCCCTAACCTCCAATACGGTAGGCATAGGGTTCCAACGATACTACTGACATAATACTATTATCGATACTTTTCTTTCGATACCACTGGTATTGATACCCGATACTTTTCATTCAATACTTGCAGGTATCGATACTTATTTGCTGGTATTCAATCAAATAATACCTACCACACAACTAAACTTTTTCCCGCTATTTTTTTTTTAATTTTTAATTTTCAAAATAGTCACCAACCTGCTGTGTGAGTGTTCTTTCGTAAGCTAAGTATAGAGGTTGGTCTAGGTTAATTTTGCGCGCCTGATTGTTTAGCAATTTTAATTTGCAATTCCCCAGTTTTTTTTTTATATTGAATTTAAGTTATTTTTGGTCATTTATTTATTTATTTAGAGAAGTTACCAGAATTTTTCAAAGGCGTGATACCCTGGGTCCATGGATGCACCCCTCGAGCAGGCATCCCATTCGATACCAATACCTCATGGTATCGATACTTTTCTTTCAATACAATACCAGTATCAATACCTGCCATTCAATACCGGTATCGATACAAGAATCGATATATTTGTAAAAATTTGGATCCCTAGGTAGGCAGTATATTATGTCCATTTACTGCGTACAGTCTCCTACATATATGGTAAAATAAAACAATAACATAGGTTTCAACTACTGTACTTACCTTTAGGTACAGGCAGAGGGTTGGCACAGGTGCAAGTGTAGGCCATGGTGTCCAGTGCAGGGCACTGTACAGGAGGGCAATCTTCTCCGCCACAACCTGAAAGAAAGAGACAAACCAGGTCAGAAATAAATTTGTTCTTGGGTTTACGGAATGTAATAAAATATACATGTCTTCTGCCATTGAATATATAACACTATAGAATGGTCACGACGGTCAAATATTGCAAACAGGTTTTTCTTGTGAAATACCTACAAAGTAGAAAAAAGGTCGGACGTCCCGCTGGTGTCAGCCCATTGTACAATTCGTCAGGGTCCAACTCGTCCCATCTTTACCAGGGACGGTCTAAATACCCTCACCATGCAACACTCTCACTTTCTTCCTGCCCCTTCAATTGGCTGGCTATTTTAATAATGGCCAGTGGTATATACTGTATATATTTTATTTTATTTGACCTAGCATTGTACTTCTGCTCAGCATAGGCTTTCCAACAATAGCTTATTTTAGAATTGCAGATGATTTAATTAGACTTAATTATCTACTGTAAAATATTAAATCTACCTATTATTATTTTGAAGCCGTATATGACAGCTCCTTCAAATTCAAATTGGAATAATGCTAAGGCGGCTATTCCACTGGTCAATTATACTTCAAATTTGATTTTGTCATTGACGGAAAATCTCCAATGATGCTTCATTTATTTTTACACCCCATTCCACTGGTTTTCAACAATTGATCATTTTTGTTTTCAATTTTTTCCAAATTTGTAAGTTGGCTCGCCGTCTTTCTCAAAAAACTCCAAAAAAACGTTTAAAAAAATTATTTCTCAAAATCGGCTCCAACGATTTATTTTAAATATATATATATATATTGTAGTCGATATTAATATTAATAAAATGCGGGAGGTCGCTTGCCCCATGATAGTTTCTTCAAGGGGTAAAAAATAAAAAATAAATTAGGGAAAAATGACTATAACAAATAATTTTCGATGATTTCTACTTTCAGACATGTTTAAGGTGTTAAATTGAGTAACGAAACCGGACAGGTTGCTTTCCCAAAAAAATATTTATTTTTGTGCAAAAAAATTATTTTTTTAAAAGATGGTAGAAAGAAACGGTCCCGAGGTATGATTTTCGTTAACCTACATGCTAAATTTCTATTAAATTAACAGAGTAGTTTGCCCAGAAATCGATGAACAGACAGAGCGACAGATAGGCGGACAGAGCGATAGACAGACATTTCGTTAAAACCACTTTTTTGGGTTCCTGGTACTTCAAAACGTGTAAATCTGTTGAAATCTCGGAATCGAAAATTTTGACCATGACAAAGCTTTCCTTATAGGTACTACGTATAAATTGGAAAGCAATAAATAAGGACTTTTTGTTGTTGTTTCCATGACTAAACCAACCTAGCGGAGTTAGGGCTATAAAGCCCTCTCTTACACTCAACTAGGAAGGCTCGGGACCGCCTGCTTCACATGCCCTCCGAAGCATGGCCACTCATTACATCACCTTTCAATTACCAACAGATTTTTAGCAATTATGAGATAAACCAAAATATATATACATACAAATATACAACCAAATAATTCTATTGTAAGTAGAGACAATTCAAAAATTACAACATGTTAAACGTTAAAACTCTATGATATCCAAACAGGTAGAATGAATGAATCTACATGAAACAGCCCCAGTTATAACTGCTATAAAAGAGGTACCTGTTCTTTTGTAGTAGGTGATAGATCTATTGTACATACAGGTACATTATATTAGATATACATGTATAATTGGAAACGATAAATTAGAAAAACGTTGAAAAGTCCTTTTTTACATTTTTAAACGATCTTTTGATTTTCGACACATAATTGTCAGCCGCTAGCTACCTACCAAATCAGAAACATCACTACATTCTATGTCTAAAAATTATCAAATCACTTACACTGCATATTGAAAACAAAAAATGGAACAAAAAAATATTTGCATGCATAATATACATATCGCTCATGCACGAGAAAAGTGACACATTTCTAAATATTGACTTTTGAGATAATTCCAATTTTCGTTCTGACCATTTTTTAGTTTTTACTTGTATTACTATCGAGGTACTTGATACTTTTGAGATGTGACAGTTTACTTGAAAGAGAAGTGAAATTACAATGTCAACGCCTGGAGCCCATTCCGAATTATGTCAGTATTGCCAAACCCGAAGTAGTCAAACTTGGCAATGGATCAGTGACAAAACGCAATCTTATGGAAACAAATTAAACTGGATATGTAACACTACATTTATAAAATTCACTATATTTTCCTACACATTTTTGTATAAATAACTCAATTTTGCAATTTTTTGAAATTTGTCACTTTTCTTGTGCATGAGCGATATATATTATACATATTATACCTCAGCAGGCACCGAATAGCCGAAACCGAAACCTGGTGAAAAGAGTATACATGAAGGACCGGGCCTGAGGTTAAAAGCCATAAGTTGTTATATAGGTGGAGACCCCCCACGAACTTATGATAAATCTAATACATTGGCGTAATTGGGGTCCTGGGGGGGGGGGGGGCTGAGCCCGCCAGGTCCGCCCCCTAAAACTAAAACTTAGTCCCGGCCGGTCCCCGGTACTAGGCGAACACTAAATTTGGCCGTCATGCATATACTATAGTAGAGGATGGGACGACTAGGTAGCTGAGCGTGTCAGAATTTAAAAAAAAAATCAGGAGACTAAAAGCATTTTTTTTTTCATTTTTAAATTTCAAAAACAAAAGTTTACTTTCTAATTTTTTGTTTTTATTTTACTGAACTTGAATAGTTTAGTGTACATGATGTGTTTCATACATATTAAAAAAGAAAATTTAATTAATAAAAAAGTTATATAATTTACTAGGCATAGGCCTACTTCAGAAGTGAATGAGTAATGAATCAGTCTTGGGTTCCCCCTCTAGAAATTTTGGGAATTTACGCCAATGATCTAATACCGCTAATTGCTGTGCCAAATATCATCAAGATCGGATAATATTTACTTTATAATTTATTGGTCTACCCGTTTTAGAAAATGCAATCCCATCGATCAATTCAGTGCTCTAGGATAGGGGATGTGGGGCATCCGAAATTTAACCCTATCATTTTATGGGACTGCCCACGCATGGCTCTAGCCGCGAGGGATAGACTCACAGTTGTCATTCGTCAAGGTTTGGGGTACTCGGTTACGGAAGTAAGGGACATTATGGCGATGGCTCTTGAATTAGGGGTATCATCGGTCCTGCAATGCCTTACAAGGGAGTTGGACGATGTAGTCACGATTTAGGAGTAACTAAGTTTGTGCTGTACCTCGGCCTGATATTGGGTTAGCCAAGTGGCCGTAAAAAAAAAAAAAAAAAAAAATAAATATATATATATATATTTATTATGGAATCACTCATATTATCTATCTACTAATCGACAAATCGCATGATCGAGTAAACTCGGACCGGTTCCTTCTTCTGAATTCGACTTGAGTGAAACGAAAATTAAGAGGGAGGTGTATTTATAGGTGTGCTTATCAGGACATATAGAGTAGTGGTATAGACTCCAACTTTCAATCGAAAGGTTGTTGGTTCGAGTCCCACACTTGCTACATTTTCTGGCCATGCTTTGGAGGGTATGTAAATCGGGCGGTCCCGAGTCTCATAGTTGAGTGTAAGCGAGGGCTATATAGCCCTAAATTCGCTAGGTTGGCTTAGTAATAGAACCAAAGTTAATAAAATGTATGCATAAAAAATTTAAAATCGAATGTAAAAATATAATTTATATATTTATAAATACCAAATGATTGCCATTTACAGACTTATTTTCCCTGAACAACTTCTAGCTTTTGGTTTGGCTTATTAGTCAGTGAATAAAGACCTTGAGAGACCCACTTACAGTCAGCGTGCAATTTTAATCTTATTATTTTCTTAATAACATTTTCCCGGTGCCGTTCACAACCACGGTCAAAGGGTCCTGGTAAATTCAAATTAAAACTGGATAGTAATTTTTGAAGGATTTGATTTTCATGCATTATACGCGGTGCTAGCTCAGTATACGCTTTCATGATGTTATGCATAAAATCTGCCATAGGTTTTGATGGCTTATTGAGTCCAAGAGGCCCTTGAGGCAAAATTCCTCCGTAATTTTTAAGCAAAATTAATGTATTTCGGGGCTCATAGACACTGTTAACATCTAAAAGGGTGTTACGGCACTTCTCGCAATTTGTTTCATCTAGCAACTGTCTCACTGACCAACCTGCAACGTAATTCATTGCACATTCTTCTAAATTTACAGACGCTGCTTTTCCTACTAGGTCTGTCACAGTGGTTAATTGTATCGAATGCAGTAACATTGGGATTAACTTATCAACGCTTCCAGATTCAGAGACATTGTCCACTACTGATGGTGCGTCACAAGCGGAACCTTGAACAGAGCTAGTACAAGTTTCATATTCACCCAATTTACATAGAAGGAGCTCGTTATCGTCCTCTTCGCAATTTGTTGCATCCGAAAATTTTAAAAAAGAGAAGTTAGCAGCGGAAGTAAACAGTTTGGCAAATTGTACCTGACGGATTTTTACTGTATCCGTTATGTTGCCTTATTATGGAAAAAAAATTCTCTATAGGATCTTGAGTGCATTTGTTCGTTAATAAAAAAAAATTTGGATCCGTGGATTCTTCCTCCCAGTAGAGCTGCAGAATAGCATTAATTGATAGAATCATACCATTAAAACACGGGGGGCGTGTAATAACATTTTTCCGCAATTTATTATTGTAAGAAAGTTTTTTGAGGCTATTGAAGGTTTTTAGGGCTTTTTTCAAATTTTTCATAACAACATGGTTTTTTTTCGTCAAAGGTGTCCTGTTGGGATTTTTGTCTAATAAGTGTCTGCTATCTAAGCTGTCAAACGTGTTGTTGACAAGTTCAACAAACTCTGCAGTGCTCAGTGCTGACATAGTTTTGAGTTGTCCCGATTTCACGCAGGTGCGAATGCCTGTGGCAACTGAGCGACTGAACAATTGCGTAGCAAGCCTTACGCTCATTTTTTTAAAGTTGTTAGGCCTTAAATGGTGGTCAGTCAGTTTTGGCATAGCTCGAAACGTCTTACTGCCCTTATCGATATTGTACGCTAAGTAAATGTCATTCATTTTAACATCTTTATTGTTATCAGAAATATAATGCCCGTTCAATAAATTATTTCTGAGAGATTTTATTAAGTGTGGGACGTCATGCAACATATATACTTTCTTCTCTTCATGAAGAATCCAAGGGCACTTCAATTTGACTCCCAAAGCTTTGTACAACTTAACGTTGGAGGTGCTTTGATCACATACTATTGCCCTTGGATTAAGCCCAACTCTAACGACTACTCTCAGTGCATTACATAAAAGAGGCTTCATTTCGTCAGCAGAAGCTTTTGCCGACAAATAGAAACAAATTGGAAGTTTCCATTTTTGGCATAAACCACGGACCATAAAAACTAAGGCATTGGTAGCCAACTTAGGAAAACGCCCCAAAGATCCGAGGTCAGAATACCCCTCCACCAGGTCCAAGCTAACATTGTACCTCAGATGCTTCTTTATACTCATTTCATCAAATAAGATGACACACTTTTTTTCTGCCTCAGCCATGGTTTCAACTTTTAGCTTCAAATTGCTTATAAATCTCTCATTAAGGCCTACACGAAACTCTTCGATTTTGAGCCACCTTCGGATAGTTCTATCACCTGGAAGAGTGATGCCCAATTTCCTCATATATTTGTAACCTGAAGGAGATTTATAATACAATCCTAATGCAAGCTTTTTTTCCTCGTTTGACCAAGCCCTTACTCTTTTTACTCCCTTTAGTTGCATATTAACTATGATTTTCGATGTATTACACAGCTTAGTCAAGTCATTTGATTTTTTGGAACTTTGTTTTAGGCGCACAATTTCTGCTTTAAGTACCTTAATTTGCATTTTTTTTCTACCCAGTGCCTGACGAAGTTAATTTAATTTTTTTTTTAGTTTCTCTACCTTCTGGAAGCCACTGAAAAATCTCTTCCTCTGAGGCGTTTCGGGCGCATTTATGAGGGAACTCACGTACATAGCCGATTTTGGAGTTATTTTCGGAGTAACGGGAGTAGGTGGTGTGGGTGGGCATGGAGCAAAAATTCTTCCTGTGGAATACGTTCTTATAGCTTGCTGCTTACGTGACAGTTTCGGTGTTTCTGGCCCGACATCACCATTTCCGTCTGAAAATAAAAAATAAATACTGCATAGGCTGAGAGGAGGGAGGGGGGGGGGGGGAAGATGCATAAAAGCGCAATAATTTTTTTATCTTCAAGTACCACTCTTGGTTTAATAACATTTAAAACTATTCCATAAAAATATCTTTGGGCCACTCCGTAGCGGACACACCGTTCACTTCCGACCATGGGTCCCCGTCACGGATTATCTTCATTTACTTAATGGAGATAAATATATATAAATAGGATAAAATACTTATAGTAATATAAGATAGATCTACTGAGGGTCTAGGCCTGAGGACTGGTAGAGCCAAACAGCATCCTCTCACTTGGCCACCTCATTATTCGGGATGTAGGGGTCAGTTCCATGCCCGATAGCCGCGTTTCCCCCCTATCCATTCAGTTAAAGTATCTAATAGGGTCGAGACAGTAGTGTAACGAATGGGGCGGATTTTATTGTGGAACTCTGCAATAACCTTTTTGACAAATTCTCTTTTGTTGCGTAATGTAAGAGGACTTTCCCCAAAATGAAAATTAATAAAAATTATAATAATAATAAGGAATAAAACTAATTTGTAACGACTTACCTTCAGCCGTGCTTGATGAAAGTTGGTAGTGGAAAGGAACAGCTACTTGGGAAAGTTTCTTTCGTTTGCAGTCGGGTCGGTACATATCTGAGGCGAAGTGATCGCTACATATCCTCCTACTCTCAAGCTTCTCCATCGGAAGTACCTCAAGCGAAGCGTTACCTGCCAAATCATTATTATATAGGTTTATCAGTTTATGTGTCAACGCTATTCTGTGGGTGCGTTCGAAGTCCATACAATTAATTTATCGTGTAAAATGGAGGACTAACTGCAGACTAGATTGTAGACAGAGGCGGCCTTACTGGTGGCCAACAGGGCAATCGACCGGCTCTCACGCAACAACCCAAGCAAATTAAAATAATATAAGATAGATTTTGTAGCCTTATTATATTTTTTAATCAAAACTTTTTATTTTGATCAATAATTATTTATTAAGGTTATAACATAACATTAAAAAGCATAAAACTAACTAAACATTTAAAAATAAAATTAACAGATGTAAAGATCCTGTAATTATTTGGATTTCATAATGAATTGGGGCTTTTCTAGGCAGGAACAAGCTGAAATAACTTTTTGACGTTGTTTCTATCGCTGCCACATGTGAGAGGTCTTGTATGTATATACGACTTGTAACCTATTCTAATAACGTTAATGGTTTAACAGTCAAAGAATAGTAGACCTACTGCAAGAAAGGGGGGCCCTGGGGTCTCTACCGGAGGGAATAATTTGGAAAAGAATAGGCCGAAAATAGTGGAATTACGCACTTTGAAAGCAGTTATGTTCATATTTTACATATGGAGAATTTTAGGCTACAGCTAACAAGGGGGGCCCGGGGGCTACCACGGGGGAATGTTTTTTAAAAGATAGGCCTGAAATAGTTTGTAGGCAACAAAAATTTTATTTTGCCGACGATAACAGTAATAAAGAAACTGGTAACAGGGGGACTGGGTTCTCCCCGGGGAATTTTTTTGAATAAATATCTGAGAAATTTGCTGTTTTGCTAAAAAAAATTGATTTTGCCGACGATAACATTAATAACGAACCTGGTAACAGGGGGACTGGGTTCTCCCCGGGGAATTTTTTTGAATAAATATCTGAAATTTGCTGTTTTGCTAAAAAAAAATTATTTTTTTTTGGGGGGGGGGGGGGGTCCGGACCCCATTTTTGAGACGATAACATTAATAAGAAAACTGGAAACAGGGGGACCGGGGTCTCCCCGGGCTGATATTTTTGAATAAACATCTGAAAAATTTGCTGTTGGGGGTCTGGACCCAGCTGACCCCCCCCCCCTTGGCTACGCCACTACCTCGGGCCCCACTTGTTGCAATTGTATTCATCGCCTGCAAAATCTTAATATACATCAAAATGCGCTAGAACCCACTATTTCTCATGTCTCATGCGGAAAGGACACCAAAGTCATTAATTTAAAAGCTGTATCTAAGACAACGGTTTTCCCATTTTTCTACACTATCATGAAAATGGGGGGAGGGCACCAAAATATATACCGCCCCCTTCGAATATATACAAGTATGTGCCTATATTTATTTTAAAAAATTTCATTAAACTGACGGTTATCCCCTATACGGCCGGGGCCCCACAAATTTAATAATTTAATACATAACACAATAAAATTAACACAATAGTACATTTCTAAGTTCAGCCCAATAATTTAGGGCAAGCACTACTCACTAGGCCAATTAACTAATATTCCGCGCCTTAAAGGACATTCATATACCTACATGCATAATATGCATACATAGTATATGATATATTATATCATATCGATTAGCCTATATACAAGTAATTATATATATAACGCACCTATGTATATGTAGATTATACTGCTATTTATAAGTATATATTGTAGGTACTGGTATGCCTACTTACCACTGTTGACGATCCATTGCCGTAAAACGTCGTGGTACTTTACAGGAAACCGATGAAAAGTAGTTCCTGGACATGTTCTGTACGATTTATTACAATTAAAATATTCGCATCTAACACCACATGTACTTGTAGATTTAGCACCAACCATTTTTTAGTTTGACCGAAAACAAAGTGCGCGGTAGTTATAGGCAGGTACGCGTGGGCCTATATTGTATCGTATAGGCAACAATCATATAATAGAAATAATCGAATAGTCGACTTATTAGAGATGTAAAGAAAAAAACACACACAGTAATGCACGTATTCCACATATAATTATCATGAAACATTTAAGTATAAATGAACGAGGCCCGTGAACTGCTCAGTGCTTTCTAAATGAGTAAATGCTGCACCTGGCCCTGTTCTGAAACAGGGATAAGGCAGTGTACAATGAGACTTGCAACCCCTAGCCGGACCCAGGTATGAAGCTCCGCGGGTGGTGCTTGCGTTGAGCTACAGTTCGCTGCCAAGTATAATCTTAGTTCGCGTTTCTATAGAATGGAATCGTAAATGCAGGGACCATTCTATAGTGTTATATATTCAATGCTTCTGCGAAGAAGACCGTGTGTGAGAAGATAAAGTGAGTTGTTAAAGGTCAACTTAGAATGCGTCTTTGCATCCTGAAGAAACGTGCCCTTTACTCTATTTTTGCTTCACATGATAACAATTAAGTGAGAATTGGAACGGGAAAAGGCTTGTAAGTGTAAAAATCAAATATCTCATGAAATATGCCTGTATCAAGCTGTCAATGATATCAGAAGAAACCTAAAGAATTATTCTGAGCAATTTGATATGCGACACAAAAACCTCTTTCTAATACAGGCTGACCACAATAATTAAGGTTTTGAATAATTTATTTTGTACAAAAGGTGATTGGTGGGGTCGCCTGAAGAAGAAATAAAGAACTGTGGTCATTTGGTGTTAGTGACAGTCACATGTCAAGTATCAAAGTGTAGAGGGGCGTTTCTGCGAATTAAACAGATATTTTTGATGGCTTCTCGATCGATATTTCCGTTGAAAATTGACTTAGTACAAAAAATTCCGTAGTGCATTCGTTACGAAATTATATGAAAAACCCACAGTCGCACTATGTACGCTCATGTTCATTGAATTCACGCATCAGTTGAACTCACGACCAAAGTGAGGGAAAATAACACAATAAATAATCCAAGCGCACATTCGTATTCAGTTTCTCTTAAAATTCAGGTACAGATAGGTCTTCTTACAATAGTTCATGGTACATGGTTCATGGCCAAACTGGGTGACGGAAATCCTACCTTCGGCCGGCACTGCAGTGAGTCTGAGGAAACCGCGGGTTGACCACTGTCCAACCCAGTGGCGGGCGTGGCTGGACTGTTTTGGGGCTGCCAATGACTGCCTTTGTTAACAAGGTTATGCCGCTGTTTCAACAGTTCATAGTTTGAATAATTGGGATTCAGTTCAACTTCAGTCAGCTCACCTTTCTATTCATTAATAATATAATGTATAGGTATATGCAACAAGGGCACTTTCACAGCGTGAAACACCGCAGATGTGCACTATAACGAGGTACATGTACATATTTTGAGACTTGAAGTTCTATGGCTTTGGAAACCAAAAAAGGTCACTAGCACCCCTCCCCACTTCCCCTAACTCCCTAAGTTGGAAGCAGGCACGTCACAATATGCCCAAATTCATAAAGGTCCCATCGCTCCCCTTCTAGAAATAACAACGTCTACAAAGCCCAAAAAGGGATAACAAGCCCGTCTCCCTTATTAATCAAATTTGTGCCCAAATTCCTGTCGTGACCACCCGACAGTAATATACAGTATAACCCAACAGAATTCTAACAAGAAGCGGTTTATTCATATCTAGCAGAAGTGATGCGTGGTAAAGTTGAAAACTAGATACGCAAGTGAAAAAACTGGAAGCACTAATACAGTTATACCAACTTCACCACACAACCAAACTTTCGCGCCAATTTTCAAACTGCCTACCTTACCATTTCCGGTTTCCAACAACGGGAGAATCGGATTTCTCGATTTCCCCTTAGGGGTTGCTTCTAATTTCTACTGGGAATTACACTTTGAGATCAGATTTATATGAGTTATGCTGTTGTAAATACAGAAGGGAGAGTGGGAGACTTACAGTACATCTTCATTTTCGGTTACTTGTGTTAATCTTATGGCATTCTTATTTATTGTATGACTGTGCTCTGGAATAGTTCAGTTGGTAGGAACTAAACCATGAAACGGAAGATCACCGTTCGAGACTCGAGACTCGATTTTCGGGGAAGCAAGCAAAGTAAAGCAACGTAAATTTATTCCTAAATTATCCTTCATCATACATTTTTGAACATAAGCTGTGGAGCCCGTCAGGCTAAGCCCATGGTGGGCTCTAAACATCAGCTTCTACAATAATTAGTCGTAATAAAAAAAATTTAAACACACTTATTTTGTAATTATAACTATAAACCCCAAAACATAAGAGAGAAAACATATTAAAAATGGTAAGTGCCACACAAAGTGAGCCTATATATATAGTAGCATTGTATATAAGGCTGGGCGAAGCTTCGAGATATCCCCGGGATACTATTTTCCTACGCCTACTTTCAGCATTTCTGTTGTAAGCAACCCTGTCACCCTGGTGGGAGGAGTGTGGCTGTTAATTAACTTAAGGCACCCCAAGGCCAGACTCTTTCAACTCGAGGAGAAGGGGAGTTGACTGACCGAGTGGACCTCCTAATTATAGTGGATTCCAATCCACTTGGGGAACATATAGTAGTCACATGATTAATACAGAGGTGATCACGACTCGACACGCACGTAGACTGACTGGTATAGTCAGTTATCATGTCCTACCATGTTCCCCTGCCGACGCTGCGCACACTTTTATTGTTGTTAGAATTATTTAAGTTAAATGTTAGATTTGAATTGTTTTTAGTTTAGTTATAATTATATTGTATTGCATTGTGCTCATTATAATTATAATTCATTAATTCAAGTTTACCACAGTTTGAAACATGATTTGTTCTCATGGATTCAACATGGTATAAGGCCGTTGGCAGGGAGAGTGTTAGGCTATATGTGGAAATATATTTATATTTATACATAACTTATGTAAAGTTTGAAACAGGGGTCTTTTAGTGGCAAAAGTTCTGAGATTGCGGCCCACTCCAAGTCTTGTATATTTAGTCCATACGGTACGTAGTCTGTCTGGCTGGCCGTCTAACTTGATGCTGCGTTTGAATCTGAATCTCAGACTCAATAGGGGTCTTCACAGTGTTCGTGTTATCGAGTTATACCTAGTTAAGTGTGTTATATCAAGCTAAGTTAAAACACAGGTAACCCGATAACCAGCGTGCTATCCTAAACCCACTTCCAAGTTGGTTAACGTGTTATTTACATTGCTATAGCTCAGGTTTGACCGCCGCCATATTTGTTTTTGTCGATTGATTTGAAACACGCGTTTAAAATTTTGTAGTATTTATATTTATTTGTATAATCTATTGTCACAAGCAATTACCGTAAATGCTTAAAATTATAATAACCAAAATGAACAAAAAATATAAACAAATGTGGCACTAGAATAGAGTTCTGCCACTTTATTTAAACCCATGCCACGAACGTCTGACTACTACCACGTTGTCGATATAGCATATTAGCATGATAACTCACTCCCGAGGTCCACTCACGATTGTGTGTTAACTTGAATAGCACATCTAACTCGATAACTCGATAACACTAACACTGTGAAGACCCCTATTATATAAGTTCCTTTGTAAGATAAAGCTGTGTTAATGAAGAGGAACCTGGAATTCATTATAAAGTTGAAATAATGGAAAACTACGATACTTCTGAGATTGCGGTCCACTCCAAGTCTTGTATTTAGTCCATAATGTACGTAGTCTACCTGGCCGTCTAATGTCATGCTGCGTTTGAATCTGAATTCAAAGATTCAATATACGTATATTGTATAAGTTCTCTTGTAAGATAAAGCTGTGTTAATAAAGAGGAACCTAGAATTCATGATAAAGTTGAAATGGTGGACAACTAAGATACTTCTCATGAAATTTATAAAATCCCTATAGGAACCAATATAGAAGTTAGCTTGATTCCTTCACAACGATTCTCACAATACAAATTTCTAAAGCACCACAAGAAAGGCCGAGCTATTTTCAATTCAGCCGACGAAAACCATTCAAAAACCTCGGGAAAAAGGGAAACCCCAGAAAACATTGCTGAAACTTGTGAAAGTGAGAAGGAGCATACAAACAGAATTCATACAATGACCTGAAGGAATCAGCAAGAAAATGTCCCCCTTTTCTACACGATTTTGCCAAAGAGGTAGAATGGGATACAGCACTGTACGTGACTTTTGACTATATATTATAGGAGTTTTCCGCTCCCCTCCCATTTCTCACCTCTGTATTGCTAACCCTTGTCCGTTTGTTTATGCTCTGAAACTTCTAGGGTGATGTCATTGATTTATTTATTGTTATATCGGATGTGGTAGCCTGCCTGTGTTCGAGCTATCTGTAAGATATCTTGAAGACATGAACAACTTCATTTACATCTGTTTGATATTCAATCTACCCTAAAATTCAAGCTGGCATTTGGCTATTAGTAAGTAGGTAAGTATTTATTAATAAAAAATAAAAATAAACGCAATACAATTAATAAAAAACACTAAGTGCACCCTGTGAAGGGGACTTGCGTCGTGACCTTCAATTATTATTATTTTATTAATAAAGGGAATTACATGTCTTTTAGACTACTGATGGGAAGGTCCCCTGAAGTGATAAAAGACATGTAACGGTGACTTGAAGGGCCATTACTAGACAATTTAGAGTGCAAACGTTGGGACTTCAATATGGCATTTGGCTATTAGGGGAGTGAGTTAAATTCGTATGTCCTAAGCGCAACCTCGCGAGTGATACTTCAAGGTGGCGCAACTTCTGATGGGTTAGCGAGAGAAGCTATTTTATAATCCACGCAAAATGAGAAAAGTATGGATTTGGAATGTTTTGGTACTTTGCGACACTGTAACCTTTTCGATTGCACCATTTTGTATGCCTTGCATCCAATGCATTTCCCCTATACAGATATAATGAAAACACTTAGGACTGTTTTGTTCGAATGTTGTATACAAAACTCCATATTAGATGTAAAAAGGGCATCAATGCGGATACGTCGCAAACACGATCGTAGGGTGTCATAAAATAAAAAACATGTTCATCTTAGTTTTGGTATACAGTATGTGGCCGTTAACTTTTGGAACTCGTCCTCAGTGGATGATACTGTTGGCGTCTCAGAACAGCCTCGGAATTAGGGACACGATCTCTCCAAGATATACTGCATTCATCTGCATTTTCACATTACAATAAAAATATTTACATAGGCTAACTAACACTTGTTTTGTACCTGTTTTTCGACATTCCTGTTGGACTCATTTTGTTTTTCGTTGAAACAATAGGGATTTTATAACGAGAGACTAGTGGAGCGCATATCAGAATTAATTGAGCCGCAAATATGCCTAATTCTGGAGTAGGCTACCTATGTGATAATATTGCATCCCGGTGCTAGTGAAGGCTGGATGAGTAACGTGCTTCTTCCATCAACGAAAGCGATGAAGGACTGCAATACAGATTATCATGAAGACATGACAGTGACAGTCTATCTTTTCGAAGAGTAGGTTGAGACACAATTGCTTTGGCTGATACAAGATCTGTTGTGGTTATGGACAACGCACGTAGCCCCGTAGCATAGTAGAATATTGCAGAAGGTACCTTCAATGCGAAGGCATTAATGGCAACCAACGGCCTGGATATACCGCAGCCCCGTTCTTATTGGTAAAGGCTAATTTTTTAACATTGCCTTAATTGCCTAGAACATAAGCTGCGGCCGCATGTAATGCCCAAAAAAGACCAGAGCACTGGAAGAATAGTCCTTTGCTTTTAAGTGGTGAAAGTGCCTTCTAAGGTCGGATTTGTAGAAAACATAGAAACAGGAATAACCATACTCCTAATGTTGTTGTTGTTGTTGTTGTTTCCAACGCCAGCTTTCAGCATTTCTGCTTAAAGCAACCCTGTCAGCCTGGCGGGGGGAGTGAGTCTGTTTGTTAACTTGAGGCACCCTAAGGGCAGACTCTTTCACCTCGGGGGAAAGGGGAGTTGACTGACAAGGTGAACCTTCTGATTATAGTGGATTCCGAACCACTTGGGGAACATGGTAAAATCACACGATTA
This sequence comes from Psococerastis gibbosa, assembly GCA_963971405.1. Lineage (NCBI taxonomy): Eukaryota > Metazoa > Arthropoda > Insecta > Psocodea > Psocidae > Psococerastis > Psococerastis gibbosa. Next base: position 30,648,250 of record OZ020491.1, read on the forward strand.
AATCGGAGGTGACCAGGACTCGGACACGCACGTAGACTGACTGGTAAATCTTCTGCGCGTAGTCATGTCCCACCATGTTCCCCTGCCAACGCTGTGCACACTACCAAGTTTGCCGCAGTTTGAAACATGTTCTGTTCTCCTGGATTCATCATGGTCTTTACCATGAAGTTGGCATAGCCTACTCCTAATGTGGCTATTCCACTTGTCAAATTTTCTTCAATTTTGAAAATGTCATTGACGGAAATATCATAAATGTTGCTGCAACATGCATACATATTTTTACACCTCATTCCACTTGTCTTCAATAATTTACTGCCAATTTTTGTTTTCATGTGGAATAGCCACCTAACCGTATTTTTAAAGTGTTAACTTCGGGGCAGTTATTATGGATACGGTAATATAGTAACCCAAAAAAATGACACAGACTGATTTATTACATCTATAAATACGGGGGATTCATCAGAAGAAGATGATGAGGGGTATTGGATGTAACATGCAGCTGCAAATGAAAATATGGTTGAATTTAATACAGTGGATACGGTACCTACTTTACTTTTTTAACATTTAATTTTTTGACGCAAACAGTATCAGCCACTGAGGATATCAGGCCGATTGAGCTCCAAAGACTGTGGCCATTTGGTGTTATAGTCACGGCCATTTACTGTATACCAAAACTAAGATGAACTTATCAATTACTTTATGACACCCTACGATCGAGTTTGCGACGTATCCGCATTGATGCCCTCTTTATATCTAATGTGGAATACAGAAAGTTTGTAGTTTTGTATACAACATTCGAACAAAACAGTCTAAAGTGTTTTCATTATATCTGAATAGGGGAAATGCATTGGATGCAAGGTATAACAAAATGGTGCAATCGAAATTGGTACAGTGTCGCAAAGTACCAAAACATTCCAAATCCATACTTTTCTCATTTTGCGTGGACTATACCACATGATATGCCAACGGGAAGAAAAAAATTTAGATAACAATAAGATTGGAGGAACCGGTTACATGTTGTTGTTGTTTCCATTAATCCCTGCTTTCAGTATTTTTGCTTTAAGCAACCCAATGTCAGCCTGGCGTTAGTCTGTTTGTTAACTAGAGACTCTCTATGGGCAGACTCTTTCACCTCGGGGGAAAGGGGAGTTGACTATTCTGAACCACTTGGGGAACATGGTAAAGTCACAAGATGAAATTGGAGGTGACCAGGACTCGACACGGATGTAGACTGACTGGTTTAGTCTCAGCGCCTTATCATGTCCCTACATGTTCCCCTGCCAACACTGTGCACACTACTAAGTATTTTGCAGTTTGAAACAATGAAACATGTTTTGCTCTCATGGAATCAACATGGTAAGGCCGTTGGCAACCGGTTACATAAAGGTTTCTCTTCAAATATAAACTCTCTATATAAAAAAACCTGGGTCAACGTCATTTCCGGGGATCCTTCAGCCTTTCCCCTCATTTCCGGTCGAAAAGGACATTTTTTCGCATTATATAATAAGGCACGTCATCACGTTTTTGTGTGACTTCGATTGGCCATCCTTTACCTCCGCCTTTTATATCTACCTTATTCTTCATCCCTTCTCTTTTATAAATCTGGGTTGGAACGTTATTTATACCTTCCGTTTGAAGATCGTATCTCTTTTCGATTTCTTCCTGTATGTCATGAAGGGGGCATTTCTTTTGGGCATAAATCTTTATATTGGGTTAGAGCAGGAAATTTTGTGGCAAATTTAAGTTGTTAGTGTTGCTTACTTGGAGCATCTGTAAGGTGTCATAAGCTTTAATTTAGTTACTTTCGAATTCAATTGCCAGGTGGTAACGTAAATAAAAATAAATGAAATCGTATATTTAATCAAGTGTCTTCCCATAGGGAAGGGATTGGTTCTCCTGCTGGACCCCCCTTCAAATTCAACAAACTTAACCTATAAAAGAAACCTATCTTAAAAAAACATAAATAAAATAAGAGCTGGTCAAAATAGCGAGCAAGCAAGTGCTTGCACTTTTGCGAATCTTTACACGCCATGCGATCGGAGACATGTCGTAATTCGACACAAGTGTGATTCAGAACTGGCGCGAAGATGAAATTAATTTAAACTTTAAACAACTTCGATGGCCAGGTGGTAACATGCTTGCACTTGTGCGAGTCTATACACGTCATGCGATCGGAGAAGTGTCGTAACTCAACGTGGGTACTAACCTACAGAGGCGACTGAAGAAATGAATAGGATACATTCATTAAATTGTTTGCATGCGATTAACCCTTTAAAAAACAAAGTTCGAAGTTGTAATCACCAGAAAAAAGCTAGAATGCTTGTATAAAACAGCAGCTAACTATTGTAGGTAGTGTTTTTAAAGCTTTGCCCTGGAAACAGATGGACATGGCAACGAAATGAGACTACCAGTCAGTCTAAGTACGTGTCGAGTCCTGGTCATCACTGAATTAATCTTGTGACTTTACTATGTTCCCCAAATGGTTCGGAATCCACTATAACTGTGATGTTGTGCAGTTGAATATGTCTGTCTGTCTGTCTCAGAAGCTGCAAAACGTTTGTGTGAGGTACATTATGGGAGCACGTTGGGATGAGCATATTACTGGGTACTATCGACAGCAATTAAAATGGCTGAAAATAAGGGAAAGGAGAGATTTGCATTCCCTACGTGTTTTGCATAATGTACTTGTAAAGGAATTACCCCTCTATTTAACTCAATATTTTAAATTTTTGTCGACATACCACAACATTAACACCAGGGTAAAAAAACAAATTATCTATACCCATCCACAGGTCGCAGGCACAGGGTGCTTCGTTTGCTAGCGAGGCTTTTCAATTCACTGCCTGATCCCATCAGAGATGATAAGAGTTTGGAGAGTTTCAGGGTGGCTTGTCATAGTTTTCTCACGCAACGGTATGAATGAGGAGTGAATGTTGAGTGAATGTTGTTTCCGTACATTTTTTACTTCATTATTTTAGTTTTTTTTAAATTTATTTAATTTTATAATGTAATATTTCTGTAAAAATATTGTGGGTTAATTGTAAGAGTGGGCCGAAAGGCCCAAAATTCGCCCACATGGAAAATAAAGACAATTTTCTTTCTTTCTTCTTTTCTCTCTTTCTACAATCAAGAGGTCCACCCTGTCAGATTACTCCATCTCTACCTGAGAATGAAGAAGACTGCCCTTCGGGTGGCTCAAGTTAATGAACAGACTCACTCTCCCCGCCAGGCTGACAGGATTGCTTAGTAGGAGAAATGCTGAAATGGACAAAATGGACAAGTTGTGATAAACTTGCCCATTGACACAATGTAACAGGCGTAAGCATAAATTTATCAAGCACGGATATACGAGTCCTTCTCAGGTCATAAAAAAGGCCCAACATAAAACAAAGGCCATTACCCGTTTAAAGAATACTATAAATACATGCCATCTATAAACTTAGCCAGTTATTACCTAAGGTAAAAAATACGGTCTCTCATTTTTTGACTCGAGTCTCTAAAGGGTTAAAGGGGCTCAAGAGATAGTGGGCTACCATTTGCCATTAAGGGGTTGCCGGCCTTCTCGTTACCTACAGGCCATTTGTCATGTCTCACACAGACAAAGAGAAGGGGGAAGGTTTGTCCTCTAGCCCCAAATCTTGTTTCTGTTACAACCCCTTAGGGTCGTAGTGACGACTGTTGTTTAGTTTACGTGTATATACATACTGTTTCCATTTAGGTGGCTCTAATAAGGTTCATTTTCGCCTCTGCAAAGACGTCATCCCGCCAATCAACTCTATACAGCAGTTCTCTTATTGCAAGCATTAAGGAGCGTCTTCCAACATTTCTTCTTTAAGCAACCTTGACACCCTGGCGGGGGGTGGGAGTCGGTTTTTTCAACTAGAGGAACCCAAAAGGCACACACATAGGCTATGAATTTGAAAGAAATCGTCGCAGCAGTTATCGAGATAATTTTTTTTTAAGTTGAAATGAACTGAAATTAAAAAAAACTACCCACGGGATTTTGTTAACCTACTTGCCGACTTACGTCATATTCTGTAGATTAGTTTAGCCCTATATTGAGTTACTGACCGACAGGCTGGAGACATTTCGTAAAAAGCGCTTTTTTTGGTTTCTGGAACTTCAAAACGTATATAACCGTTGGAATCTCGAAATTGATCAAACCCCACCCTCCCCCCACCCAAAAAAAAACACTAAAAACCGGCACCCTACCAGCGGAGTCATTCTCCGGAACATCCCTTAAACAATAATTGGGCAGGAAACTGGGTTACGGAATTTTATTCACGTCACGACCTCCTCGCTTTTTCCTACATTGGGGGCTTTTTAGGGGGAGGGTGGCCCCTGGCCGGAAAACTCCCTCCACGCCTTTTTATTAGCTCCCCTTTAATTTTCAGCTCTTAAATTTTCTCTGAATTGCTCATTTATTCCAAGACTTTCAGAATTTCTTACATCAAAGATTTATTTTCAACATGCGCCGGCAATGTCCGCCGCCACGAATTTTCCAGTTTTCCCCCTAAAGCTTTTTTGGATATTCCGTTTAGTAAGTTCAATTGTTTAAATGAGTCATTGCAAATTAAAAAATTTTGATTTGTTAACTAATTTAAACCATTCGCTTAGGACCGATCACAAAGGCAAATTCTACGACAACAGATACGCAGCAGATCTGTCGAGATACATTGCAGGAAATGTAATTGGAGTCTTGGTGCACCAACCCGTATAGTACTTCAATATTCTAATCTGATACAGTATAGAATCTGTCATTCGCTTCAATGTATCTGGTAAGATATTAACAATTGTTTTCAATTGCACAGGAATTATTCACTTAGAGTTCAGTAAATGTAGAGATGTGGTACAGACTTTCACCCGAAAGGAAAGTCTCACTTGCTACATTTTCTGGCCATGCTTCGGAGGGCATGTAGAGCAGGCGGCAGTGGCGTATGCAGATTTTTTTGGGGGGGTCCAGTTTTCATGCAATATGAATACATAAAGTTTGCCCGTTTACGATAGGTTTTCGAATGTGGTGTTGTTTCACTTGGCCCCCCCTCCCCGTATATTCGTAAAATAGTAGAAAAATAGGAAAGTATAGGCCTTGTATACGCCTTGTATCATATTCTAATAATGTTTAGGTTTTACAACCGAAGAATAGTAGACTTACTGGAAGAAAGGGGACCCGGGGGTCCCCCCGGGGAATTATTTTGAAAAAGAATTGGCCCAAAATAGAGGAATTTACGCACTTTGAAAGTAGTTATGCTCATATTTTACTCTCCCCGGGGAAGATGTTTGAAAAAAAATAGGCCTGAAATTGTGGAATATTACACATTTTTATTTTTATAACCTATTCAAACAATGTTTAGGTTATATAGTCGAAGAATAGTAGACCTACTGCGAGAAAGGGGGCTCGGGGGTCTCCCCCGGGGGAATTTTTTGAAAAGAATCTTTCAAATTGTACAGTGTGACGATATGGAAGAGGTACAATTTGAAAGATTTGGAGCGACTGGTTCAGTGTAGTCGTGATGACCCCTCTAAATGGCGCTAACGCCAAATGGAACAGGACGCGCCATTTGGCTTGGCGCGAGTCCGTTTGGAGTCATCTTGAATGGCCAGATTTACAAAGTCTCCCCTATTTATATAGCCTTAACTCCACCAGGTTGGCTTAGTTACAGAACAAAACGTCAGTATTTATTTATTTATACCAAAAATGGGTGACTATCACTTCAGGCTGCAGAAAAAAACCTAATTCCCAATTAATGACAGCAATACAGCCCATTTTGCCATCAACATAATCATCATTATCTACGGCCTACGCAAACTTCCAACATTGTAACGGGAAAGAGGGTGTGCAACAATATTTATACAGTGAGGAGGGGTGCAGCAGGGACCAGAAATCAACCAAGCAGAGCCAAACAGAGACCGAGAAACGAGGATGCCCCCCCCCCCCCTCCAAATAAAATCGTACAGGTCTACATAGGGCCACTGATGTTGATGTTATGCATGTAGCGTGTTGACGAAACGTTTGGAAGCACGCTTTCATCGGATTCTACTGGCTTCTTCATGAAAACAGGTGTTAGCAAAACCCAACTACTATATAAACGTTAAAAAAATTCACTTTCTCAATTTAAGCCTTCCTTCTTTAAATACTGTTTTGAATTATAGGTGTTATTCTTAGACCATATAATATAATAGACACGGCATTCTAGATGCAACTGCATAAAAAAGTTGGGGGACCAACATAATGTTTACCTTTTACCACAAGGTTACGTCATGATGGCGAGGCAACTTAAATAACATTTCTTAGCTTAATATAGCTAATATATAGCTAGTAGCAGTAACTAGAAGTAAGCTTATAGTGTAAAATTTATTTGGACGGCAAGTTTTTATTGTTTTTGTATTGTGTTTTCTCACTATTTTACATTTATAATTAGTTATGGTTGCTTTTTGTGCTACTTATACCTGTACTCAGTGATTCCAAGAAGGAATTACATTCCACAGGTAGACAATGCGTTACAAATATTATTACGTGCAGCACTCACAATTACAAACCATTGGGACTAGAAGTGTTCAAGTGATTAAGGCCTGCACAAGACATTGCTATTAATTTTTTAAAGTTTAGTTTTAAAATAGGACTAGGCTAGGCCTTTTGGCCAAAAACTAGGAAGAGGCAAACTATAATAAAAATAACTCAACAAACTGGATTTAAAAGTTGCCACACAACTGAAATAGAGACATTGTTGCTAGATAACCCGACTGTTCTGCCATAGCGTGACATCATTTTATGTTTGAAAATATATGGTCTAAGGTGTCATTAAAAATAGCGTTGCTTTCTTTATACTTTATTCATGTTCCAACGGTATTGGAGACTGATTGTTAAACATTGTGTTAAAAGTAGCCAACTGCCAGCGTCAAAGCAAAGGACCGGTCAGTCGGCCAGCTGTTATGGTTATTTTCGAACTTTAAAGCGGAAGGCTAGGTAGCTGATAATCCAATCGAGAAGATGGTCCCACGTTGGTTGCATCCTCTCGAGAGTGCCGATAGGAATACAGATTTGTTGTATGCTGGTCAGGAACCGGAGCATTTCCTGGATGGTTTTCAGCAATTGTGATTTCCTTTCGCGTGATATATCGAATACCGTCATACAGTTGGGCAGGCGGGCTAAAAAACAGTTGTAATAAAAAAATTAATCATAAATTAATAAGGACCTTTTGTTGTTTCTATTACTAAGCCAACCTAGCGGAGTTAGGGCTAAAAAGCCCACTCTTACACTTAACTAGGAAGACCCGGGACCGCCTGCTTTACATGCCCTCCGAAGCATGGCCAGAAAATGTAGCCTAGTGGGACTCGATAACAACCTTTCGGGTGATAGTCAGAGTCCGTACCACTACGCTACATGTCTTGACATCATACATGATTCATCAATTAGATCAAGGCTCAGCAACGTAGGGCCCGCGAGCAGCATGCAGCTTTTGGCTTAATGGGTGCGGCTCTTCCCTTCAAGACCGGTTCTTTGCACAAAAATTACATACATTAAATTAATGAAGATAACACTTTATATAGTGCATTCGTAAGACAGAATAACCAGTAAGGAGTTAGCATTTGCGGGTAAACTAATCGGTGAATTAGGTTAGGAAATAGGTTAGAAAACACATACTTCTGGATTTGGTGCAAAATGCGAGGGAAATTCAAATTGATAAATTATTCCTCGGCTATATTTTTTGTGAGTTATCAATTTTTTTCTCCCTTAGATGTAGACAAATTAATTAAAATTCTTATTACTTTTCATAGTTCTACCAGTACACTTTAATATTCAATAGTATTACTTTCAATTATGAAACAATGCAACCATTCTCTTGTATTCCCATGATCTACTAATTTGAACTTCCTGCGCAGATTTTAACACCGTCACGTGACACAGTACTAATGCGGTATTTAAAGATAAACCCCAGGATTATATTAATCCCAAATCACCGTAATGGGACTGCTGCTAAAACAGGCAGCCGACCCCAGAGTTAGAGTAGCAGCAATTCACAACTGTGAAGTTATGATAAAAAGCAATTATAAAAGTTATATAAAAACATGTTTACTCTTACAAAGATTGAGGAAAATGTGTTTGTTACCGAAAAATATCAGCAGATAATTAGCTCCATAAATTTGAGTTGCATTTGGTCTTTTTTTGTGCCTCTCCCGGTATGGGTAGGTTATTTCAACAAAATGATCCACCTCTGCATCGGTAAGCCAATCAAGCTTATCGTCAAAAAGATCTTTAATTTTGTCGCAGGCCCAGTTTCTAAAAATCAGAATCAGAATGAGAATATAATATAATGAGTAGGGAAATAGAACAATATAACACACAAATATAATAGGTACTACATATCTAACATTACCATAACAAGAAAAATTTTAATGAGCTTATATAATGTTATTGTTATTGAATTGAATTTAGTCTAGTATGGTAAGTAAAAAGTATAAGTATGTTCCTTCCTGCAGCCTGATCGAGGCGATTATAATTCCGGTATTTATTTAATCCTGGTATTAAAAATGTAAACAAGATAATTTTATAATGGAAAGTGCTACTCAAAATTTGTTTGTTTACAGTTATAATCCTAGGGTATTTATTTAACCTCGGTATTATAATCACCTCGATCAGGCTGCAGAAGCACATTCCTAGGAACCTTTGAGGTTGGGAATTGTAGATATGCATGTATCCTGTACTTTGAGATAGGGTTAAATACATTTGATTTGATAATTATCAGAAACTCAGCAAGCTAATAAAACACACCCTTCATCTCGTGAGCATGTAAAAACCGCTTGAACTTCCATGCCTCCGAAATATTTATCTTTCTGTAGTCCGCAGGGTTGAACTTTGTAAGTAAGTAGTATCGTACAAAATACTGGCTAATTAATGAGAAATACTGGTCATATCATGATGAAAAATGTATTAAAATTCACATAATATCATATAACTGGTTTGAAAGCATGCCGAAAGTTAGGAAACATCGAGAAAATCACTTCAGAAAAAATATTTTCGTCATTTTTCGTGAATCATTCACTTATTCACTCTATTGTCAACTCAACATCTACTCGTGCGTTAATTAGTGTCCTCGCATGAAATGTGCGCGCCATACTTAAAAACATTTTTTCACAAATGTTTATTAAAAAAAGAAAAAGAGGCTGAACTGGGGGCACGTACTACGTAGAGACGAAAACCTCCTAGTGAAAAGAGTAACCAACCGGATGATACAAGGAAGAAGGAAGGCCGAGAGTTACACTGGGAAGAAAGATCGTCGGGATATGAGAAGTTTGGGGCTAGCCCGGTTCTCGGTTGAGAGCTCTCAACCGAGAACGCACAGAACAGGACTGTCTGGAAACGCTGCTGTCGTGCCGCGGATAAGGCGCGGTAAAAGTAAAAGTAAGTAAGTGTGTTGAACATGTCGCAAAATAATAAGTTTAGAAGCCTATCAAGTATGTAAATATACGATAGAAACTGGTTTTTAAATTAACTTAGAAAGACACTAAAAATACTGACTTTGCAGACAGACTGACATGGTCAAGCAAGTTATCGGTAACATGTATCCGCGTTCGCTGAATGTGAAGATCTATATCTGCCATATTTACAATAATGACTCTTAATCAAAACCACAAATACAGGGTGAATCTGACAATGTTTTTGGTTTTCGCGAAGCAATAAAAAAAAAAGTCTCCGCAAAGAAATTGGCATGAAAAGAAAGAAAATCAACCACAATAAATATTTTTTAAGAAGAAGAAGTAGATAAATAGTTTGCTATGTTTAGTGAATGAAGCCTTGAGAAGCCTTGGAATAGGGTTGCCTGAAACAGCCGATTGTGGTTTTAGTTTGTTTGGGTTCAAGTTGGGGCTTTGACGGAACTTGGCTCGCGTACGACAGTTATAGGCAACCAACTTGTAGGGTTCATACATATTTTACTTTTCCACGCTACTAAGCTTCCCGACGCATCCGCTAGAATGCACTGGGAACAATCCCATGAATCTTCATATTCATGTATTTTCTTTTTGTACCTTTGGCGCCCATAACCATTTACTTTTCTTATGTGTTGGTCACCATTAAGATTATTTTGGAAGATGACTAAATGATTAAATAACTAATAAGAGTAGAACACTATTTCTATCGACTTACTCGTACATAGTCATCGTCCCCATCTTGCTATGCTTATACATATCGATAAACGCGGCAACATTCAGGACAGCCGGATACACAATATCGTTATTCACCGTTAGTTGTTCGCCATCCAGCCATGGCTTCAGCTCGTCCGGTATCTCCATCTGCTGGCCAACAAAAATCAATAATATTCACTCCTATTCAACCTATGCTGACTTCTTCGACTTCTTCCTACTAAGTCTTCAAAAATATACAGATTTAAGATAAATTTGTAAACAAAAATATCACCGCACTACAACTTTCAATATTAAAAATAGTATAGCCTACTCTTAATTTGATGTAGCTAAAAAACTATTCTTGACCGACCTTTAACTATTTTACCAAAAGGACTTCTTTTGAATAAAGGAATCAACAGGTACCTAATGAAATGTTACGATTTTGTTAGGGGAAGCCAAGGATATTCTATATAAACTGGATGCATGACTATGAACTATGAACTATTATTATAAGCTAAACATAGGTGACACATTTTCAGATTCAGGCAGCCATTTGCATTGATATCTTTTTTGCATGTTTGCATAGCCTGTCCCGTTGTATTGGGTTTAAAAAAAATTATACATTTTTAATCATTTCAAAAATAATGTTTAAAAAATGTTTACATAGCCTCTCCCGTTGTATATTTCATTTTTAAAAATAATTTCTGAACCTTTAAAAGATTGTAATTTTAAGAAAGATTTAACAGTTTTATGTTTAAAGTTATCATTTCATATAAAAGCGCAAAATTCAATAAAACACATAAGAAATAATGAAGAAAATTTGAATTGCAAAAGGCCGCGGGAATCCTGCCGGCTGGTAGGCTGTTGCAGTGTTGCATTGCTAGTCCATTTGTTTATACTTTATAAGCTCATGGGGCCCATGGTGGTAACTTTAGGCGCCCATTGCACCGACCGGCTAGGGCTATTTCACTGAACTATATAAATATAAACACTGGAAAAACACCAGGAGCACTAGGGCTGTCGGCAACGGACAAAACCTGAAACTTGGATATTATGGCAGAAGCGTTCCATGCCATATACACTTACGTGTAAATTTGATGTATTTCAATAATTTTTTTAATACGATTAATTGACATTTTCTGCTTTTGTAATATTTTTTTATTTATTATAGAACAATATTCTATGGTCACACACCGGCATTTATGAAGATTTATTAATATTTAGCTAGGAATATGTTACTAAGAAAAATTGTGTTTCATTGGGTATTACATAGTGGTTTTTATGTTTCCCCTCAAAATCCGATTCTATCTAGTGTCAAGCCATTTAATTTCAGGGCAGGGACGGTTTCAGAAAAGTTTTCGGGGGGGGGGGGGGCCCAAGAAATATCCTTTTCCTTATCCTATTCTCTTACTTGAGTTACTTGAGTAATAATTTCTCTTAATTTCGTTCAAAATTCCATTCCAACTAAAATAATGCTATTTCTCTCGGGGGGGGGGGGGGGGCGACCGCCCCCTCCGCCCCCCAAGGATCCCCCCCTTGGTTACGGCTTTGAGGACAATTGAAAGTGTGCAATTTCTTAACATAATGATTAAGAAAACTGAAATAAACCCATAAATGTTGCCTCAACTAATGACCAACCAATGGGAACACTTACTAGTGAAAAGTAATATTTTCCCTCGTTTCTCGACATATCATGAACCTATTAGTGCATTTATAAGCAGAGCAAGATATGACCATTATGTCAAACCAAAGAAAAACTCAATAAATGGGTAAATAGATTAAATAAATTGGAAAGCAATAACAGGCAATGAAATACGTCTAAATCGCATTGAACGCAATGGAGTCAACCACTTCTTGCCATAATAACCCTTTTTGTCACGTGGGCAAGGTGCCGTGGTAGCAGACATTCAAGACTTAGGCGAGGTTTCCACCGACCTCGCATTGCAGAGTTGACGGAAATGTTTATTTTCCTCTATGCAATAGTTAAAATTGATCAATGATCATACAGTAAAATCACAAACTAAAATTAAAAAATGGCGTCATGGGATTTGTTAAGAACAAACATTTTAATAGATTTCTATAAAAAGAAAAATTCTAATTACCGTCAATGTCATTTGCATTCTGCAATGCGAGGTCGGTGGAAACGCCACCTAAGTCTTGAATGTCTGCTACCATGTCACCGTTTTTGTAAATACTAAATAGCCCTAGCCGGTCGGTGGAACGGGCGCCTAACTGAACGTTTACCTTTTTGTTTACTATTGGACAGAAAGTAGATTGTACATTGCACCAAGACGCAAAGGCAGGGAGGAAGAGAGTAGAAAACACAAAATCTTGAACCCTTACCTTTTTTTTCTTTATTATTGGTTGGAACAGAAATCAAAAATGATATCACCTCTTCCCAATTCCCACTCAAAATACCATTGATGGCTGCAGGCTGTCTGCAGTTCCAGTGGTGCCAACGATTACTTAAATGCTGGAGGCATTGATATACATGGATTTCTACCACGGCACCTAGCCCACGATGAACAAATGTCTTCACTTTTGGTCACGTGACAAAAAGGGTTATTATGGCAAGAAGTGGTTGACTCTTTTGCGTTCAATGCGATTTAGACGAATTTCATTGCCTGTTATTTAATCTATTTACCCATTAATTGAGTTTTTCTTTGGTTTGACATAATGGCCATATCTTGCTCTGCTTATAAATGCACTAATAGGTTCAAGATATGTCGAGAAACGGGGGAAAATATTACTTTTCACTAGTAAGTGTTCCCATGGTTTGGTCATTAGTTGAGGCAACATTTATGGGTTTATTTCAGTTTTCTTAATCATTATGTTAACAAATTGCACACTTTCAATTGTCCTCAAGGGGGGATCCTTGGGGGGCGGAGGGGGCGGTCACCCCCCCTCCCCCCCGAGAGAAATAGGATTATTCTAGTTAGAATGGACTTTTGAAGGAAATTATTACTCAAGTAAGGGAAAAGCGATATTTTTTGGGCCACCCCCCCCCCCCCGAAAACTTTTTCAGAAACCGTACCTGCCCCGAAATGAAATGGCTTGACACTAGATAGAATCGGATTTTGAGAGGAAACATAAAAACCACTATGTAATACCAATGAAATTTTTACCCAGAAAATCCTTAAAAATTTGAATGCAGGTGTGGGTGGATAAGGGACGGATCCAGCTCATGGGGGGGGGGTAGCTGTGGGTCAAAATAGGAAAAACCTATGTAGTATCGATTAAATCAGAGCGTTATAAAAATTAACTTATAAAATAGATTTACTGAATTTTTTTTTTTGGGGGGGGGGGGTATCCGCCCCCCTGTCTCCGTCCATGGGGTCTAGCCAGAGTGACAATGAAAAGCTAGTGATAAAAAATGAGTGCTGGAGGTTTTACTTTTAGGCCATATTTTTTTAATTCTGGAACTTGTAAACCTTCATCGTTGGAGGGGTAGAGCCAATGGGGTTCATTTGTGGCGTCATTTTGTAGATGGCAGCACCAGTTGCAATGATATCAAAGCGTTGATTTTTCCATAAGCCTCAATACTATTTTAAAATGATTTTTAATTACGTATTATTTTAAAGTGATAATTTTCTATAAATCATGGAGAATATATATATTAAATTATATGCAGCGAAATAAAGTCCAGGCATAGTAAAAATATTATAAAAAATATTAAAAGAATTAATTAGATGCTAAGAGCTTAGTTTTCGCATGGAAACGGCGGCCATTTTGAATAATATGGATATCGGTTTGTCGTCAGCGAACCTAGTGACCAAAACTGTTCCTACAGAACCTCATTGGACCTGACACATGCGCAGTAACAAGGAGGCAGCCCAGCATTTATGTGTAGTGTGTTGCCAGCGTACTAGCAAATTTTCCCGCAATTTTTTTCTGGAAATTTCGGAATTTTCCAGAATTATTATCTATTTAAATATTTGATGAAAATAAGATTTTATTATTCAACTTTTAAAAATAATTTCACACTGTAATGGTACATTTAAAAAATTGCATTGATTATTCTTTCCCATTAAATTTCTAAAAAAACTTCATGAAATAAGTCAAATAATTATAACTAGGCCTAATTATACATGTTTTCTGTAAATGTTTCTAGCCTACTAGCCTACTTATTAAAAAAAAAAAAAAAAAAAAAACACGAAAATTCCCGGAATCTCAAAATAAAAAGCGGGGCAGTCCATAACATTGTATTATAACATACCGTACTACTAGTAGAGTAGAAAGGGGGTTTCTGGCGCTTATCCCACCCCCCGTCGTGCTATCCCATCTATCCCCCGCGGGTGGTCTATCTATTTTTGTGTGTTACCCCTCGTGGGTGGTCTGAGGTTCTGGCGCTTATCCCCCCCCCCCGTCGAGACCCGTGGGTGGTCTTTCTATGGCACCATGATCGTTTTTTTTTTTATAATTACTAATTTGTGAGATACAGAGTTATTTTTTTTTATTTATTTATTTATTTATTTATTTATTTATTTATTTATTTTTTTTTTATTTTTTTTTTTTTTAATGGTGTAATTGAATTAAAACATTTCTTTCTTCTTCTTCTTTCTTCTTCGTGGGTGGTCTTTCTATGGCACTATGATTGTTTTTTTTTATAACCCAGGTAAACATAAGCTAAATATAGACACCCGTAGTATTTAAAAACCTTAAAATAAATTAATATAAATTTTTTTTATCAGCAATATTTACATCGATGAACACGCTTGAGCTAATGCATAATGTTTAGTACACTACATTGAGTAAACATAAGCTAAATATAGACACCCATAGTATTTAAAGACCGTAAAATAAATTAATATAAGTTTTTTTCTTAATTATTTATTATCAGATAAATTTACATCGGTGAACACGATTGTGCTAATTAATAATGTTAAGTACACTACATTAAGTAAACATAAGCTAAATATAGACACCCATAGTATTTGAAGACCGTTAAATAAATTAATATAAGTTTTTTTCTTATTAATTTTTATCAGCAACATTTACATCGATGAACACGCTTGAGCTAATGCATAATGTTTAGTACACTACATTGAGTAAACATAAGCTAAATATAGACACCCATAGTATTTAAAGACCGTAAAATAAATTAATATAAGTTTTTTTTTAATTATTTATTATCAACTAAATTTACATCGATGACCACGCTTGAGCTAATGCATAATGTTAAGTACACTACATTGAGTAAAGATAAGCTAAATATAGACACCCATAGTATTTAAAGACCGTAAAATAAATTAATATAAGTTTTTTTCTTAATTATTTATTATCAGATAAATTTACATCGGTGAACACGATTGTGCTAATTAATAATGTTAAGTACACTACATTAAGTAAACATAAGCTAAATATAGACACCCATAGTATTTGAAGACCGTTAAATAAATTAATATAAGTTTTTTTCTTATTAATTTTTATCAGCAACATTTACATCGATGAACACGCTTGAGCTAATGCATAATGTTTAGTACACTACATTGAGTAAACATAAGCTAAATATAGACACCCATAGTATTTAAAGACCGTAAAATAAATTAATATAAGTTTTTTCTTAATTATTTATTATCAACTAAATTTACATCGATGACCACGCTTGAGCTAATGCATAATGTTAAGTACACTACATTGAGTAAAGATAAGCTAAATATAGACACCCATAGTATTTAAAGACCGTAAAATAAATTAATATAAGTTTTTTTCTTAATTATTTATTATCAGATAAATTTACATCGGTGAACACGATTGTGCTAATTAATAATGTTAAGTACACTACATTAAGTAAACATAAGCTAAATATAGACACCCATAGTATTTGAAGACCGTTAAATAAATTAATATAAGTTTTTTTCTTATTAATTTTTATCAGCAATATCTACATCGATGAACACGCTTGAGCTAATGCATAATGTTTAGTACACTACATTGAGTAAACATAAGCTAAATATAGACACCCATAGTATTTAAAGACCGTAAAATAAATTAATATAAGTTTTTTCTTAATTATTTATTATCAGCTAAATTTACATCGATGACCACGCTTGAGCTAATGCATAATGTTAAGTACACTACATTGAGTAAAGATAAGCTAAATATAGACACCCATAGTATTTAAAAACCTTAAAATAAGTTAATATAAGTTTTTTTTCTTATTATTATTATTTTTTTTTTATCAGCTACATTTACATCGATGAACACGCTTGAGCTAATGCATAATGTTTAGTACACTACATTGAGTAAAGATAAGCTAAATATAGACACCCATAGTATTTAAAAACCTTAAAATAAATTAATATAAGTTTTTTCTTATTAATTTTTTATCAGTTACATTTACATCGACGAACACGCTTGAGCTAATGGGAGACAGGGATAGATAGACCAGTGAGGGTGAGCGCCATTGAATAATGCACATATTAATTACCTAATTTGAAACAGTGGACTACCCACGAATGATAGACGGTAAGGGTGGGACTCGGCGTTGCACTCAGTATCTTAAAAGAAATGTATTAATCCCACAATAGGTGTTCAATATACCCACCAGCCATGTTTATAAAAATGAATTTTCAATAATCCCAACTAAGTCTCAGTTTCTCACAATGGGTGTGCAATATACCAGGCAGTCGTGTTTTCTATGTTAGATTTAGTTACATTGGGCTAGGACAGGTTAAGTTATAATATTAGGCTAGGTTAAATTTTTATATCAAGTTAGGGTAGGTTACATTGGATTAGGATAGGCCAGATTAGGTTACATTGGGTTAGGTTAGCTGTTTACCTAGATTAAATTCATCATTTTTTTAACAAAAATATTTTTATAACAAATAAATATGATGTTAAGTTAGGTTACATTGAATTAGGATAGGTTAGATTAGGTTACATTGGGTAAGGATAGGTTGAGTTAGCCACAAACAAGCTATTAATAAATCTACCCCTCGCTGACAGTCCATTGTAAGCTAAAGTGATTTTTATTTTCGTAAATCTATCCAACACTTAGGTTGAAGCATGGTCATTATCGCATTATAGATATGTCTTAGGTTTAAAAGTTTGTTTTAAGTGATTGTATGTAAAGACATTGTTTATGAGGGAAGATTTTACTGATCATAATAATAATTGCTCAATTATGAGCGGAGGAGCACTATCTAACGAGGGGAACTTTGTATGCAAACATCTATAGCTCTAGATGGTGTTGTAAAATAATACAATTATAAAAACATAACCATACGTCATGATCCCGTTGTATATTTACATAATATGGAAGGTGAGGTTGATTCAATTACAACTGAAAACATAAAACTTTTTAAAGTGATTAAATGGTATAAAGGACAAGTCCCGTGCTGGGCAATTAATAAATCTATCCAACGCACAGGTTTAAGGGAAGTATTGATTTAGTAAACAGATAACCGTGTGCAGATTCAAACCTGTTGAGAATCACCAGGTGCACTCAGTACACCCATCACACCAGGGGGTCCATTGTAAGCTAAGTGAATTTTGTTTTTGCATCAGTTGCACCCGGCAATGATAAAAACTATACTGAAGCATGGTTTCTTGCTAAAAACGAACAACTTCTCCTCACTGATGACTCCACAATAAAATATCAACAAATAAACAAACAACATTTACAATATTAAAAATGGTAGGGGGGGGGGGCCTTTAAAAGCAAAAGTGAACATTACAATTGCAAATACAAGTAAAGAAAAAATGTACGAATTAAGTAAAAAAAAATTTTTTTTAAACGTTAATAGAAAAACAATTGTGCAGTCAGATAACTGAAGTAATGTAGGCTAATAATAAAATATTGGTTGACAATCGACACTGAGAGAACATCCACTTTACAGTATGTATCCCAATTTTCATTAAGTCTAGTTGCTAAGTAGGGACGTGATGTTATTGGGGTTGGAAGAAATTAGGTATTTTATGTGTCTTGAAACTTGTTATGCTGACGGAGTCCTTTATGTTGTCCGGTAGGGAATTGTACAATGGAATAGACTTATACATAATATGCGAATGCATAAAGTGTTCCGTATTCGGTTTCAAAGTTTTTAGGTTGCGTCCGGTACCAAGTCTGGTATTAATGTTATGATGGACGAAATCACCTTGCCCAAGAATGGTTTTTGCCCTTTTTAAATCGAAAAAGTAGAAGTTGTTTTGCACATAGCAATGGCAATGGGAGGGCATTGAATTCCTGAAAAAGAAGATTTGAAGGGTAGCGGCGAGACTTCCCTATAGCTACCCTGATGGCTATTCTTACATCAGTTTCTAGGGAGCATATATGGGAAGAGTGAGCACCACCCCAGGCTAATATGCTATATTGGAAAATTGATTGGACTAAAGCATGATAAACTTACCTTACAGAGTGTCAACGTTAAGTGTACACCTTAGCATCCTTAATTTGTTATAGGTTCTTCTAATTCGTTTTGATGTTAGGAGGATTTGTTCATACCACTTGAGATGATTATCAATGGTAACGCCTAAATATTTAATAGTATTTGCTTTTGCGATTATCTGACATGTGCATGGATTAAGGTTGCAATTATTATGGAGTATTAAACTGAGATAGAATAGAAGAATAGAATAATGTATTTCGTTCCTTCAATAATACATATACATGCACACCAATATAATGAGGTAGGGGTGGCCCAAAGGATTTCTCCCGTGCTGGGGACCCCTTAATACTATAATAACTAAGCTAAAACTTTATCGATAATAATTAATTTTATGTAGACTCTAAGTAACATCACTAAGTAAGGAAATAAGTAAGATCATATACTAAGATGGTTTATCACTCTGTTGAATCCGGGGTTGTTATGCTAACGCACTATTGCTGGAAGATTTCTTAGTTGATTTTGGGACAGATGAAAGCTAATTTTACTAATGAATTTTTTTTTTTTTTATGTAGATTTTTTTTATGAACTCAGGAAGGCTGTTATATAATGGAACTGATAGGTAAATGTGAGAATGTGTGAAAAGGGTAGTGTTATGATTGGGGATCTGAAGATTGCGACCAACACCAAGTCCAGTATAGCTAAAACTATGGAAGAATGTATAGTCTTCAGTATTGGAGAGTTATGCTTTTAAGACACTTACCAATTTATGGCCTCCTCATTAGATTCAGTAGTTAAAAATCTTGTTGATGCGGATAAAAATAAATTTAAAATTATGAAAACATGTTTTGTGGATGAAAAATTAGACTTGATGTTGAGGAAGGGTGTCTTCCCCTATGAATATATAACGCACGAGTCACAATTTAATGAGGAACACTTACCTACAATCATTGCATTTTTAGTCAATTAACTCAAGAGTGGATTTCACAAGAAAAATATGAACATGCTCAAAAGGTGTGGAATGCTTTTGATATAAAGAATTTAGAAGAATACCAAGACTTGAATGTATTAAACAACACCCTTCTCTTTTGCAATGTTTTTGAAGCCTTTAGAGCCTAATGTTTTGAAAACGATAACCTCGAAATTTGTCACATGTACACTGCACCAGGGCTAGCTCTTCAGAGCTGTCTGAAAATATTAGTGGGTTTCGCTGGATGGAGGAGGAAGAAATCAAAAAATTTTAATGTAATGCTCGCACCTAATGAGGACGATGGTGGGTTCATATTACATGTGGACTTGGAATATCCACAAAAATTACATGATTTACATAATGAATACCCACTAGCAGCTGAACATTGTGTTGTAACTTCAGACATGATTTCACCATATTGCAAGGAATTTCTCGCTGAAAATAATATATCTTTAACATCCACCATCTCAATGCTTATTCCCAACTTAAACGATAAACACAACTATATAATACATTATCGAAATTTGAAGCAATGTTTAGAATTGGCATTAAAATTAAAAATGTATACATAAAATTTTAGCTTTTAAGCAAAGCGCTTGGATGCGACCCTTTATCGATTTTAATTAGCTTGTAATGATTTCGAGAACAAAAGTATGGTGATAAATGATGAAATTCGCATACCAATCCATCAACAAGATATACTTATTACTCTACTATGTGAAAGCCGACTGCATATTGAAGGTGTGCTGGAAAAAGGTGTGACAACAATTGCTTATCAAGGTGAAGACTGGCTTAGCGCTAATGCTATGGCACACTTATTCTCCGAAATATGCTATGAACTCAATGGAATAACTGTTGATCATGTGCGAAACCCTGTGCGAAACCCTGTGCGAATGATTTCTTCAAGTGAAAAACCACGGTTTGCTATTATTGGCTTCCAAGCAGCACGAGCAGATGATATTTGAAAGACGCTACTGCCTTCGATCAATGTGCTATACAACAAATGCAACTATTCCTCGGCTCAGAATGCTATCCATACCATCCGCTACAGGCGAACTTCAACAAAAAGGTTGTTGCTGTATTGTATGAACATTTTCTCAATTTCCGGAAACAATACTACATGCAGGATGAAGCATCCCCGAACGTTTCCCGGGTCATTATCGCATTATAGATATGTCTTAGGTTTAAAAGTTTGTTGTAAGTGATTGTATGTAAAGACATTGATTTCTTTTAAAATATGTGTATTATAAAATTTGTATATCATAAAATGGTTTACATTCGTTTAGCTCATGGTCATTATTGTATTATAGATAAGTCTTAGGCTTAAAAGCTTGTTTTAAGTGATTGTATGAAAAGACATTGATTTCTTTTAAAATATGTGTATTATAAAATTTGTATATCATAAAATGGTTTACATTCATTTACAATAGTTGATGTACAATACCAGTTAAAGGTACATATTCATATAAGCAGTCGCTGATGAGTAGACAGTCCCTTTATTTGTCATGCAGACAACCCTTTATATATTGGAGTGCATAAGGTCGGTGGCCATTTCAGTCCCCCTCGCATTAAGATTATGACACATCGCTATTAATTCAGGTACGCCGATATAATAATTGCACTCAGCATCTTAAAGAAATGTATTAATCCCACAATAGGTGTTCAATATACCCACCAGCCGTGTTTATAAAAATGAATTTTCAATAATCCCAACTAAGTCTCAGTTTCTCACAATAGGTGTGCAATATACCAGGCAGTCGTGTTTTCTATGTTAGATTTAGTTACATTGGGCTAGGACAGGTTAAGTTATAATATTAGGCTAGGTTAAATTTTTATATCAAGTTAGGGTAGGTTACATTGGATTAGGATAGGCCAGATTAGGTTACATTGGGTTAGGTTAGCTGTTTACCTAGATTAAATTCATCATTTTTTTTTTAACAAAAATATTTTTTATATCAAATAAATATAATGTTAAGTTAGGTTACATTGAATTAGGATAGGTTAGATTAGGTTACATTGGATTATGATAGGCCAGATTAGGTTACATTGGATTAGGTTAGCTGTTTACCTAGATTACATTCATCATTTTTTTAACAAAAATATTTTTTATATCAAATAAATATGATGTTAAGTTAGGTTACATTGAATTAGGATAGGTTAGATTAGGTTACATTGGATTATGATAGGCCAGATTAGGTTACATTGGATTAGGTTAGCTGTTTACCTAGATTACATTCATCATTTT